>JAABKJ010000755.1:4386121-4704648 GCA_011634705.1 Andricus grossulariae
TAATAAAAATTTATTAAATAGAATAGAATTCAGTGAATTTAGGAGAATTCAGGTGAATTCCAGAAATTAAATAAGAGAATCAAAAAAATTAATGAAAAATTAATCAGAATTCAGTGTGAATTCCAGATTAAATGAAATTCGCTTGAAACGTTTTTCTTGAAAATGCGTCGGAATTTTCCAAAATATTTTAAATATTTTAAATCCTGAGAAATATTTTGAAATTCCTTGAAAATTGTTAAGGGCGTGGCTACGTCTACCATTAAACTTTGGTACGAATTTTTAAAAATACTTGGTAAAAATATTTGGTACGAATTTTTAAATATACCCTAAAATCTTCAAAATTCCTTCCTTCAAATTTTTGAAATCAATTAAGAATTCTTTGAAATCTTGTAAAATTTCCTAACATTTTTTAAATCCTTTGAAATCTTTTAAAATCCTTTAAACTTTTTAAAGCTCTTGAAAATTTTTGGGAATTGCTTCATATTATTGTAATCTATTAAAAATGCCCTAAAATATTTCAAGTTCGTTGAAATCTTTTCAAATCCCGTATAACTTTTTAAAGCTCTTAAAAACTCCTCCGAATTTTTAAAAATACCCAAAATCGTCCAAATTCTTTGGATTCCCTTCAAATTATTGAAATCGATTGGCAATACTTTGAATTATTTTAAAATACCCGAAATTTTGAAAAAAATTTTAAATCTGAAAACTTTGTAAAGATTTTTAAAATTCCTTAAATGTTTTAAAAATACCCTAAAATTTTCAAAATACTTGAAATCCCTTCACTTTATTGGAATCTATTAAAAATTCTTCGGAATCTTTTAAAGTATCATAAAATATTTCAAATCCTTTGAAATTTTTTGAAATCCGTTGAAACTTTCTACAGCTCTTGAAAATGCCTTTGTGTTTTTAAAAATAGTATAAAATCTTTAAAATTGATTGAAATCTCTTCAAGTTATTGAAAATTGTTTACAAAATATAGGAATCTTTTAAAATATCCTAAAATATTTTAAAATAATTCAAGAAAATACATAAATAGATATAGACCTGATTCAAAAGTTTGTTAAGTCATTTGGTTGATTTATTGAAAGGAAAGTGTATGGCAGTGCTGATTATTCTTAACAGTTACTCAAAAAACTTACAAAAATTCCTTGACTTTTGCAATCTTTTTTCAAAATCCTTGAATTTTCCCTGACCAACAAAATCCCTTGACTTTTCCCTGATTTCCAGGTTTTCCCTGATCTGCGGCCACCCTGTCTTAAAATATACTTTTCCTAAGCAAAAAGAATCGCAATTGAAAAATTGATTTTAGTATTTGAAAGAGGCTTTACTGGAACTATTACATTATTTTTAAGAAATAGAAGAATTTCCACTTTTTCTCCCATTTCGAAGGTAAATAGTACAAGGCTGCTGATTGTGAGTATAAGAAGAAGGATTCGAAGCACGTGATAGAATCAGTTTCTTGTGAAGTGCTCTGCAATAGCAGTCTGAAGTCTGAACCAATCAGGAATCCGATTCACTGGCAATTTATCCTCGCGTTGTTGGAAGAACCGAGCTTGCTTTCCAAGATAATCTTTTCAACATTGAAGAAGGTTGATTTAAAGTTTAAAGAACCAAAAAGGGAAGACGAGATCGAGGTTATAGAAGAGAAAAATACTGGAACGGAGAATGCTATTCATTATTTTTATAAAAACATACATTTATTTATTATTATTTTTTATTATTGTTGTACCATTAAGTAGCCCTTTCGGGGTAAGCGTGACTCACTCGGTGAGGAAGGGATTTGTAGGAGGCGGTATAAGGAGGGGGGGATGTATAGATTTGATTCCCTTGTTGTTTATTTAAATAACACTTTCGTTCCGCAACACTGCTCCGACCCAAGTCGCTGATCAATCTCTCTAGCAGTAACCCCAGGTGAAGAGCTTCACAAAGTCATCATGTAAAGTTCTCCACTCCGGCTCAATTTTATCCAAAGTCTGTTGTTTCAGGCGTCATTCACTTAGCTGACACTCTTCATCATGCATTTCTTATAAACTATTTGTTTAATTCTAATATATTAATAAGGGAGCGCCCACATAATACGTGGCACCATTTTCAGTGATTTTTGACTCACCTCTCCCTGAAGCGGACCACCTACTAATTTTAAATATGAAATATAAATGTAATTTTGTATTTCATATTTAAAAATAGGAGAGGGTCAGCTTCAGTGAATAGATTAGGGGTCGTCCATAAACTCCTTTCCTCTTTTTTAAAGAATTCTTATTTTTCCCTGTTTTTAAGAAACTTTCCCTATCTGTATTTTTTCGTTTAAATTTTGACTGAATCAATAGAACCAAAAATGAAAATCCAACTATTCTGGGTTAAAAGTTAATTTTTTTAATTAAGAAGTCTACTAGTCTGCATTATATTTTTAGTTCGCAATTCATCTTGTTTGGGTAAAAATATGTTTGGTAGACACTTTTTTTGATTGAAGACGCATCTCTTTATTTCAAAATTTAATCATTTTTTTTAACTGACAATTTAACTATTCCATTTTTGGTTGAAAATGTATATTTTTTAGTTTAAAATTCAACTACTTGGTTGAAGATTAATCTTTTTCAGTTGAAAATTCATCTCTTTGGTTGAAAATTTAACTATTTTGCTAAAAATTAGTTATCGTTTTTGTTGAAGATTCAAAATTTTAGTTGAAAATTCAAATATTTGGTCGTAAGTTAACTTTTTAGTTAAAAATTCAGCTCTTTTGTAGAATATTCATCTTTTTACCTTGAATATTTTAGGATAAAAAATAATCAATTGTTATTAAGTTAATAACAAAAGAGTAGTGAGGTGTGCATGGTGTCAATGAGAAAAAAGGTGAGCTTAAATGTTTAAAAAATTATATTTCTTCTTCCGAAAATATAAAGGGCTTTCCGACTATCGACGGACTGGCACTCAAAATAGGCAGCAGTGTGTCAGACAGTAGCAGTAGCAGTAGCACATGCAAGACCTCCTGCTGTGAGTGCGGTTGTTTTCACAATCTGAAAGCCCTGTATATTTTCCGAAGATTAAAATAAATTTTGAACATTTAAGCGCAACTTTTTGCTCACTAACACTACATACACCATTTTAAGAAGTAAAAAGTGTGCAATTTGCTTCAAGAATTATCTCCATACTTCGTTTAGCTTCAGAGCTGACACCTCACTACTCTTTTGTTATCAACTTAATAACAAATGATTATTTCTGACTTTAATATTCACCATGGTGCACAGAAAGAATCAAAGAAAACGGATTTTTCGAAGATTTTTTGTAATTTATCTTCGAGGACTAACAGCCATTCGAAGTTGAGTATCCTAAAATGATCTTAAGATAATGAATGGTACATCTTAAAATTTCACTGGTCAAGAAATAATTGCTAGTAGACTGAAAATTTCAAACTCTGTATCAGTATCGCGAAAACCTTCAGCTGCAACATGTACTTTGACTTTCCAATTTGTTTTCTGCTGAGATTTTTGCTATAATCTGTACAAAAATGGTGGTATCTAAATTTTTTGGACAGATAGTGGACTCCAGGAATGCTTTGAGCCTTAAGGCTCACATGGATCTATTAAGATCTTGCATCATAATGGTTCTTCTTATGAATGTCTGCTTTTATTCTAATTGTAAGCCGTTGGAAATTGTCTTGAAACTGTGAAGAATGAAGTATAGAACAGTGAGAAAGGAGAATTGCAAAGAAGCCGTAAAAAGGTATTTTCTTCGCTCGTTTATGAAAGACATAATAGAGGAACCCTTGGCTTGAAAGGATGAAAAGCCGCTCGCTTTGTAGCCTGAACAAAACTCTGGTTTCGCAGCTCGGTGCAATTCGATGCAATCCAATACACCTTCTTTTCCTAACGTTAGAATCTTAGATATTTCAAGAATATATCATTAAAAAAATTATTCTATAATCAGGGTGACCATTAGGCCACCCTTAATCTTGTTCCATTTGGTGAAAGAATAATTGGATATTTTTCTTTTCTTTTGCAAATAATTTAAAACCGTGGTCCTGGGGCCTTCAACAGTCCCAGAATAATTAAAATTATTAATTAATGTTAATTATCGTAAATATAATAATTGTTTTCCAGGTACCATGCGTTCAGAAAAAAACTTAGACCCAATCAGACCAAAAATACTACTCCTTGTCTTTGAAAACTACCCTTTATGGGCGTCAACATATTTTATTTATTTATCTTGTTAAGTTATTTAAGTAACAACAAATTCAAAGAATGGGGTGTAAAATCTTCAAAATTCAAAATATAATATAATATAAAATATATAATATGTTGAAGATTCATCAGTTTAGATAAAACTTGATCTCTGGCTGAATATTCTTTTTTTTTTTTTGGTTGATAATTAATTTTGTTAACTGAAAATTTAACTCTTCTGTTTTACTATTTTTTTGAAAATTGATCTTCTTGAAATTGTAACTTTTCCATTTCTAGTTCAGACTTTGTCTTTTTTGGTAGAAAAGTAATTTTTTTGGTTTGAAATTTCTTCTTTGGTTGAAAATTCATATTTTCGGGTTGAAAATTCAACATTTTTACAGAAAATTCGTCTTTTGGCTTTAAAGTTCACCAATTTGAATTAATTTTATTTTCTTTCTCTATGGAAAAATATTTATTTGTTGAAAATTCGTCTTTTTGGTTGTAAAATTTATTTTAGTTGAAAATTCATATCTTGCTGAAAATTTGACTATTTTTTTTAAATTTCGTTCTCTTTGTGTTGAAAATAATTTTTCTTGCTGAAAATGTAACTTTGAAAATGCATGTATTTTATTGAAATTTCATCTTTTTTTGTAGAAAATAATTCTCCTTGGTTCAAAATTCGTATTTTTGGTTTTAAACTTCATTTCTTGCTGTGGTAGAAAATTGATCTTTTTTTGTTTGTTAAAAATGCAACTATTTCATTTTTTGTTGAGAATTCGTTTTTGAGGGATGAAAATTCTACTATTTTATTGAAAATTTAATTTTTGGTGTGAAAATTCTACCCTTTGGCAGAAAATATCACTAATTTGTTAAAAAATCCTTTTTTGTTGTTGAAATATCAACTATTGAATTTTTCGTTGTGAATTCATCTTTTTGTGGAAAATGCAACATTTCGGTTTAAAATTTCAATCGCCTTCTAAAAAATGTGTCTTTTTTTTAATTGAAAATGCAACTGTTTGTTTAACAATGCAACGTTTTTTTGTTGAAGTTTAATCTTGGTTGAACTTATGTCTACTTGGATAGAAAATTCGTCCTTTTGGATTGAAAATTCTTCTTTTATGGTAGAAAAGTCATATTTTTTTAGTTACAATAAATCTAAAAATTTAAAATTTTAATCTTGAAGTTTAGTTTGATTCCATTTATAAAAGATTCTACGTTACAAATATTACAGGATTAAAATGTTGAGCTTTAAATATTTATGGTCAGGAAAAATAAAAAATTTTTCAAGGAAAAGTCAGGCAATTTTGAAAATGCAGTTTTTTGTTTACATTGTTAATTTTCCTTAATACATACAACTTTTTGGAAGGTCAAGAAAAAACATACTCTGCAGAAAAAAAAATTTCCCAAACAAGGCAATAGGCAGATTGATAACTCAAGCAATATTGACTTGAGTAACGAATCTACTTTTTATGATAATGATTGTGTAAGTGCATTAATTAACAATTCAATTATAACCCATTCACTCTTCAAGCAATTAGCGAGAAACGATTTGTTATAATCGTCACTTGAAAGCGAGCTTAAAAGCCTTTAATAAATTACTTCAATATTTTAATAAACGACTCTGACTTGTATGGAAATCGTATTGAATTGATATTCAATCTAAAGTAATTTCTTCAGTCAGAAATAATAATTGATATTTTTTTACTTGGAAAGTGGGGATTTTGAAAAAAAAATCATAAAACATAAACAATAAGTCAATTTTACATACTAATATATCAGTGAGATGAATGTTCTTTTGTGAAACCGGCATGATGTTCCCATCTAGGAAAAGTGACCTAATTTAGGGGACGTGAAGGGAATAATTCTTGTTTTAACTTCTATCTGGAAACATTTTTCTTCACAATATTTCAGAATATGATAAAAAAAATTATGAAACTACTGGCCTGGTAGAAATCACACATGGTGTGTTATTTCAGATGGACTAGTTTTGGGAGTAAAGGGTCATTAAAAATGTTAGAACCCTCGATCTATTTTACCAAACTAGGAGCGGATTCCCCATAAAATTCCATGGTGTAAAATATCGGTATGCGCGTTATAAATAGGGTATAATACATCCCCCAAAGCAGAAGTGTGTCTAGAAAAAAAACTGGATCTGTCCATGCGGATGATCAATTGGTTTATATAGACAAGACATGTGTTTACTCTAGGCAGTTGTTCATGAGAGTAAAATCCTCGTCAAAAGCTTCCTCGCATTTCAAATCACTTCCGACACTCGACGTTTATATTTTAATTCAATTAATCCGGTTATTTTATGGATCCACACACAGTCAGTAGAAATTCGATTTGAGCCTTTATTGTCAAAAAGATAAATCCCTTATTTCTAAGTTTGATCCATTTTTTAAGAATGAATTATACTTATGGGACTTAACTTTTTTTTTTATTTACCCTAGCCTTAATTGAGGAGTAATCGATCAAAACGTGATAAATCCATTTCATATGTATTCTCAATAATTAGACAAATGCTGTATCTCAAAAACACCAGATATAGAAGAAAAATTCAAATAGCATCATGTAGAGGAAAACATCTAGCTGGATATCCAATATTATCAAATTATTGAATCTATTAGCATGGATTTATGCAGTTTTTACAACACATTGAACACTTTAGTACAAAATATCCGAATTTTAATTTGTATATTTCAAAGGTTTTAAAGGATACAATTTTTTTGCGAACCATGGGTATAATTGTATTCCTTGAGTCCTGAAAATACTAGAATCGTGTATGACTAATTTTTGAAAAAAATTGATTTATTATGTTTTGTTCGCCTTACTCAATTGCAGAGCTCGGATCATGCTATACTTAGTTTCAATTTCAATTACAATCAAATTTTCTAAATTGAAATTTATGTCTAGAAAAAATTCTACCAGTTTAATTCTTGGTTAAAAATTCGACTATTTAGTTGGAAAATTTGATTACTTTGTTAAAAATTCATCTTTTGTGGTCGAAAATTGAACAGTTTTGTTGAACATTCTTTTTTGGGTCAAAATGAACTTTTTTGTTTAAGAATTCGACTTATTGGTTGAAAGTTCTTCTCTTGAGGTTTAAAATTAAACTTTTTTTCTTAAAAATTCGTCTTTTTTGCTTGAAATTCCAACGATTTAGTTGTAAATGTAACTACTTGGTTGATTTTTTAAATCCAACTATTTGGTTGAACATTTATTTTTCTTCGTTGAAAATGATCTTTTTTGTTGAAAATTCAACTGTCTTTTAAAGAACTCGTCTTTTTGGCTTGAAAATGCAACTATTTTGTTGAAGTTGATTCTTTTTTGGTTAAAAATTCAACTCTTTAGTTGAAAATTTAGCTTTCTGGGTGGACAATTACCTTTTTGTTGAAAATTTATATTTTCGAAATTAAAAGTCAAATTTTTCTGCATTTTGTGCTCGAAAACTCAACTTTTTTGTAAAAAAACATCTTTTGGGTAGGAAATTAACTTTTTTTAAATACATCTTTTCGAGATTAGAAGTTAAATTTTTTCAAGAACATTTTACTTTATAGCTTAAAAACTCAACTCTTTTTATAAAAATTTATCTCTTTTGGTTTTCGAGGTTTGAAGTCAAATTTATTCCAAAACATTCGACTTTTGAGCTTGAAACCTCAACTTTTTTTGTGGAAAATTCATCTTTATTGGCTACAAATTCATCTTTTTTGGTTGAAAATTCAACTTTTTAGAAATTTATCTTTTTTTAGTTGAAACTTCAATTATTTGGTTTCAAATTCAGCTTTTTTGGTAAAAAATTAATCTTGTTTATTGAAAATTCATCTTTTTGGTTGAAAATTCATGTTTTTCAGTCAAAAATTCAACTGTTTTGTTGTAACTTTGTCTTTTTTGTTGAATTTGACTATTTTTGAATTTAAATTAAATTCTTTTTTCATTAAAATATCAACATTTCACTTTTTTCGTTGAGACTTCATCATTTCTGGTTAAATTCAGCTGGTTTTAAATAAAATTAAAATGTTATTTTTGTTGAAATATCAACTATTGCATGCTTCATTGAGAATTCTTCTTTTTATAGAAAATTCAACTACTTTGCTGAAGGTTGAACTCCTGTGTTCAAAATTGATTTTTTTATTGAAGATTCATTTTTTTTTTAAATTCAACTACTTGGTTGAAAAGCAATCTTTTGTGGTTGAAAATTTAATTATTTGTTTAAAAATTCAACTATTATGTTGAAAATTTAATTAGTTTGTTAAAAATTAAACTATTTGGTTAAAAATTCAACTATTTTGTTAAAAATTCATCTCGCTTGCTTGAAAGTTTACCCAATTATTAGATCATTTTAGGCTGTGAATTCTACAATATTAGAATTTAAATTATTTAAATTCATAAATAAAGGATTGAAATATGAAAATACGGCCGTCAACTTGCAAAGGTTTATTTAGTTTGTAATAAAATGAATTACAATTTGTCTGAGCACTACTTGTAAAATTTATTTTAGTAATTGTGACTGGTTTTGACCCCTGAATTCAAAATTAGACTTTCATCTAATCTTGTAAATTGCAATTTTTATCTTAAATTTATAACTTTTTGCACTTTATTCATTAGTTTATTTGCATTTATTACTTTATTTATTAGTCTGTGATAGATCTGTTTATTTATTGTTGGTTTAATTGTCTATAAAGATGGAAGTAGATAGGCAGGGCCGGTTTCGGACCGCGAAACCTACCTTACCGAAATCAAGAACACTCTACAGCTGTAGTGGTTCGTGTCCACGCTAAGTTTCTAGAATGTTCTAAATGACGTAACACAATGATATTGTGCAATTGTGAGTAACGAATTTTGCGTAAACAACTTCATGGTTATTTTTTATCTGAATTAGTAGTTATGAGAAAAATAAGAATTATCAATTGCTTCCTTATAGATAATACATTTAATTAAAAAATTTATTTATTGATTTAATTCGCAAATTATGCAGCACCTTATATACTAATTGGGATAATAAATAACCTTGAAGATGCTTACACAAAATGCGCTACTCACAATTGCGCAATAATGTATGATGTCATCCAGAACATTCTAGAAACTGAGCACGGACACGATCCACTACAACTGTAGAATGTTCTCGATGTCGGTAAGGTAGGTTTCGTGGTCCAGAACCAGCCCTGTCTATCTGCTGATGGATCTAAAAATAATTTCTCGGGTGATAAAATCGGTACTGATTTCTGTTTCCACTGATCTTTGACCTACGTTGTTCCATAACGAGTTTAAAAAAAGTCACGTCAGCTGTACAGCTTTTCATATCCGTTCGATAAGACCATTAAAATTAGACCTGTAAAAATGGGGTCTCTAGTACGGGGTTGTCTAAATTCTAATGTTTATGCACGTTCCAGGCACATCCCTCTCTTTAAGGTACAATGGACCCCATGAAGCGAAGGGCTCGCGTGTTTGTGTATTTAGGACATTTCCTGAAAGGGATCGTCGAACATTTTCACGTAAACTCCACGCCTCGTTCTATAAGCAAATTTTCCTCGCTTTTCTTCAGATCGGAATTTATGCCTCCTCCCACCCTCCTCTCTCAAGCGTGGCAAATCCTTTTTTACTATTTTTACACCCGGATGGTCTACAAACATCACTTTTTTCAAACACTTTTTTTATTAAATTAATAAAAAATGGTAAGCAATGGATTTCTGGGTTTCGACTGAAAAAGTGTTGGGTTATTTATTATTTTATTCCCTAAGGAAGTTTCAGGAAGAGGGGAACCATTTTTTTAAAGGGGAAATCATATTAATGTGGTGGAATGAAACATATTTTTTACTGAAATCTGAATGATGGCAGACTTCACACTATTTCCTCTATTCTCTTTTTTTCTCCGTTTTTTAAAGAACTACTCTTTTTCCCCCTTTCTTGAAGAAACTTCTCCTTTTTCTCCTTTTTCTCGTTTTTTTTTCGCTCAAATGCGGACTGAATTAATAGAACCCATTAAGAGAATATAGCTACTTTTTGGTGGAAAGTTAATTCTTTTTGGTTGAAAAGTCTAGTATTATATTTTAGATTCAGAATTCATCTATGCATCTTTTTTCATAGATAATTCATCTTTTTTCGAAAAAGTCATATTTCTTAATAGAAAAGTTCATCTTTTGAGCTTAAAAATTGAATTATTTAGTTGAAAATTCGACTAATTAGTTAAAAATTCAACTATTTTGTTGAATATTAAGTTGTTTTGTCGAAAATTCTTCGATAGAAATACGTCATTTTGGATTTAAAATTAATCTTTTTTGTTAGAAAAGTCATATTTCTGGACTAAAAATTCATCTTTCTTTGTTGAAAATAAACTTTTTCGTTAAAAATTCATCTTTTTAGGTGACAAATTCAACTATTTAGGATAAAAATTCAACTATTTGGTTAAAAACTCAACCATTTTGTTCAATATTAAATTATTTTGTTGAAAATTCTTCGATAGAAAATTTGTTCTTTTGAATTTTCAAATACGTCGTTTTTGTTAGAAAAGTCGTATTTCTTGTCTGAAAATTTATCTTTGACAAAATAAACTTTCTTGTTGAATATTCAACGGTGTTTTGAAAAAATCTTATTTTTGACTTGAAAATTCAACTATTTGTTTTAAAGCTGAACTCTTGCGCTGAAAATTAATCTTTTTTGGTATAGAATCATTTTTAGTTGAAAATTCACCTATGTATTTTTTTTTTAAATTCGTCGTTTTTAGTTCAATTCAACTGTTTTTTATTTAAAATAAAAATATTTTTTGATTGAAATATAAACTATTATATTTGTTATTGTAAATTTAATTACTTGGTTGAAAGTTGAACTGCTTTGTTAACAACATTTTTTTACTAACAATTAATCTTTTTTCTTTGGAATTCAACTACTTTGTTGAAAATTAGTTTTTGGATTGAAAATTCATCTCCTGTGGAAGAAATTTAATCTTTTTGGTTGAAAATTGAATTGTTTTGTAAAAAATTAGATTTTTTCAATTCATGTCTTTTGGCATACATTGTATCTTTTTTTTTTTGTTAAAAATGCAACTTTTTGACTAAAAGTTTATCTGCTTTGGTTGATGATTCAACTATTTCATTGAAAATTCGTCCATTTTGGTTGAGTTAAACTGTTTTTTAATTCAAATATCAACTATTAGATTTTTCGTTGAGAATTAATATTTTTTTATTAAAAGCTGAACTGTTTGGTTAAACGTTTAGCAGCGTTGCTGAAAATTCACTTTTTTTGTTGAAGATTTATCTTTGTGGCTGAAATTTTAACTATTTTGTATATTCTTTGTTGTTGAAAATTATTTTTTTGTTAATAAAAACTCATTCATTTGATGGAAAATTAAAGAACTTTATTGAAATATCCTGTTTTTGTTAGAATTCTACTATTTTTTATTTAAAATTAAAATCCTTGTTAATTTAAATACCATCTATTATATCTTTTGTTGAGAATTTATCTTTCATGTTTCAAAATTTGAATGTCTTCTAAAAATAATAATAATCAATTAATTAAATATATTTGAATAAATGTTTTTAGTAGAACTTTCATCTTTTTTTGGTTGTAAAGTCAACTGTTCGATTGAAAATTAATTTGTTTTGGCTGATGGGTTCCAAATTGAAGAATTTCAATCTGGAATCCTCATAATAATAATTTGTATATAGTTAACTAACTTTACTCTTAATTTTTGTTGCAGGTGAGGCTCAATTGTTATCCTTATTAATCACGATTTTTCTGAAGTCTATGGGTAAAGTAGAATTTTTGAGTATTTTATTATTTATACGGAAAAATTATAAATTTAGATTTGTGTGTCTTAATCTGTTTTCATCAATTTCTCTGGTATGACTTTGACCGCTGAAATCATTGCATATGCGAATATGCAAATAGTCGCACAATTTCGCATTCTTATTGACCCACATACTGCAGATGCAAACCGTGAAATGGCTTCCTGACTTTATCAAGTTCAATATTCCGCCGGACGTGACGTCACTAAAAAAAAAACAACTATCCAAGAAAACGACCCACGATTTGTTCTAAAAGGCATCGCATCGCAGCGCAATTATTAGCGACTCGTGCTAAATGATCAATTTAAATAACAATATTGCAAAACCGAGTGCCAATCCTGCAACCGGGTTTTAATTGCATGAGGTAAACTCGATTTAATTTTCCTTAAACAAATTTCAATTTATTTTTCTTACAATTTCTTTCATGAAAATAAAATTCTTTTCTGATTCAAGTTTTTCAACAACTTTATTGAAAAGTCATCCTTTTTGTATTGCAAATTCAACTATTTTGGTAGAAAATTAACTTTTTGTTGAAAATTCATATTTTGGCGTTGATAATTATACTCAAATATTTCTTGGTTGAAAATTCAAATATTTTTTGAAAATTCATCTTTTTGCTTTAAAAATTCGTCTGCTTTAGTAGAAATTTAATCATTCTTGGATAAAAATTCAACTGCTTGGTTGACCATTAATCTTCTTCGGTTGAGGATTAAAACTCTTTTGTGGGAAATTCTTCTTTTTTGGTTTAATTCAGCTGTTTTTAATTTAAAAGTAAATTTTTTTGGTTCAGATATCTAGTATTACATTATTCGTTGAAAAATCATATTTTTTAGTAGAAAATTAACTTTTTCGTTGAAAATTCATATTTTGGTGTTGAGAATTCAACTGAAATCTTTCTTGTTGGAGGATTCAACTATTTTGTTGAAAAGTCGTCTTTTTATTATAAAAATTCATCTGTTTTAGTAGAAATTTAATCTTTTTAGATAAATTGTCAACTGATTGGTTGAAAATGAATCTTTTTTTGTTGATAATTCAATATTTTGTTTAAAAAATCCTTTTTTTTTTGTTGAATATTTATAATTTTAGTTGAAAATTCATCACTTTGGTTGAAAATTTGTTTTTTTTTGTTTGATTGAAAATTAATTTTTTAAATTAAAACATTAACTACTTCAGTTGAAGATTCATCATTTTTGTAAAAATTTAATCTCTTTGGTTGAAATTTTAACGATTTTGTTCAAAATTGATTTTTTAAATTGAATATTCAACTACTTGGGTAAAAGTTGAACTACTTTGTTAAAAATTTCTTTTTTTTTTTGATTGAAGGATCATCTCTTTGGTAGAAAGTTTAACTAGTTTGTTGAAAATTCGTTTTTTGTTGTTGTTTTGAAATTTATTTTTTCAAGTGATAGTATAAATTTTCCATTTTTAGTTGAAGATTGATATTTTTTAGTTAAAAATTGGTCTTTTTTGGTAGAGAAGGATATTTCCGAATGAAAATTTCCTTGTTTTTGGATAAAAATGCAAATTTTATTTTTGTTTGTTTGTTAAAAATGAAGTTTTTTCGCTGAAAATTTAACTTTTCTATTTTTGGTTGAAAGTTTAGATTTTTTAATCAAAAATTCAACTATTTGTTTGAAAATTCATGTATTTTGTTGAAAAGTTGTCTTTTTGGATTTAAAATTCATATTTTTTTATAGAAATTTTATCTTTGTTGGTTGAAATATCAACTATTACGTTTTCTGTTGAAAATCCGTCTGTTTTAGTAGAAATTTGAATTTTTTAGATAAATTGTCAACTGATTGGTTGAAAATTAATCTTTTTAGGTTGAAAATTCATTACTTTGGTTGAAAATTTGTTATTTATTTTGTTTGATTTAAAATTATTTTTTTTAATTGAAACATTAGCTACTTCAGTTGAAGATTCATCATTTTTGTAAAAATGTAATCTCTTGGGTTGAAATTTTAATGATTTTGTTAAAAATTGATTTTTTAAATTGAATATTTAACTAGTTGGGTGAAAGTTGGACTACTTCGTTGAGGATATTTCCGAATGAAAATTTCCTTGTTTTTGGTTAAAAATACAAATTTTCTTTAATTTTTTATTAAAAATTAAGTTTTTTTCACTGAAAATTTAACTTTTCTATTTTTGGTTGAAAGTTTAGATTTTTAAATTGAAAATTGAAATATCTGTTCAAAAATTCGTGTATTTTATTGAAAATTTGCTTTTGGTTGAAGTTCAATTTTTTCGTTATTAAAAGTTCGACCATTTGGTTGAAAATGCAACATTTTAGTTAAAAATTCAACTATTTTGTTAAAAAGTAATCTTTTTTGGTCTAAAAATTCAACTGTTTCGTTGAAAACTCCTCTTTTGGATTGAAAATTCATCTTTTATGATAGAAAAGTCATATTTTTTTCTGAAACTTTTTAATTTTAATCTAAAATTTTTTTATTCCGTTTATGAAATATTCTTTGTTAAAAATGTTATTATATTAAAGTCCTCGTCTTAGAATATGAATATAATTGGTCAAGACAAATAAAAAATTGTTTAGAGATAAATCAGGAAATACACACACACACACATATATATATATATATATAATTTGTTATACTTTTACAAAGTATGCAGATAAGACGTTATGAAAGCAGTGATTTGTGTTACGATTTACAACGATGTTTCTCAACATTAAATCCACTTTATAACACAAGTGTAATAATTCATGATTAGGCCGACTTATTTTTATTAAAAATTCCAAACTTTCTACTTTCTATAGTGAATTACCGGGTAACTCGCGTATGTTGCGCAAACCCGGTAGGATAACAGCTGCAATTCAGGTATCAATTGCAGCAGAGAGCTCGCTGCATCTAATGATTATTAACGCTGTTATTATCTTCATTATTAATTACGCAGCGCTGCTCGCATCCAGCGACATCAAAACTTTCAGTCAGTTCAATGAAAACGACAGAAGTTTCTTCCACATCATGTTTATTTGCAACGGAAAATAATACCCAGCGTTACACAGAGAAAAAATTATGTATGCTGATTATATACATAAGTTTATCTCAACTCTAGAAAATAGGAATAACATTCTGTAGGGAAATAGTTTTTTGTTGATGGAGTGACAGTTTTTGATTTTTCATCTACTAGTCTAAATAAAAATGGTTATAGTCTTTAGCTGTAAAAAAAATTCCTCTCTAGCTCGCCGGGATTCGAACCCAGGTCTACAGACTCTCGGTTTGGTGCTCTCTGGGGAAGAGCATCAGACCGGCAATCTGTAGGCTTGGGTTCGAATCCCAGCGAAGCTAGAGAGGAAATTGTTCACAGATGAAGACTATAACCATTTTGGTTTACACAAGTAGATCAAAAACCGTCATTCGATCGACAGAAAACCAAAATGGTATGTTATTTTTTATACGATATTTATCCTTGATCTGGCCACGAATATATCGATAAAAACGAACCAATGATATTGGCAGGCCTCGGACTCTCCAGACTATTGAAACTATTTGATACTTCTTTTGAGCTAATGCCACTATTTTTGTACTTTTCCTTTAAAAATATTATTGAACTTCTTCACTAATTGGCTAAAATAATGTGTCGGGCATATCAACGAATCACAACGTACCGGAAAAGTATCTCAATTTTTTGCTTGAAATTATTTATAGGTCATCAAAAAATAGAGATAATTATTCGATTGAAAATTGATGTACTTTTTTGAAATATCGTCTTTTTGTTAGAATTCGACTGTTTTTTATTTAAAATTAAAATCCTTGTTAATTGAAATACCAACTATTATATCTTTCTTTGAGAATTTATCTTTCTTGTTTGAAAATTGGAATGTCTTCTAAATATCTAAATAATAAATAGATAATAAGAATGTGTTGAACTTGTTGCATTTTGAACGAAAAAAATGAGGTTTCTACGAAACAGTTGAATTTTCAACTGAATTTTCTATAAAAAAGACGAATTCTCAACAAAATACATACGTTTTCAACCAAAGAATTGAATTTATAATCAAAAAGATTTTTTTTCTACCAGAAAAGACGAATTTGAAACAAAATATATAAATTTTTAACCAAATAGTTAAATTTTCAACAAGCAATTTAATTTCCAACCAGTCAGATCAATTTCAAGAAAAATACTTTAAAATTTTCAGTTCAAAATATAAATCTTTAACCCCAAAAAAATAACCAATGTTCAATTGAAATTATGGATCTTAAAAAAAATAACTTTTAAGAAAGTAATTCAAAATTCAGCCATGGAATTGAATTTTCAAACTAAAAAATAAATTTTCAACGAAAAATGTAATAATTGATATTTCAATGATTACCAAACAATTGCATTTTTAACCAAAGAATTGATGATCTGCCAAAAAAGAGGAATTTTCAACAAATCGCAGAAAAAATTCCCATAATTTTTTAATAAAATTTAAAAGTTTTCAAAAAATTTCAAAAATAATTTGAAATTGAAGAGATTTAAAGAAACTTAAAACAAAATGTAGATTTTTGAAAATTTTCAAAATTGTGAAAAACCAAGCCAGAAAACTTCAAGGCAATTTTAGGAATAATTCGAGTTAGTTTAAAAGGTATTTAGGGATTTTAGAAGTTTTTAAAAGATTAAAAATATTAAATTTGTTTTTAAGATTACCGAAAATTTATAAAATATTACTCAATATTTCCCTTAAATACTGTAAAATCCTGTGAAATAAAAATAAAAATTTCTTATAAATTTTCTAGATAATTTTTTGACATATCTGAAATCTAGGAAAAACTTAATTATATAACCTTTAAGAAAATAAACAAATAAACTTAAAAAATAAATAGTTATTAGAAACTTTAAATGTTGTTTTACAAGTTATTTTCCATTCAAATTATAATTTGCCTAAAATTTTTGTGTTTTGTTGATGCAAAATTTTTGTTGGTCAAAAATTCGTCTTTAAAATATTTTTTAGTTTTAATATCAACTATTATATTTTTCATTGAGAGTTCATCTTTTTTGATTGAAAATTCAACTACTTGGTTAAAAGTTAAACTACTTTGTTAAAAATTAACTTGTTGCTTGAAGGTTCATAATTCCAGTTGAAAACTCGCTCTTTGGTTTGAAGTACAACTCTATTTTAATTCGTCTTTGTTTCATAAAATTAATCTCCTTGGTTAAAAAATCATCTTTTTGGTTGAGGATTCAAATATTATGTTTTGAAAATTCGTTTTATCCTATTACTTAATTCGTTTTTTATTTAAAATAACAGTATTTATGGATTGAAATATCAACTATTAGATTTTTGGTTGAAAATTTATTTGTTTTTTTGTTGTTAAAAATTAACTTTTTTGTTGATAATTCGTCTCTTTCGTAAAATATTAAATATTTTTAGGTTTAAAATACAACTGGTTGAAAGTTAATATTTTTGGCTAAGGTTTCAACTGTTACTGATTTAAAATAAAAATCTTTTTTGATTGAAATATCAACTATTGCATGTTTCGTAACTATTTGGTTGAAGATACATTTTTATGTTAAAATTTTGATTTGACATATCTGAAAATTTTAAAAATCCTTTTGAATTTTCTCAAGAATTATTATTTTTTGCCTCAAATGCTAGTTACTTAAAAAAGGGTCCAATGATTGTTTTCATTTATGACTTAAAATATTTGGGAGACAAAAATATATTCAGAAAAAAAAACTGGGGTGGGCAAGCACAATCATTAAGCAACAAGTGAATTTTTAACAAAAACTGGGATGGGCACCAGTCAAAATTGGTTCAAGCTAACCATGTCGAACCAAATGACTGCTGAAATTTGAACAATAAAAAAAAAAGATCGGAAGTTCCGGTGCAATAAACAAAACAGAGGAAGCAATCGGAAATGGTTGGGGGAGGAGTTAGCACTCAGCGAGGTTAACCCAGTCGAAAAAATATTGGTTTAGGGGCTCAGGTCGTCAAAGGGCAAATTTAGGGGAGCCAAGCTTTAAATAACAGCAGAGTCGTTGAACCGCCGCGAAGACCAGTAAAAAGCAAGCAGCCGGGCAAATAAATCTGAACGGGAGGTGAAGTATGGAATTTAATTCTTCACCTCGGTTCACGTTACTTCGATAATTTCAGATAATTATATATTCCGACAATGCGGCCAAGAAAAGAGTTACAATTACAAACGTCCCTGCAAATCTAGCCATTCTATTTTACTGCATTCAATCGATTGGCTCAGTCACTATAATTATTAATTAATAATTATAACCTTGTCCGATTTTTATAGAAATTTCACATTTGTGTGCCAGGACAGGAGAGTGTGGAGAAAAATAGTATATGAGAAATGTGTGATAAGTGTCAGCGGAGTGTGAGTCGCCTGAAACGAACGATCTTGGATGCTAATGGGTCCTCGTGGAGAGCTTTACTTAGTGGGTGTGATTAGAGTAAAAGAATATGGATCATCTGTGGGATTATCAGGCAGTTTGTGTATTTTTGTGTGGTCTATGACATGTGATGACTTTTTGAAGCTCTTCGCTTGGGGTGATTGCTAGAGAAATGGCGATTTTTCACGAAAATAGGGGAATTTTGGGCGAATGAATTCTTTTAAACAAAAGTGACGAATATGCAACAAAATAGTTGAAGTTTTAATGAAGTATTTGAATTTTCAACCTGCAGAGACGAATTTTCAACCAAATTGTCGAATTTTCAAACAAAAAAGATTAAACTTCAGCCAAGAACAGTTACATTTTTAAGCAAATAGTTGAACCTCCAAGCCAAAAATACGTATTTTTTGAAATCACTTGAATTTTCAACCGTTAGAGATGAATTTTTAACCAAGAATTGTTCTAAAGAAAAAGATTACTGTAACGATATAGTCTAATTTTCAATAAAATGGTCAAACTTTCAACAAAATAGTTGAATTTTCAACCAAGATTATCAATTTTCTAACAAAAAGATGAATTTTTAACAAAAGGAACGAATTTATAACAAAATAGTTGAATTTGTAATTAAGCAGATGAGTTGTCAACCTACAAAAATTTATTTTCAAATAAAACAGAATAGAATTCAATAAAAAAGATTTTTTAACAAAATAGGTGAATTTTCCACTAAAAACTATACATTTTCAAGCAAATAATTGGATTTTCAAATAAAGAAGATAAAATTTCAACGAAACATGTAATAGTTCATATTTCAATCAAAAAATATTTAAATTTTAAACAAAAAACAGTTAAACACATCCAAAAAATACGAATTTTTAACAAAATAGTTGAATTTATAATCAAGAGACATTTTTCAGTCTACGAAAAATTTCAACGAAATTATTAAATTTTCAGTACAAAAAGGCTAATTCTCAATAAAACAGTTGAATTTTCAACCAAATTTTAATTTTCAACCGAAGTAATAGAATTTTCAATCCAAGTAGACGAATTTACAACAAAACAGTTGAGTTTTTAAACAAAGAAGGAATAGTTAAATTTTGAGTTAAAAAAAATTAATTATCGACAAAAAAATAATTTTTAACAAACTAGTTATATTTGCAATCAAAGAGATGAATTTTCAACTAATGAAATGAGGTTCTTTAAAAGTAATTCAACTTTCAACCAATAAGTATTGGAATTTTGAACTAAAAAAGGAATAGTTCAATTTTCTGTTCAAAAGTTCATTTTTAACGAAGAAAAAGAAATTCCAACAAATTATTTAATTTTTGAACCAAAGAGATGAATCCAAACTAAATAAATGAATTGTTTAAAAAGTAGTTCAACTTCAAACCACGTAGTTGAATTTTCAATCTAAGAAAGATGAATTTTTAACAAAATAGTTGAATTTTCAACCATTTGTTAATTTTCAACCAAATATTTGAATTTTCAACCAATATAATAAAATTTTCAACCAAAGAGATGAATTTTCAACTAATGAAAAGAATTTTTTACAAAGTAGTTCAACCAAGTAATTGAATTTTCAACCAAAAGAGATGGCTTTTTAACAAAATAGTTCAATTTTCAACCAAATATCTAAATTTTTCACCAAATATCTAAATTTTTCACCAAATAGTAGAACTTTGAAACAAAAAAGATGAATTCTGAACCAAAAATATAATAGTGAATTTTTAAAATAAAAGGAATAAACTTTCAAGCTTTCGAGAAAAAGGGAATAGGAGAAAAAGTGTGAAGTCTGTATACTTTTTGCACATAAGTTGTTAATCAAATAATTTTTCTGTTTCTTTGAAAACGATGACATGTTTTGCTATTTCGGATTTATTTTGTCGGCTAAATTTTAAGGTAAATTACGAGTTTCGTAAAACGATCTAGAGTTGTACTCAACAAAATGACGATGCATCTTCTTAAGATGAGAGCGGCGTATTCACATGAGTCATTTTGCTCAGAAAAAAAGGAGTAGGAAAAACAAGAAAGAGGGAAGTCAGTGATCTCGAGCTGATTCTTCCTTCGGGAAGTTGCTGCCAGATACAATCTTTTGCAATAAATTTTAAAAAGCGTGAAAAAAGGCTGGTAAGAGTGTATATCATTTTTTTAGAGACAATGAACTCAGGGGATTTTTTAGCCTAAGTTCTCATGAAGAGATGGAAAGAAGGTAATTGACTTTTGAAAGGAACTAATTCAAGGACAAAATAGGAAAAAATTACCGTACTTTCTTAAAAAATAAGTAATAAAATTAGAACGATTACTACTTTTCTATTCATAGAATTAACAGCCAAAAACGCCCTAAAAAATTTTGAATTTTCAACAACGAACATTATTTTGCGACCAAACAGTTGCATTTACCACTTTTAACCGAAAATATAAATTTTCTATAAAATCTTTTGCAATAAATTTTAAAAAGCGCGAAGAAAGGGTGGTGAGAATATATCATTTTTTTAGAGACAATGAACTCACGGGGGTTTTTAGCTTAAGTTCTCATGAAGCAAAAAATGACCGTACTTTATTAAAAAATAAAAATAAATAAACTCGAAACAATTTCTATTTTTCCATTCATAGACCCAACAGCCCAACACGCTCTCAAAAAAATTGAATTTTCAAACAAAAAAAATTATTTTGAAACCAAACAGTTACATTTACCATTTTTAACCGAAAATATAAATTTTCTACAAAACAGTTGAATGTTCAACCCCATAATCTGAATTTTCAACAAAAAAAGTTAATTTTCAACAAAACATTTAAAGTTTCTATTAATTTGTTGAACTTTCAAGCCAAAAAAATGACTTAAAAAAACAGTTGAATTCTCCACACGAAAATATAAATTTTTGACAGAAAAGTTCATTTTTTACCAGTTGAATTTTCAACCAAATAGTTGCATTTTGTTTAAAAGCGTTCAAGTTTCCAACCAAATAGTTCAATTATCTACAAAAATAGTTTAATTTTTAACCCAAAAAGAGGAATTTTCAACCCAGATTATTAATTTTCTACCAAAAAAGCAATTTTTCAACAAAATACATGAATTTTTAACCAAATAGTTGAATTTTCAATTTACAGCCAAAAATGGAATATTTAAATTTTCAATTCAAAAAATTAATTTTCAACCAAAAGAGATGAATCTGCATTAAAAAATGAATTTATTATTAAAATAGTTGAATTTTCAACCCAAAAAGATGAATTTTAAACCAAGATGATTAATTGCCTAACAAAAAGACGAATTTTCACTAAAAGCCGAATTTTCAACAAATCAGTTCCTTTAAGAAAAAAAAACATTGACCGCTTGTTAAATTTTTGAGCCAAACAGACGAATTTTTATACAAACACTTAAATTTTCAACCCAATAATGTGAATTTATAAATAAATTGTTGAATTTTCCACCAAAAGAGTGGAATTTTAAATCATGAATTATGAGTATAAGAAATTTTTTTAATTTTTAACAAAATAAATTAATTTTCAACTAAATAATAAAATTTAAAACCAAAAAATATGAATTCTCAACTAAAACTATAATAGTAGACTTTGCAATTTAAAAAAGTAACTTTCAACGAAAACCAGTCAGGTTTTCTTATTGTGTTCTTATGAATTAAGTTCGCATTTAACCCAAAAAAAACGCAATGTTTCTTGAAAACAGAGGGGAAAAAAGGAATTATTAAAAAAAGGGCAAAAGAGGGGAATAGGGGAAAAGTGTTAATTCTCTATTCAGAGGAATAAATCATCTGAAATATGAATCATCTCTCCTTTGCATTTCTACTTATTTTGAATGCTACCTGTTTTTCAAGTAGATGCAACAAACTCATAAAATTCAAAAGAAGCGGAAGTGAGTGCCAAAGTCAACTTTATTAGAATGTGGTGTAGGGGAAAAAATGAAATCGCATGCGAATCGCAGCCGGGGAATTATGCAAATTCAGTTTAGCAAAGTGGAGTGCCGTTCAAGCGGAGAGGCGACAAGGGAGTGTTCAGTAAACAAGCTGCAAAAAGCTAACTTTTATTATTATCATCCCACCCCATCGCTCCAGGATGCTACTTATTCGGATCTCTATCTCTCCATTTTGTACTACGTCCTTTTTATTCCTTTTTTTTATTTTCTATTTTTACTAACAGAGAATGAATCTCAGGGGTTCGTTCGTGCCCCGGTGCACCATAAACAAGCTTTTAAGGGATTTGGAAAGAAGAGAGGGATTTTTAACACAATGGACACATTTTTACGGATTAAAGATTCTCATTGTGTCGCTATTCGTTAGGGACTTAACAAACGACTGCAGAATTGAGCCATTATTTCAAATTGCTAATAGAGCGGATCATGCTGCCGTCAAATTATGAAGAACAAAATTTGGCAGCTGTCTTTTGAGCTGAGAAACACTGACATGAGAAAAATGTAAAAAATTTTACGCTTCTGAGCTCGTAGCGCAGTTTATTGACGGTCCCGTATATATATATATATATTTTTTTTTACGCGTGATATATAAAGTTTAAATCATCCATATATGATTTGTACGATCCATAGTCAATACACCGTTTATACATTTTGTATACCCTTTACGCAATATTACCTTACAAAATAAACCTTTTATTAGAGATTAAGTAAATAGTACATATTATTATTCAAATTGGTTGAAAGCTGGATCAAAGAGACCACCCTGAACAGATATAAGGTTTCCTGGCATCGATCTACTTTTCCCGGAGGCATTCAATACTTCAAGAGAGCGAGTCTATACTATAGCTGTTGGGGAATTAGCATTGCATTATGCGTTCGTTTGCGTTCGTTTGCGTTCGTTCACAAGCCACAGCGAACGCTTTTCCTTTACATTTTGCCGGATGTCCCAGTTCTATCATGTCAGCTTAACTTAGTCTTTGCTGGAAGCATTTAGATCGAAGTTGATTTTATTGTTAGACAACATCGATGTGCGAATGTAAGCAAAACTAAATTACTGAAGATTGTTAAAACCTCTTTTATAAATTTCAAAAAAGCTAAAGATAGCTTCAGTAAAATAACACTATTAGTAGAAGATGTATTAGAAATTTTTTAGTAAAAATAGTATAAGAGGTCCTGGTGGTTACAACCTTCTTCCAGCGATCCTCTCACTTTCGGAAGCACTCCTTAAAGTCACCTTTCGGAATAGCTAATAGATGCTCCGTCACATTCTGTTTCATTTTCTCTACGTTTTGAAATCATTTCCCTTTTAGAGGATACTTTAATTTGGGGAATAGCCAAAAATTACAAGGAACCAGGTCAGGACTGTATGGGGACTGCTGAAGTTGTGTAAGGCCGTGTTTCACCAGAAATTTCTTAATAAACTGCGATGAATGGGTAGGTGATGAAGAACCTAGTCCGCACTTTTTAACAAATCAAAATGTGTCCTTCTTGCTGCGTCACGTAATCGCTTTAGAACTTCTTGGTGATACTTTTTGTTTACCATCTGTCCTTTTGGGGTGTATTCATTGTGCACAACACCTTCCTGGTCAAGGAAAATAGTGAGCATTGTCTTGATAGCCAAGTTATTGGCCAAATTTAATGCACGCAGGTTCGTATTTCTTGGTAGGAGCCCTCACAGAGGTTTCCCCGTAATGGTAAATACCTATTTTTGACAATAGCACAACTACTGGTACAAAGTTAGAGCACAATGTCAGATACTTTCAGAATAGTCCTCTTAAAGCACAGTTTAATTAATATACCTTCTCTGGTAAAAACTGAAGATGCAGCTATTGATGTACATACAGATAATATCAACTCGATAGTTATTGTACAAATTAACATTCCATTAACACACTGTCGTAACACAATAGGCACAAATGATATGCTTAGACTGAAGCATATAAATATTACCATATTTGCAGAAGATACAGGGACACATCTTCATACAGAGTTGATACGATTATTTAAAGACTGCAAACTGCACTAAACAAAATTATTAAATATCTTGAAAATGGAAAATCAGGGTGAATAGTAGTAAAACTGAAGCTATAATATTTACAAAGAGACTTTTTAAGCGGTACATAAATAATGTAATCCAAACAGCTTTAGGTTCATTGGTCGTTCTTTATCCATTGCTTAACAAAAGAACTGCTCTAAGTATTAAGAACAAATTAACTTTATATGAAACTATCATTAGACTTGTAGTCACATATGCCTGTCCTTTTTTAAATCTCATTTGTCAAACTAATTATAAAAAATTACAAGTAACACAAAACAAATTCCTATATATTTTCTAATTGTCTCTACTTCTAATGCATGAAGCATTGGAAATAGAGACAATTAGAGAATATATTAAAGGAATATCATTAAATTACTATAATAGAATCACTGAACATACTAAGTGTTCCTTTACATTTCGCCCGGATATCCCAGTTATATCACGCCAGCTTAACTTAGTCATAGCTGGAAGCGTTTTAGATCGAAGTTGACTTTATTGTTAGACGAGATCGATTGCGTTTCTAGCTGTTTGTTGTTATTTCATCGGTGAGAAACTTGATTTTGATTCTGACAATTTGACAGCACCGAGAGACGGAATCAGCCTTAATTGCTTACGTAACTTTGGATTACGTGTTCGAACAATGCCCGCTTTAGTGAGAACAATGCGGTACATATTGAACCCAAAGCAATTTTCCTGACACCTATTGCCTATTTATGCAACTCGTTAAATGTCAGTTGATCTATTTGATCCCGAAATTGGATCGAAATGATATGCAAATTGAAAAAAAATTCACGTGGAAATTTCCACTTGGGGTTTGACGCGGAGTTTCACGTAGAATTCCACGTTGAGTTCTGCATGGAATGTTAACAGGGTGGCCCTAAGTCAGTAAAAACTTGAAAAAGTCAGGGAATTTTGTTGGTCAGGGAAAAGTCAGGAATTTTTCAACAAATCTTGCAAAAGTCAGGAAATTTCTATAAAGGGCACTTTGAGTAACTATCAAGGGTAATAAATTTTATTTTCAAATTGTTTCAAAAATTCGACCATTAGGTTGAAAATGCAACATATTTCGACTTTAAATCTTATGGATTCAAAGTGTTTTACACTGAATTCAATATGGTGCATACACATTAGTTTTATTTAAAAGAATTTATTCCCCTATTAATCCCCTATTCCCATAAAAAATCACCCTATTTCCCCTATTTTGAGATAATTTTGGACTGCGAAGTCTGTGATGAGTTCCTAAAAATCCTAAAATTTTTTACAGATAACTAATATTATGCTTCTCTTTTTGTTGCAGGTGAGACTCAATGCTTATCAGTCACGATTTTTCAGAAGTCTATGGGTAAAGTCGAATTTTTGAGTATTTTATTATTTATTGAAAAATATGAAATTTAGATCTGTTATTTTGTACAGCACATTTTGTATCTTAATCTGTTTTCATCAATTTCTCTGTTATGACTGACTGATGAAATCGTTGCATATGCTAGTATGCAAATAAGTCGCACAAATTTAACTACCTGGTTGAATGTTGAACTCCTTTATTAACATTTTTTTTTTCATTAACTGATTTGTTGAAAATTCGGTTTTTTGTTGTTGTTGTAAATTAATTTTTTAATTGAAAATGTAACCATTCTATTTATGCTTGAAGTTGTATCTTTTTAGTTAAAAATTCAACTAAAATGATGAATCTTAAACCAAAAAAATGAACTTTTGAGAAAGTAGTTCTACTTTCAAGCTAGGAGTTAAATTTTCAACAAAAACTACAATAGCTGATATTTCAACAACAGCAACATTTTAATTTAAAATAAAAAACAGTTGGATTTAACCAACAAAAACGAATTTTCAATCAAAGACCTAAATCCTTAACTAAAACAGATTAATTTTCAACCAAAATTTTGCAGTTTTAACCCAAAAAACTATTATCCTGGATAGAGAGAAAAGTCACTGACAAAAGTCTACTAATTCTCATGAACAAGTATTTCAAAAACCAAGCGATCCTTTCTGATAAATTATAAAAATTTCTCTAAAGTTTACGTGACAGTCAACAAATTTGTAAAAAAAAAACGATTCAAGCAAATATTTGATAAATTATATTGAAAAGTCTATCAGATTTTATTTGATGGTAAACGACTTTTTATAGGATTTATGAAAAAGAATGTAGGAAATGAGTAATCGATGAATTGAGAATACGAGCTCATAGAATTCCGTCGACAGTCGCTGAAATACTGTAGATGCGCAGTGAACGTTTTCCATTGCACCACGCATGTTGCGCGTTTTGCCCATTGTGCGTCTGTTGCGTTGTTTACCTTTCTCTCATATCCAAGCCTATAATACAAAGTAACTGAATTTTTAATCAACTATTTTTTTCCGTGAAGATTTACAAAACAGCTAAAAATAAATTGTTCTTTTAAATTTAAAGGCTACGTCAATTCTGTAATTGGTGCTTATTTCCATAGGTCATAATAAACAAGAATATGTTAATTTTTTTTCGTGTTCAGGTAATTGGAACTAATTGGCTGGTTAGAACAGTTCTCTTTTGCCCTTTCTCTTTCCTCAGGAGCCTGATCTAGAGGTAAGGCCTTTTTAACACGTCGTGTTTTCAAAGCGCATATGATAAGAAATAGAGCGTGCACTTATGCATGCACGTATGCGCATATCGGTTTAATGTAACGATTATGCGTGATATGAGTCACAGAAATATTTTCCTGAATCATAAAATTTGGTCATAATCTAATAAATAAGTTAATTCAGGGTTGCTATCGAACCTGGAAAACATGGAAAAGTCCTGGAATTTTGATAAAGAACCTGGAAAACCTGAAAAAGTCTTGGACTTTTGAAAAAGAGCCTTGAAGCTTTTATTGTCATTTTATTTCAAGTTTTAATCATTATTTTAGTACTTTTCTACTTATTTTATAAATTCAGATTCATTGGAATTGATCGATATTAATCATTGTTTTACTATATGACAATTGTTTGTCTAGAATGAAATAATGGTAAAAAAATACTTTTAAAATTTGTATTTCTATCAATTTTTTTTAAATTTAATTAAATAAATAATTTTTTCCTCATAATAGTACAAAAGTTAATAAAATTATGCGTCTAATAGCTCAAGTTAAGGGCAAAAAGTCGAATTAGTAAAAAGATATTGCCAAAAGACATAAAATTTGCATGTTATCGAAAAATTAGAATAACTATGGAATTAATTAACATTTTCCATAGCTCTTTTGCCAATTTTAAAGTCAAGTCTCTAATAGTTTTGTGCTAAATTTTCAAGTAATTTGTAGAATATTTTCTCTTAGATTCTACCCTGGAGTCGACCTTGTTACAAAAAGGTTGCAAAATTTATAAATATTTTATTAAAATTGATGAAAATATGATAAATAAGGAGTTTTAAAAAATGCTGGTAAATATTTACACATTTTTGCAATTTTGCGACTTTTTGCACCAAATTTGATACTAGGACAGAATCTAGGGGAAAAGTTCTAGAAAGATCTTTCTAATTGAGCAAAATACCCTTTTACCCCTTTTTCTCGTTTTTTTGCTTAAATGCGAACTGAATTATCAGAACTCAATAAGAAAATCCAACTATCTTTCGCTGAAAGTTAATTCTTCTTAATTTAAAAGTCTGATATTATAATTTTGGTTGAGAATTCATCTTTTTGTTTAAAAAATTTATTATTTGCCTGGAAATTTTATTATTTAGTTAAAAATTCAACAATTTTGTTAAAAAGTAATCCTTTTTGGTTCATAATGCTAACTATTTTATTGAAAATTCGCTTTTTGGTAGAAAATTTAACTATATGGTTGCAAATGAACTTTTTTGTTGCAAATGAACTTTTTCGTTGCAAATTCATATTTTTGGGTTAAAAATTCGTCTTTACTCTTAAAAATTCAATAATGTAGCTGCAATTTTTTCTTACATATTTTTCGTTTTCTGATTTTTTCTGTAAAATCTTTCTTGGTTCAAAATTCAACTTTTTTGCTGAAAATACGTCTTTTTGGTCTAAAAATGTATCTTTTTAGGTTGCGAATTCAACTATTTGGTTAAAAATTCAGCTTGTTTATGAACAATTCGTCTCTTTTGCTTGGAAGGTCAACTATTTGGTTTTAAAATGTAAATGCAACTAATTGGAATTTATAAGGGAAACCCTTATTTTTCTACTTCTTCCAGACTATTTATAATTTAATAAAATATAATCAATTGTCTAGAAGAAGTTGAAAAAATAAGGTTTTTCCTTATAAATTCCAATTTATTGTTTCCCAGACGTTAAATCAGGAACAATTTACATCCCGAAGTTCTTTTTATACGTGAATGCAACTGTTCGGTTAAAAAATAATTTTTTTATTGAAAATTCTTTTTTTTTCATTTTTCCTATCAAAGGTCAGGGGTCAAAGATCAAATGTCAGGAGTCGAAGGCCAAATATCTAAGGTATAAAGTGAGGGTCACAGACCAAGGTAAAAATTCAAAGCTTAAAGGTGACAGATCATAGGTCGAGGTGCAGAGGTTAAAGACCAGAGGTCAGGAATCAAAGGTGAGGGGTGACATTCCAGAGGTCAAATTTTGAACAGTTTTTCGTTCAATATTTTATTTTTACCAACCAACTTTTCTGTCTCAAAGTGACATAAAAGCAGCCAAGTCCATTGTTACAGTCGAAATGAGTGGTTAATGACGTTTGCAAGAGTCTTTTACGATTTTTTCAGTACATTATCGCGATTTTCCTCTATCATCCGTATTGCTCAAGTTTACTGCACCCATTGACATTTTCAAACGCCGGCGCCTGTCCAATGAATCAGTTCCGAGGGACATTATCATTGGAAATCTCTGGATTCGTAGCATCTTCTCGAAATTCAAATATACATCACTAGAGGTTTGCCTCGAGCCAAAGCTGTCCTCTGAATCAGTTTCTGGGAAGGTCCATATCCGACTGACCCGGAACCCAGATTTCATCTCGCATATTATTTATATATGCGTGATGTAACCCAAAATTCAGTAATGATCAGTAATGATCCTCTGAAAATCAAATTATGGATTCATCTTCACTTTTTCTTTTTCTTTATGATTGAGTGATTCAGAATATTTTATGGGAACGAAGTTATAGGAAGAAGAATTGCAGTAGCTAATCTACCTTTCGGTTGGAAACGAGTTTGTCAACTTTTAGCTTGAACGGAACACAACATTTGTAGTTCAAACAGAAAAATACCGAAAAATCTAATCCATAAAAGTATAATATATTTGAATACAGTAATTTTTATTTTTTGAACAACTAACTGTAATCTCAATTCAAGGATTTTCATATCTTAGAATGAGTTATGTGACCACATCAGTGTTTCTACAGGTCAGTGATTTCCAAAAAGTCAGGGAAAGTCAGGGAATTTTCGATAAACTGAAGTTGAAAGTTATTCTGTTTGGAATGCAAATTTATCTATTTTAGTAGAAATTGTATCTTTTTTGGTCCAGGATTCAACTATTTTGTGGGAAATTCGTATTTTTTGGTTAATTCGACTGTTTTTGGTTTAAAATTACAATCTTTTTTATTGAAATATCAAATATTACATTTTGCGTTGAGAATTCATCTCTTACGGTTAAAAGTGGAACTACTTTGTTAAAAATTAATATTTTTGGTTGATGATTCATCATTTTAATTGAAAGCCCTTTTTCTGTTCAAAATTCGAATATTTTTTCAAAAATTATTCGTTTTTAAATGAAAATGAATGTTTAGTGGAAAACTTATTTTTTTCAGATGAAGATTCCAATACTTGGTTGAAGATTCATGTATTTTGTTAAAAATTAATCTTTTTTTGGTAGAAAATTAATCTTGTTTGAAAATTGATCTTTTTTATAAAAAATTCATTTCTTTGTTTGAAAAAGAGTTTTTTTAAATTAAAAATTAATGTTTTCACTGAAAATTTAGACTATTCCTATTGTGTTTGGTCCTTATCAATCTATTCAGATTATTACATTTTCCCAATAGAAAACAGATAATCCCAAAAATTACACTTTTCCAAAAATCGCTAATTTCAAAACACCTTTGAAGCAATATTTAAACAAACAATAGATATTTTTCAATAAATTGAGGTAAAATATTTATGCCTCATTTAAAAGAAATCGTAACCCAGCAGATTGGAACGATTCTTTAGCTCAGTTAACTTTTCCATTTTTAGTCCAAAATTTATGTTTTTTAATTATTTGTTTGCATATTTATTTTATTCAGTTGAAAATTAATTTTTCATTTAAAATTTAACTATTCTACGTTAATTAAAAAGTTACTTGTTTTAGTTAAAAATTACACTATTTTGTTAAAGATTCGTCTTTTTGATAGAAATTATTCTCATCAGTTAAAACTTCATCCTTTTGGTTAAAAATTCATTTCCTTGATCGAAATTTTAACTATTTCATTGAAATTTCATTTTTTTTTTGTTCAAAATTTATTATTCTAACTGAAAAATTAACTGTTCTATTTTTGGTTAAAAATTTACCTCTTTTAGTTTAGAACTCGTGTTTTTTGTTGAAAATTTTACTTTTAGATTAAAAATTCAAATATTTGGTTACAAATTAATTTTTCTGGTTTCAGATTCATCATTTTATTTGAAAATGTATTTCTTTGGTTGAAAGTTTAACTATTTGGTTGAAAACTCGTTTATTTCAGTTAAAAATTGATTTTTTAAACTGAAAATGTAAATATTTCATTTTTCCTTGAAAATTTATCTTTTTTTATTTAGAAATTCATTTTTTTGTTGTTTGAAAACTCGTCTTTTTGGCTTGAAAATTCCACATCCTGAATGATATTTTTTTCTTCATGAACTGAGAAATTTTTCATGGTTTAAAATTCAACTCTTGTTGAAAACTGATCTTTTTGTTATAATTCAACTATTATACTTTTCGTTGAGAATTCATTTTTTTATCGAAGTTTCATCACTTTCGGTAAAAATTTTAATATTTTTGTAAAAATTCCTTTTTTCTTCTTTAAAAATGGTTTTAACTGCAAATTTAATTCTTCCATTTTTGGTTCAAAATTGATGTTTTGGAATTGAAAACTCAACTATTCCGTGGAAAAACCAAAACGTTAAAAAGAGCAGTTAATCAACCAAATTTTTAAATTATTTTTGTAGTTTTTGATAAAAACACAAATTTTTTGTTGTCTCCTCCGACTGTTATTTAACTTTTGGACCAAAAAAGAAGGCTTTATGTTTTTATTTATTTAACAATTTGAAGACAGTATTAAAATAAAAAGTTTTTTGTTGCATTTCTTGAATTTGACAGCCTGATCGATTATAATAGCCAATTTCCAATTTAATTTTGTTTGATAGATTTCAAGCTACAATATATCATTATATATTGAGAAATTAACTCAAACGGATTTATCACATTCTGTCCGCTTACTCCTCAATCAGAGTCTCGAATTTAATATGAAGCTGGATATAATTAATGAATATTTGAGTATTTTTATTATTTATTGAACAATAATAAATAATCAATCTAATCTTGCTTATCTTTTTGTCGCAGGTGAGACTCAATTTTTATCAATCAAGATTTTTCTTAAGTCTATTGGTAAAGTCGAATTTTTGAGTATTTTATTATTTATTGAAAAATAATAAATGTATCTCTTATTTTATAGAGCACATTTTGTATCTTAATCTGTTTTCATCAATTGAAAACTTAACTGTTTTGTTGAAAATTAATATCTTTTTGGTTAAAAATTAATTTGTTTAACTGAAAATTTAACTACTCCATTTTTGTTTGAAAATTTATCTTACTAAGTTGAAAATTCAACTATGTGGTTAAAAATTCATGTATTTTGTTCAAAATTCTTCATTTTGGGTAGAAAATTAATTTTCTTGGTTAAAAAATACTTTTATTTGGTTCAACATTGAACTATTTTGTTGAAAATTCCAAACTATTCCATGTTTGATTGAAGATATTTTTTTTCAGTTGAAAATTCAACTTTTTTGGTTTGAAAGTTCATGTATTTCGTTTAAAATTGTTTGTTTTTTTGTAAAAAAAATGAATATTTTTCGTATTAGCTTTAAGTTTTATTTTTAAGAGAAGAATTAATGGGAAATCTATTTTCAATTCCATTTTGTAGTTGAAATTACAACTCGAGATGCATTTCATAAATATAGACGAACGTGAGTACGAGAGTTGAAAATAGATTTGAAATCCAATCTGCGGAATCATCAGAGTGCGAAGGTACATGCGTCTCTACTCGCTAGCTCTAGAAACCACGAAACAAAAGCGTCTAAACGATTTCGTAATTTTTTCTCTACTTTTTTATACTTTTGACGATTCTTTTTCCTATAAAAGAGAAATTCCTCATTTCTCTTAAATATTTGTCTGTCTTCACTCGTTTTTTTTTAAGCATCTTTCTCTCAACTTGAGTCGAAGTCATTTTCTGTCACTTTCCTAATTTTAAATCGTTGAATTTACACAAATTTAATGTAAAGTAAAGAAAATTTGAAAATGAAGATTTACGGCCAGCCTGATATAATATTCTTGTCAGTAATTTATTTGATTTGTATTTCTATTCATTTTTTTGCAGTTGCTTTAGCCTGACAATTATACTTTCGGTTATAGATTTTATTATTTGGTTGAAAATTGAATTGTTTTGTTAAAAATTCGTCTGTTTGGTTTGAAAATTCAACTATTTTTTTCAGCATTCATCGTTCTGGTTTAAAAATTCATCTGGTTCAGTGGAAATTTCATTTTGGTTAAAAATGAATCTTTTTTATTTGAGGATCTAACTACGTATTTTTTTGAAAATTAATCTTTATTGGTTGAATTAAACTGTTTTCTATTAAAAATTAAATTTTTGTTTGGTTGAAATACCTACTATTACATGAACCGTTGAAAATTCATCTTTTTTGGTAGAAAATTTAACTACATGGATGAAAGTTTGAACCACTTTCACAAAAAATCATTTTTTTTTAAGATTCATCGTTTTAAATGAAAGCTCATCTCTTTTGTTTAAAATTAATTTTCTTTTTGGCTGTAAATTAATATTTTTAACTGCAACTTTAACTATTCCAGTTAAAGAATTATCATCTTAGTTGTAAATTAATCTATTTGGTTGAAAGTTTACCCTACTTTGTGAAATGTTTTTTTTTTTTGGTTTAGGGTTCATAAATGTTTTGTTTTTTTGCTTTAGGATTCATTTCCTTGGTTAAGAATTGAAATATTCCATTGAATTTTTTTTGAACCTTAAATGTAACTTTTCCATCTTTGATTGAAAATTGATTTTTCTAGTTGAAAATTCGTCATTTTTGGTAGAAAACTAATCTTATAGGTTTGAAATGTCCTCTTTTTTGGTTAAGAATGCAAATTGTTTGGTTTTAAAATAAACTTTTTCATTGAAAATTCACCTGTTTTACAGAAAATTCGTCTGTTTGGTTGGAAAATTGATCGTTTTTGCTCAAGAAAATCATCTCTTTGGTTGAAAATTTGGCTATTTTGTTGAAAATTCGTGTTTTTCGTTGTTGAAAATAAACATTTAACTGAAAATTTCAGTATTTCAGTTGAAGATTCATAATTTTTAGTTGAAAATTCATCTGCTTGGTTGAAAGCTTTACTATTTTGTTAGAAAATTATATTTTTAAAATGAAAATTCAATTAATTGGGCAACAGTTGAACTACTTTGTTACAAAAAAAATTTCTCTCAAAGTTCATCTCCTTGGCTAATAATTTAACAATTTCGTTCGAAATTAATTTTTGTTACTTTAAAATTAATTTCCGTTCAACTTAAAATTTAACTTTTCCATTTTTGGTTGAAAATTGATTTTTTTAGTTGAAAATTCGTCTCTTTTGTTACAAAACCAATCTTCTTGATTTTAAATTACCTCTTTTTGGTTAAAGTTGCAACTATTTGGTTAAAAAATATCTTTTTTTTGTTGTTGAAAATTCATATTTTCGATTAAAAATTCAAATGTTTTATAGAAAATTTGTCTTTCAGTTTGGAAAATTCATCATTTTAGTTGCAAAATGATCTTTTTGGTTGATAATTTGACTTTTTTCTTGATAAATCCTCTTTTTTTGTTGAAAATTATTTTTTTTTACTGAAAATTTTACTTTTTCATTGTTACTTAAAAATGTACCTTTTTTAGTTGAAAATCCAAATATTTGTTCAAAACTTCATGTATATTTGGTTACAAATTTAACTATTTTGTTGAAAACTTAATTTTGTTGTTGAAAAGTCGTTTTTTTTTAAAATTTAAATATCATTTGTTGAATATCTTGGTTGAGAATTCAGCTTTTTGTTAAAAATTCATCTTTCTTGATTGAAAATTAACTTTTTTGTTGTAAATTCAACTGTCTTCTCAAAAATACAATTATTTGGTAGAAAATGCAATTGGTTGTGGTTGAAGCTTAATCTTTTTTGTTTGAAAATTCGACCATTTGGTTTAAAATTCATCTTTGTAGGTTGAGAATTCAGCAGTTTGATTCAAAATACAATCATTTTGTAGAAAATTTAACTATTTTGTTAAAAATTCATCTTTTTTTATCAAAGATACAACTGTTTTGTCGAAAATTCATCTTTTTTTATTGGAATAAGTGAATTTGAAAATTTTTAATTTTCAACTGAGATGTTTTTTTACCGTTTATAAAAGATTCTATGTTAAATATATTACAACATTATAATGCTGATCTTTGAATATTAACGATGAGGGAAAATGAAAGATTGGTCGGGAAAAATTCAGGGAATTCTGAAAATTAAGTTTTTCCGCCACACTGTCAGTAAAATTTAATTCCTAAATAAAATATGTTGTGGAAAATGTCGATGTTCATGTGTCCGCTTGGACGCATGGAATTGTTTGACGTTTCTCGTCAGATCACTGAGGTTAAGCAGCGAATTGGCTCGGTTGTATTTGGATGGGGAGTCGTGTCGTACTAGATGGGGATTTTTTAGTCAGCTCTGCCGTCCTAATGAAGAAACTGTACTTCATTTCAAACGAACCGAGAATTCAATAAAACGCGTTTGCATCTGTTCCTTTTAACGTATGAGAGTTTTTGAAAAAAAGTACTGTTCTTGGGTAAATCGGATATACTCTTTTCATTAAAATAAAAAATATGGCGAATTTAAAATATTTATACGCAAAACTGTAGATATGCTAGATATTAATGTACAAATTCGCCGAGAATCCTCACAGCTGCGCAGATGTGCTCCCGAATACAGGAATCAGCCTTCAAGAACCTCCGAGTTTCCTGCTGGAGAAACTTAACAACTACAAATTTTCCAAAAATTGATAAAAAATAAAATGATGATGTAATTATTAAGTTATTATTAAATTACATTTAATTGTTCTATAATTATTGGAGATAATTAATAATTATTATATTATTAATCAACTAGAATTATTTTTGCTTGACAAATACAAAATGTAGTTGTGCTATTAAAAAGAAGGATCGGACTGCAGAAAGACCTAGGATCCTCATGAGCAAAACACTTCTGCGCAGGTGTGTTTTTTTTTTATCAGGATCTGCGGCACTATCCCAAATCCTGGAATTCGTGTAGACATGCTACAATTTCTGCAGATGTATTATTTCTTCATCAGGAATTCTCGAAAATCGCTTTAGATATGCTATTTGAGGCCCAATTATCTCGAGATTTAATTACAATTTTTAATAATGATTAGCATAGTTAAATTCTTATTTTTATTACGAAACCAACCATACAAAAGGCTCATTTTTGATAAAAGTGCAGTTTCTTTATCAGGACGGCAAGCAGCTTTTAATGTAAACATTTGTTTTTAAATTAGTGGCTAGAACAGTGGCGGCCAGCTTCAACTTCATAATCATCAGTAAATCAATATTCATTTTTTTTTATGTATTCAGAAGTTGGAACGGATTACCGAAAGTACTTTTTGCTCCCGAGATAAGGAGAACTCTGACTCACAATTCTGACTAGTAGTAAAAAAAACTCGTTTGCTGTAACGATATCGACAAGTTTCTCGGTTCTTGTTTGTCTGATAAAATCCTCAAGGGGATCGTTGAGAAAAAATCTAGAATATATGGTTTCATAATAAAAATAAGAAAATACTTCAGGGTGGCCACTGGACCAGGAAACTAGAAAATGACCGGAAAACCCGGAAAATGAAAGTGAATTTATTTTTTGCCCCGAAATTTTACAATTTTTTAGAAGAAAAATCTATTCAATCTCTTCAAATAACACAAATGGCATATAGAATGATATAATGCATTTTAAAATAAGCGCAATTTCTACTATTTTTAAATCTTAAGTTCAATTGTCAACTTTCTCAATTATTGAATTATTTAGTTTACAATGCGTAATTCTAAGATATTTTACTTTAAAAATTTTCCATTTTAACTCTTCAGTGTTAAGCGTACATTTTCAATTTGATATTTTCGTTTGAATTTAAAAACTTTTGATAAAATATTTTTTGTCGTTGAAGGGGGAGCTTTTTATTCTAAATCTTTTTTTCTGAATTGGAAGAGGGTGTTTTTTTAAACATTTCTATTGCGTTGAAAGCGAGGAAATTTCGATTTTTAATTTTTTCTGAATTGAAAGTGGGTATTTTTAACATTCAGATGAAAGGTGAGAACTTTTTATTTTAAAATATTATTTATTTCTTTTTTTTTTCAATTGAATTCAGAAAAAGTATTATATTTTTTACAAAAATATAACTGCTCTGCAAAATCTTGTTTCTTGTAATAAAAAGAAAAAATTATCTGATCTGCTTGCAGAATTTCATGACTCAAGCTGCTAGGTCAATTAGATCCTTAATCGGTTAATTAGTGACTGCATGCTTGCATTGGGGGAATGAACCACGACTAATTAACGCCAAAGCCAATGCACTGTCGCTTTTATATCATTTCTCTTCCAGGTGAATGAAATGAAACGTAAACTTTTATATTATAATATCAGGCACTGGTCTTTTGTTTCAATTGGTTCATTCATCAACATAGAAATTTTATTAAAATTATAATTATTATCAAGCTATTTAGTTTTTGATTCCACTAACATCATCAAAAGTAATTTTGGATATACTTCCGAAAAGGGCATATGTCCGATTTTCTTCGGGCTCCGTATACTTATGTATTTTGACGCGCTGATTACGAATATGATAGTGAAAATTGGCGACTAGTCGATTTTCATGGTAAAAACCATGAAAAACCCATAAAAATCATGGTTTTTTTGCGTTTATCTCAGCTAATATGCAAAATAACAAAAAATATTTCAAATAAAAGTTGTAGATCTCATCGAAACACACTTTTTTTATTTAAAACATTTTTTCGTACGAGTGATAGTTTTCGAGAAAATCAACGATATATCGATTTTTATTATTACTATTCCCTTTACCATTCCCTTTTCCATTCCCTTTACCATTCCTTTTGCCATTTCCCTTTACCATTTCCTTTCACCATACCCTTTGTTATTCCCTTTACCATTCTTTCTACCATTCCCTTTGCCATTTCTCTTTGCCATTCCCCTACCCCTTTTCCAGCGCCGTGTGGGGGGCGGGAAGGCGCCCCTGTGACTGGTCCCAAAAATAATGTAAGGTCGTACACCTACCCCTTTTCCAGCGCCGTGTGGGGGGGAAGACGCCTCTGTGACTGGTCACAAAAATCGATTTACTACTGATTTTCTGGGAAACTGTCGTTCCTATAGAAAAATGCTTCAAACATAAAATGTGTATTTTGATGGGGTCTACAACTTTTGTGAGAAACATTTTCTTTAATTTTGAACCATTGCTGAGATAAATGCAAAAAACCATGATTTTTATGGGTTTTTTTATGGTTTTCACCATGAAAATCAAATTGGCGCCAATTTTCACTATCATATTCGTAATCATCGTGTCAAAATACATAAGTATGCGGAGCCCAACAAAAATCGGAGGTCCACCCTTTTGAAAAAAATCGGAGGTCCACCCTTTTCAGAAGTTTATCCCGATTTTCCCTTTACCATTCCCTTCACCATATCCCTTTACCATTGCATTTGCCATTTCTCTTCACCATTTCCTTTGACCATTCCCTTTGCCATTTCCCTTTAATATTTCGTTTACCATTCCACGCATTTAGAATGTGAAGAAGCATGGTTTATGGGTGTTTTAATAATAAAAATCGATATTTCGTTGATTTTCTCGAAAACTATCACTCATGCGAAAAAATGTTTTGAATAAAAAAAAGTGTGTTTCGATAAGATCTACAACTTTTATTTGAAATATTTTTCGTTATTTTGCATATTAGCTGAGATAAACGCAAAAAAACATAATTTTCCTGGGTTTTTCATGGTTTTTACCATGACAATCGATTAGACGCCAATTTTCACTATCATATTCGTAATCAGTGCGTCAAAATACATCAGTACACGGAGCCCGAAGAAAATCGGACATATGCCCTTTTTGGAAGTATATCCAAAACCTATTTCGTACTTTTTCTTACTAATTTTTTTTTCTAGACAATACTTAGCAAAATTACATATGCAAATAAAGAATCAAAATTTATATATTGAGGGAATTAAAGAATCTTTGCGTACTACAAATAATAAAGAATTTCTCTTCGGAGGTCAAGACTACGTTAGATGCAATTGTACAAAAAAATGCAATACTAATACTTGTAAATGCAAGAAACTAAAAATGTTGTGCAATTCCAAATGTCATTCGTCCACTACTTGTTGCAATACATAAAATAAATTGTTTATTTAACTCGTACATACTTTTGCTAAGTATTGTAAGAAAAAAAATCTGCCCGCTTTGCGGGCACATTCTCATCACGCGCGTCACGCGCGGCTCGCTTCGCTCGCAAGTTTCAGCGCGCCTATGGCGCGCGACTGTTGGTTCTCGCGCTTCGCGCTCGATAATATATTTATCTCCCGCTTCGCGCTTGATGATGTGTTTACCTTGCGCTGCGCGCTCAGTCTTTGTATTTCCCCCACACTTGCTGCCAGACCTTTTAAAATTAAAGGTCAAATCATCGACGACTGTAGTTCGGTAATTGTGACTTCACTTTTGTTAAAGCTCCTTTGGCTTTGACGAACACATTCTCATCACGTATCTCGTGCTTCGCACTCGATTTTGTCCAAAATCTGAACTTTTCTACACTATGTTCTTCTCCGATGATAATACAGATTTGTAATAAAAATTGATATATAACATCTTGCTAAATAAAGCGTACTTCAGAAAAAATAATTCTTCCTCTGATCTCTCCAGTAGCTTAGTGGTTAAAGCACGTGACCGGAAAGCAGTTGACCTGGTGTTCGAATCCCAGCGGAGTGAAAGGAGAAGATATTTTTTCTGAATAATATTTAATTAAAAACCCGATTAAGTAGCTTCTGTGTTAAATTTTTAGAATACTTACAGATTCGATTAAAGTCTGATTGTCGATGTGGAGTGCAGGTACTTTTAACATAGGATTTATTTTTCGGAATTCAGGAGTGTGTTGTTCTCCATCGGGTTTGAGGATGTCCACTGGTGTAATTTCATATGGGATTTCCTTCAAATGCAATCCTGTTTTTTTTTAGTGTAAGAAAACAATATTTCACTGGAAAATTTATAAGTAGTAATGAATAAAAATACTTTTTGAAGTTTTAAAGTTTACTCTTTTACCAAAAATATAACTCTCAATTTATACCAGAAACTTGTAACTTACAATTACTGACAATTAATTTCAGTAAATAAAATTTTTATTTTGTGTACGAGATTTTGTATAAAATAGAAATTGGGTTGTTGTTTCGCATTTTTAAACAGTTAAATTGGCGTGTTAGTGTATTTAGAGTGTTTTGATTGCAATTACTAATTTAACGTAAGCTCCGTGCAACGAATTTTACAAAAATTTGGAATTCACGAATCAACCTTCCAATTGTAATCAATTGAATTCAATTTTGTTTGTAAAGCATGTACACTATCGAAGTTTACTATCAGGCACCTAATTTTGATTGATCAGTCGATAGCATTTTATTACATTTCTAAAAAGATATTTAAGGAAATTAAAATTACAATGTTTTCATTAAATATTACTAACTTTCAAAATAATCAATATTTCTTAAAGTTTTCTTACTTATTTAAACAAAAATTGATATATAATAAAATATAGCAGAATTATTAAAAATAATTCAAAATTTGTTCTCCTCGAGATGAAAGTAGCTAAACTTAAATTAATTAATTCATAAATAAAAAATATAAATAATTTACCTATTCGCACTCTCCAAGAGCAGGAACTCCGCCAATAAGAGTAAAGTATTGCCTATAAAAGTATAAAAAATCATAATAACTAGCAGTTGTACTTGTTTAAATGTAATAGCATTATAAATCGCACGCATGTGTGTTTTCTCGATTCGAGGGATAAAATAATTTGGAATGAAAAATATAAATTTCGAATAAATATTTATTTTGTGCGTTTTTTGGGGATTTGTTTCAAAGTTTCTATAAATATAATTATGCTAAGATTCTTGAGAAAATTCAACAAAATTTTGAAAAATTTCAGATTTCAAATCAAAATTTCAACAAAAAAGTTAGTCTTCAAAGCAAAAGTTCGATTTTCAAACAAAAAAGATGAATTCTCAAAGAAAAATGTAATAGTTGATATTTAAATCCAAAGGCATTTTTATTTTAAATTAAAAACAGTTGAAATAATCCAAAAAGGAAAATTCTCAACAAAATATTTGAATTCTCAACCAAAAAAGGTCAATTTTTAACCAGTTGTACTTTTAATTAAAAAAAATAAATAAATATTTTCCAAGAGAGGCGAATTTTCTACAAAAAAAGTTCAATTTTTTTACCCGAAAATATGAATTTCGAATAAGGAAGTTATTTTTAAAGTTCATATACATTCATTTTCAAAATTAAAGATTATATCTCAACAAAAAATGCAACAGTTGATGTTTCAATCCAAAAATATTTTAATTTTAAATCCGAAAAAGTTACATTTATAAAAAAACTAATTTTCAACAAAAAAGTTACATTCTTCAGCCGAAAAGATTAATTTTGAACTAAAATGATGAATGTTCAACCTGACAAGTGGATTTTTAACAAAGTAGTTTTACAAAGTAGTCCAATTTTCAACCAAAGAAGATGAAATCTCAATGAGAAATATAATAGTTGAATTAAAACTGAAAGAGATTTGAATTCGTCCAATGAGACAAACTTTCAACAAAATAATTAAATTATTAAACTTAAAATTTTTTAATTTTGAACCAAACAGGTACAATTTTAATAAAAAATATGAAATTTTTACCAAAAGAGATGATTTTTTTGATCAAAAAGACGAATAATCAACCAAAAGAGATTTTTCAGTGCAGAAACGAAACGTTGTAGGCAAATTATAATTTCAAGAGAAAAGTCATCTTGAGTAAAATAATAAAACTTTCGTATGAGTATATTTTTTTAAGTTTCTTTGTTTATTTGCTTTATTGTTGTATAACTATAATTTTCCTCGGTTTATCGACAAGTATCTAGAAAAAGTATCAAGAAAATTTCCAAACAATTTTTCTCTTGTTTTACAGGATTTTGCAAAATTTTATAAATAATATAAATCCGTTTAGAAGATATTTAGGACTATTTCATACTTATAAAAATAAAAAATATATATTATACACGTTTTGAAATCTTTCAAAGTGTAAACAATTTTTTCTTCTTTTAAAAACTTCTAAAATTCCTGAATACATATTAACCTGGCTCAAATTATTCCTAAAATTGTCTTAAAATTTTCCGGATTTTTTTTAACAATTTTGGAAATAGTTTGTAGTGTTTTTAAATTATTTTGAATATTCTCTTAAAATTAATTTTTTTAAACATAGAATCACTTTGAATATTCCCAAGAATCATAAGTTGTTGTTTTAAGTTATTTTAAATATTTTCAAATCTTTTTAAAATTTTAAATTCATTTTCAATTTTGTTCAAACTTCAAAATATCTTTCAAAATAATTGGAATTTTTCCTAAAATTTTGGAAAAAATTCTCAAAGTTACGAAAGTTGCCGAAAATCTTTCAGATTCCCGTTTTACAATTATTGAAATCTTTTGAAATGTTTTCAAACTTTTTTATATATTTGTCTAAAATAAGTTTGTTGGAATAAAAAATCATTTTTAATTTGCCCAGAAATCTTCATAACAATTTTTATTCTCTCTAAAACTTTCAAAATTCTTAAATACCTTCCAAGTCTTTTGTTTAAAAACTTCAAAAATCCACATTTTGTTTTAAATTTGTTGAAATCTTTTCAAGTTTAATATTATTTTGAGGGCGGCTAGGTGTACCGAAATTTTTGTACAAATAACCGGACTTTTTCGGTACAAATATCCAGATTTTTTTGGTACAAATATCCAGATTTTCTGGGTACACGTAGAGACTTTATATTATTTTTGTATGTTTTCAAAACTTCTAAACATCTCCCAATCTTATTCAAATTTTTCTAGAATTTTGTAATATTTCAAAATTGCAGAATTTTGCTTTAAAGTTTTCTACATTCTGTTCCGAATGTTCAGGAAGTCATTCGAAATTATTAAAAATATTTAAAAATATTTTTTGTAAATTAAGTATCGCAAAATAAAAAGTGAATTTAAATTTTGCCTGGAATCTTAGAAAAGCATTTTTATTACCGTAGAACCTTTTGAAATCCTTAAAAAGTCTCAAAATTTTATTTCAGGATCCCAAAAATCCACATTTTGTTTAAGATCTCAGCTACGTGTACCGAAATTGAGGTACAAATAGCCAGATTTTTTTCGGTATACTGATTGATTAAAATTTTTCCCAAAATTAACATTGTCGGTACCGATAATTTAAATTATTTATTAATATTTAAAAACATTTACAATTTAAGTTTTCTCTTCTGTCAATAATGTTTGGAAATATTCAGAAATATATTTTATTATCAAATAAAATTACTTCTTTGGAAAATGAGAGTTACTATAAAATTGATGGTGCAGAAAATTCTTAATCTTTATTAATAGATAAATACAAATAACCTTATTTAATATGTGTTAAAGGGAATTTTAATAGAATCCTTTTGTCATTTTTAAAAAATGTTGTCAAAAAGTTAAGAACAGAATGTCACCTTTATTATTGAAGAATGATTTACAATTTGAATTTTTTTTTTTCAAATTAATTTTTAGAATTAAAATTTCTCATTCAGAAATTTCAATTAAAAAAATTCCACAAAATTCAAAAGAACATATTTTTTTATATAAAATCAAATTAATCTCGAAATTAATTGTATGTATTTAAAAAATTGTATGGAGTTATGAAAATTTACAAGATGTTGGCTACACTGTGTACGTCCGGGTCAGATGATTCTTACCTTGGCCATGATTACAAATATTGCCTTTAAATTGTAATAAAGATGGTCTGGTTTTAATTTAACCAATTTTAACAATAATTTTCAGAAATAAGACACCCCAGATTATAAAGTTTCTTGCACTGTTACCACTCAGGTCACAATAAAAGTATTTATTCGTGACATTTTCTTCCTTTCATTGCATACGTGTTATTGTAAATCTTAGTACAAACTAAAAAAGTTTTTTTATTATCAGTCAGTAACATGTTTGAAAATATTGAATAAATGTGAATATTTGATTTACCGGCATTGGGTTAAAGAGAAATTGTGTATATCATCAAAAGATTTGAATAATATATTTTTTTTGAATGAACGCAATCATTATTTAAATATTTTTTGTATAATAGTCATTATTAGGAAAAACTAAATCTATTAATTTATTTAATATCTGGATATTCTTAATTTACGTTGAATCGGTAAGGTAGGATGCGGCTACCCTATTTACCTATCCTCAATAACTCACCGTATTGCAGCGACATCTGAACATAGAAAATTACTATTTTATCCTTTGTTGATAGTTGAAAAATATATAATTCAATTTTTTTGGGAGACTGTAAAATTCTTCAATTGGAAAATTACAGAAAAATAAAATTCCCGAATAATAAAATTTACAAATAATAATACTCCCGAATTGAAAAATTACTGAATAATAAAATTCCCGACAGATTATAATATTACGAAATTCGAAAATTCTATAACAATAAAATTCCCGATGGAAAATTGCCGAATAATAAAACTCTTGAACAGTTTATAAATTTACGGAATTGGAAAATTCCCGAATAATGAAGTTCCCGACTTTAAAATACCGAATTTGAAAGTTCCCGAAATTGTTATTATAAATATTATTTATTTATCAAAAATACAATAATCAAATATTTTCATAAACAAATATTTCTCATGTTTAAAGTTTCTAAAATTATTGTTTGAATTTAAAATAACAATAATTGAATGAGAAATATATATTTTTCAATTATTGTTATTTTGAATTCAAACAATAATTTTAGAACCTTGAAACATTAAACTTTTTATACAAATATGTGATTATTGCATTTTTAATAAATAAATATATATTTACAAACAAAAATTTAATTTGTTAATTTTGGAAATTCGTTAGTTCGAACATTTTAAAATTCGGAAATTTTCTGTCCGGAATTTTATTATTCGGGAACATTCAAATTCAGTAATATTATAAGCTGTCGGGAATTTCATCATGCTGGAATTTTCCAATTCGGTAATATTATAAACTGTTCGGGAATTAAACAATTCGGGAATTATATACTTCAGGAATTTTTCAATTTGGGAATTTTGTAATTCAGGAATTTTATTATTCGGGAATTTCCCAATTCGAGAATTTTACAGTGACGGGAATTGAATTTTTCGTCATTTTTCAGTCGTCCCACTATTCGGGAATTCTATTATTCGGGAAATTTTTAATTCAGGAGTTTTTTTATTCGGGAATTTTTCATTTGTGAAATTTTATTGTTCGGGAATTTTATTATTCAGTCATCCTACTGTTCGCGAATTCTATTATTCGGGAAATTTTTAATTCAGGAATTTTATTATTCGGGAATTTTATTATTCGGGAATTTTCCAATTATGAAATTTTATTATTCGAGAATTTTTTCATTCAGTCATCCCACTGTTCGGGAATTCTATTATTCGGGAAATTTTTAATTCAGGAATTTTATTATTCGGGAACTTTCCAATTATGAAATTTTATTATTCGAGAATTTTATTATTCAGTCATCCCACTGTTCGGGAATTCTATTATTCGGGAAATTTTTTATTCAGGAATTTTATTATTCTGGAATTTTCCAGTTATGAAATTTTATTATTCGAGAATTTTATTATTCAGTCATCCCATTGTTCGAGAATTCTATTATTCGGGTCATTTTTAATTCAGGAATTTTATTATTAGGGAAATTTTCAATTCGGGAATTTTATTATTCGCATATTTTCCAATTCGGTAATATTATATGCTGCTCGGGAATTCTCCAATTCGGGAATTTTTTAATTCGGGAATTTTATTATTCGGGAGTTTTCCAATTCAAGAATTTTACAGTGTCGGGAATTTAATTTTTCAGGATTTTTCAGTCGTCCCTCTTTTCGGGAATTCTATTATCCGGGAAGTTTTTATTTCAGGAATTTTATTATTCGGGAATTTTATTATTCAGTCATCCCACTGTTCGGGAATTCTATCATTCGTGAAATTTTTAATTCAGGAATTTTATTATTCGGAAATTTTCCAATTCGGGAATTTTATTATTCGCATATTTTCCAATTCGGTAATATTATAAGCTGCTCGGGAATTCTCCAATTCGGGAATTTTTTAATTCGGGAATTTTATTATTCGGGAATTTTCCAATTCGAGAATTTTACAGTGTCGGGAATTTAATTTTTCGGGATTTTTCAGTCGTTCTACTGTTCGGGAATTCTATTAACCGGGTCGTTTTTATTTCAGGAATTTTATTATTCGGGAATTTTATTATTCAGTCATCCCACTGTTCTGGAATTCTATCATTCGGGAAATTTTTAATTCAGGAATTTTATTATTCGGGAATTTTCCAATTCGGGAATTTTATTATTCAGGAATTTTATTTTTCGGGAATCTTATTATTCGGAAATTTTCGGGAATTTTTTGTCGGAATTTTTCTTTCGGGATTTTTCAGTCGTTCCACTTGTTTACTGTCTATAGTAGATTAAAAATTTATTTATTTTGTTTAATTTTAAGAATTGAAATGATATTATCAGTCATGTCTTATAGAAGAAAAAACATTTTTTTTCTGAAAAAAATTGGAAGCTTACTGATAATAATTATTTTAATAACAGTTTTTATGATTTAATTTTCACTTATTGTAACTTCTCATCAATTTCTTGAAAACAGTTGAATTTGAATAAATCGTGGCTCATTTTTTCGGGAAAAAGACTTTATACAATTCTACTTTCTTAAATTTAAAAAATAAGTGAATAGTCCTGAAATATAGTTATTTAAAAAATATATTTCTGTAAAAAAATTGTTATAATGATTTCAGCCACAGCAAAATTTACTTTAAAAATTGAAAACAATAGTGTTGTAGAGAATATTTTATTTGAAAAGATAAGCTATCATCTATTATGGTAGTCTTTTATGGTAGAAAATTCATTTTTTGGGTATAAAATGAAACTATTAAGCGACTTTTTTTTTTAAAAGATTCATAATTTGAATTAAAAATTCATTTTTTTTCTTGGAAATTTAAATATTTTCTTAAACTTTCATTTTTTCAGTTGAAAATTAATTTTTTTCAACTTAAAATGTAACTATTCAACCTTTACTTGAAAATTTATTTTTATTTTAGTTGAAAATTAATTTGTTTCGTTGAAAGCTCATAATTATTGGTTCGAAAATTCTGTTAATCTTGAAAATTTTGGTATAGAATTCATATTTTCAGATGAGATTCTTTTTCTATAATGAACAACAAATCTTTCTCGCTTAAAAATTCAACACTTTTGTTGAAAAATCTTCTGGGAAAATGTGTATTTTATGGTAGAACATTTAAGTTTTGGGTTTCAAATTCCATAATTGGCGAAAAATTACTTTTTTGGTTGAATATTAATTATTTTAGTGAAAAATTTATTCAATTTGTTGAAAATTTAACTATTTTATCAAAAATCCGTCTTTTTAGTTGAAAATTAATTAATTTTGTTTGAAACTATTCTCTTTTGGTTGGAAAATTCTGGTATTCTTAAAAATTGTAGTATAAGATTCATATTTTTTGGATAAAATTTGTTTTCTTTATTGGCTAACAAATATTTCTTGGTTAAAAATTTAATTTTCTCGAGAACTTATTTTTCATCGAAGATTCATCACTTTATTTGAAGCTTCAACTACATATTTTGTTGAAAATTTCTTTTTTCTTCTTTGAAAACTAATTGTTTTACCGGTAAAAAAATTGTTTCAACAAGTTCAACCATAGAAAAATTTACTCGCAAAATTGGAAACAGTAGAGTTGTGGAGAATGTTTTACTCGAAAAAAATTTATCATTTATTAAAATTCAACCATTTTTCAAAAATTAGTAAGAAACGATAATGAGAAAAAAATGATTTGCAAAAAACATTTTTAAAACTAATATTCGTTATGAGCACATAAAATTGTTTAAATAATTTTGCAAACGTAGTTTTACTTTTAATGTGAGGTCTAAGTAAACTGTTTATAAAGCTAAGAGTGTACACTGTACAATTACCAAAACTTAGTACAATTATAGATTGAGGGACACGAGTTTCTATTCCTCAATATATATATATATATATATGTATAAAAGTGTAAGATCGTATATGCATTCAGAAAAAACTATTTTTTCAAATTAAAAAAAACCGGGTCATCAACATAATTTTTTTCATTTAACTAAAAATAATTGCAAAATGAAGACAATCATTTCAAATCAAAGAAACATTTTTATTGGAACAACAAACCAGTGAACCAGAGAAATTTCTTTGGGAAAGAAAATTACTCAGAGAAAGTTTTTTTAAAAACTGAGATCTAATGAATATTTTTCTTTGATTTAAAGAAATTTAATTCCTCCACAAATATTATATAATTATTATCATATAATTCATATAATCTCAATTTTATGCAATTTTAATGATTTTTTCCCAAGAACTGGACCAGGTTCAGATTTTCCGTTAGGAAAATATTCTTCTGCATTAAATCTTCAATTATTGTCATAAATAAAAATGATTCAATACAGACACCAGGGAATTATTTAATATAATTTTTGAAACATTTGTTCTTTTGTTTCCTACAGATAAAAAAATATATCTTATGTTCGTGCATTCACGATAAATCTCAAAATAATGAATAATTGTGCATTTTTTGTTAAAATAGTAAGAAATAGATTTTTTAATAGTATAATAAAATTCTCGACACTGTAAAATTGTCGAATTTGAAAGTTCCCGAATAATAAAATTCCCGAAACTATACAATTACCAAAATATGAAAATAATGAATCGGAAAATTCTGGAATAATACAATTTCTGAAACTATAAAATTTCCGAAATATAAAAATTCAGATTTTGAATATTTTAGAATAATAAAATTGCCGAAATTATAAAATTGCCGAAATATAAAAATCCCGGATTGGAAAATTCTCAAATAATACAATTCCCGAAATTATAAAATGACCGGAAAATTCTCGAATAATAAATATCCCGAAATTATAAAATTGCCGAAATATAAAAATCTCGAACTGCATCTTCCCGAATAATAAAATTCTTGTCAGAAAATTGCCGAATTATAAAATATCCGAACTGGGAAATTCCGAATTTAAGCATTTAAAGAAATTGTTGTATATTAAATATGATTTATTTGTTAAAAATGCAATATTCAAACATTTTTATTGAAGAAAACATTTTTAATGTTTGAAGTTTTAAAAAATTATTCTTCAAATATAAAATAATAATTGGAAAAAGTACATTTCTGGATGAGAATTTTGTTTAAAAATGTGCATATATTTATGAAAATTACGAATAAAGGTCTCAAAGTTGAATTTTTTATTTAAGAAAAAATTAAGAAGAAATTTTGAGATGGATCAGTGCTGAATTGAATTCTGGAAAATCTGTTTGACAAATTTTATTAAAGTTAAAGTTTTATGATTCGGTAAGTTTCCAATTCGGGATTTTGAATTTTGGCAATTTTATAATTTCGAGAAGTTTATTATTAGGAAATGTTCTAATTTGTCCATTTTACAGTGTCGGAAATTTATTTTTTCGGGATTTTTCATTCGTCCCTAAATGACATTTTTCCCATTGATAAAGATTTTTTTTATTGATAGAAAGAGTTCTAAAACTTAGACTTCCAATTACTTAGAAAAAGCAGGTTCAAATAGTCCAAAATCATAATTTAAAATAATTTATTTAAATTATTGATAATTTACGATGTATCTGAATTTTTTTATTTCCATGTAGCTTTCGGTTGATAATTGTAGTTGTAAATACTAATTTTTCGAACCATTTTCATTCATTTATTATTTTTTATTAAATTCTTTTAACAAAAAATCGCTATTTTGCGTTATTTTCAGTTTTGTTGTGGATGTGCCAAATTAGATATATTTTTTTTTCATTTTGATCCATTTATGGGGGATCAAAAAAATTTTTTTTTTTACTCATTGCACATCATGCAACTATTTTTATCATGGTTTTTCTTGGTACAATAGACACACGCGTCGAGGTTTGAACTCTTGTAGGGTACAATATTTGGCTTTCGTAAAGGAAAATATTTCAAATACGTTTCCGCTTAGCCAAGGTGACACCTGACAAATTATTCACTAAAAATTCTTAAGATTGTGATCTGTTCAGGTTTTCATAAAAATTGTAACAAATTTCAAAGTCAATATTTTTTCTGTAAAAATTTGATACAAAAAATATATATTGTTAATAATTGGTGGACTTTCACCTACTTTTTGATCCACTTGAAATTTTTTCATGTTATGGAAAAGAATATAATTTCAGTATGAATAATAGTTTATAATAAATCGAATATTAAATTTATATTTTTGGATGAGATTTTTTTTCTTTATCGATTAAAAAATCTTTCTTGGTTAAAAAATCAATCATCAGCATTTACACTCTCTGTTGAGTATTCTTTTTTTTTTAATTAAAAATTCATCACTTTGGTAGAAAATTTAATTATTGTTGAAAATTTGTTTTTCTCGGCTAAAAGTAATTTGATTTAAATGAAAATTTACCTTTTTTCCATAGAAATTTAATCTCTTAGGATGAAAATTGAACTATTTCGTTGGAAAATTTTTTGTTTGTTATACAGTAATATTTTACTGAAAATGTAACTACGTGTCATTTTTGGTCAAAAGTGCATTTCTTTGGTTGAAATCTTAAGAATTTTATTAAAACTTAGCTTTTTTTTATCGATTTTTTTAAAATGAAAATTTAATTCTTCTAACTTTGGTTCAAAAATTCTGGTAAAAAATTTAATTTTTGGGTTTAAATTGAACAATTTGATGAAAACTTCATTTTTTTTTAAGTTGAAGAGTTATCATTTTGGTTAAAAATTATTTGTTATTTGTTTGAACTTTGAAAATCAATCTTTCAAACTCCTTTCTAGTTGAAAAAAAAAAATACTTTTCTACTCCACTAGTGATTATGAAATTTTTATAATGATAAAACTACTTGGCACAATAGACAAATGCGTCGAGATTCGAACTTTTATAGGATACAATGTTTGCCTGCCATGCCGTAATGGAAAATAATCCAAGTCAATATTATTAATAATTGGTGAACTTTTAGCCACTTTTTGAACCACTTTTGATATTTGATATATTATAGAAAAGAATATCATTTCGGTATAAATAATACTTTACAATAAACCAAAGTCCTGAGTTAACAATTGTATAAAATAATTTTTATTGATAATTTTTTTAGTGAAATTTTTTTCAAAATTTAATGAAGAAGTAAGGCGTAGATATGAAGGTTGAAAACGTCTTATACTGAACATTATCGTCGCCTCATCGATAATTATCATTTTAATGCGTTTCGGTCATCTACTAGGAGTATTTATTCGGGCGGAAAACTTTATTACTCATTAAAGTAGTTAATAGAATTTAATTGAAAACTTCATAATTTTCTCAATGGTGTAGATTTCACAATGTGATTTACATTAATTAATTTATAAAAAAGTAGTGCAACCAAAAATAGATTTTTCAATTTTTGTTGCCCCAGTCAAAACAGTATTTCATGGTGATAAAAAAATGGTCGTTCAAGTTTCTTAAATCAATTTCAGAGTTTAGTTTATTTATTAGAATAACTTGAAAATTACGTAAACGAGTTACAATCGTAAATTATAGCTAAAAATACATTTTAAAGTACTATAGCCATCTTTAAACTATAAAACATGCATTTTTAACTAAAAAGATGAATTTTCAAACAAGAAAATTAATTTTCTAATACGAAAGACAAATATTTAACAAACTATATGAATTTTTAACCAAATAGTGAAATTTTTAACTACAAAATATATATTTTCAATTAAAAATATCAATTTTCAACCAAAAAAGGGTTAAATTTTCAGCGAAAGAGATGAATTTTCAACTATAATAATTAATTTACAATACCAACAAATGTATTTTTAGCAAAGTATTTTAACTTTCAAACAAGTAGTTGAATTTTCATAGAATGAAGATGATTTCTGAATGAAAAATGTAATTGATGATATTTTGACTGAGAAAGATCTAAATTTAAATGAAGAAAAGTTGAATGCAATGAAAAATATGAATTTTACAACAAACGAGTTTAATATTCAGCTAAATAATTTCAATTGATGTCAGTTTTTTCCATATATATATAGTCTTAAATTCATATTTTTCAAAATACCATTACACCTTAACACCAATATAATAAATTTAACTGAATAGTTAAATTTTCAGCAAAAAAGATGAACTGTAGCCAAGAAGAATAAATATCTAACAAAAAAGACAAATTTTCAAAATAAGACATGAATTTTCAACATAAAAAGATACCTTTTCAATTAAAAATATCAATTTTACATCAAAAATGAAATAGTTATATTTTCAGTTGAAAAAAATTATTCTCAACCAATAAAATTGAATTTTGAAGAAAAAATATGAATTTTTAACCATAATGATTAATCTTGAATATCAAAAAATGGATTTTTATCACAAAGTATTTCATCTTTAAAACAAGTTTTGAATTTCAGCAGAAAAAAGATGAATTCTGAACAAAAAATCTAATTGATGATATTTGAAGCAAGGAAGATTGAAATTTAAACAACGAACAGTTGAACTCATTTAAAAAATACAAATTTTCAAAAAAAATAGTTGAATTTACAATATAGAATTTACAACAAAAAAATTTAGTGGTTACATTTTCAACCAAATCAATCAACCAAAAAGACGAATGTTTTATAAGACATTTTGAACAAAAAAAAATTTATTTCCAGCCATGAAAGATGAATTTTCAAGCAAGGAAAATAAATTTTCAACTAAGAAAGATTACTTTTCTATCATTAAATATGAATTTTGAATCCAAAGGAAAGAATTTCTAATCCAAAATGGTATTTTTAAATTTTCAGTTGAAAAACTACTTTTTAACAAACAAAAAAAAAACAAAAAAACTAATTATGAACCAGTTGAATCCAGCAAAAAAGGCAAATTTTTAACAAAATAGTTTAATTCTCAATCATAATGATGAATTTTCAACAAACAAGATTATTTTTCTACCCAAATAGACGAATTTTCAACAAATTATTTAAATTTACTACCAAATAGTACAATTTTCAACCTATAAGGGATAAATGTTTAACCAAAAATGGAACAGCTGACATTTAAAATACAAGAGTTAATTATCCACAAAAGAAGAAATAAATTGCAAACAAACTACTTAAATTTTAACCATAAAGGATAAATTCTTAACCAAGAAGATTAATTTTCTTGAAAAAAAAAACAAATTTCAACAAATTACCTAAATTTTTATACAGAAAAGATCAAGTTCTAATAAAAAATATCAATATTTAACGAAAAGTGAAATTTTTAAATTTTCAGTCAAGAAAATTATGCCTCGACTGAAAAAAAACAATTGCAGCAAAATTGTTAAATTTTTAACCAAAAAGTAGATTTTTTACCCAAGAAGATTTTTTTATCAAAAAAGACGAATTATCAATATAATACATGAATTTTTAACAAAAAAGATGAACTTTTAACCCAATAGTGGAATTTTTAACTGAAAAAGCTAAATTTCCAATCAAGAATGGAATAGTTAAAATTTCAGTTGGAAAAATTTATTTTCAACCAAAATTTGAAGGTAAGTTATTTTAGAAAATTAATCTTCCGGGTTGGAAAATCATCTTTTGGATTGAACTCTTTTGTTGAAAATTCATTTATTAAGATTCGTAATTCCAGATGCTAATTCATTTCTTTTGTTGAAAATGCGACTATTTTGTTAAAAATGCGTCTTTTTCAGTTGATAAATAATTTTTTAAGCTAATGATGTAACTATTCTATTTTTTGTTGAAAATTAATATTTTTTATTAAAAATTGATATTTTCTAGTTAAAAATGTATGTTCTTTGCGAAAAATTCGTCTTTTTTGTTTGAAAATAAATTAATCTTCTTGGTTGAAAATTCATCCTTTTTGAATAAAAATGCAACTGCTTGGGTCTAAATTAATTTGATTTGGTTGAAGATTTAACAATTTGGTAGATGGTTCAACTGTTCGGTCAAAAATTAACTTTTTTGTTAAAAATTTCATATTTTTATGAAAATTTAACTTTTCGGTAGAAAATTTACTTTTTCGTTGAAAAATCATATTTTTGGGTTGATAATTCAACCGTTTTGTAGATAATTCGTCCTTTTGGTCAAAATTAATCTTCTTGCGGGAAAATTTAACTATTTGGGTAAAAAATACCTTTTTTTTAGTTGAAAATTCAACTACTTAGTTGAGAGCTTAACTAGTTTGATAAAAAGTCATATCTTTACAAGATACACCTATTTTGTTCGAAATTTAACTTCTTCGTTAAAAATTATTCTTTTTTTTCATAAAAATGGATTTTTTTCATCTGAAAATTTCAGCCATACATTTTTTTCTAGAAATTTACCCTTTATAAGTTGAAAATTTAACTATTTGGTAGGAAATTCATGTATTTTGTTGGAAATTCGGCTTTTCAAATAGAAAATTAATCTTGCTTGTTTAAAATTCGATATATTGTATATTTCGACTCGAAATCTTAGGAATTTAACGTGTTTCCTATTGCATTCAATATGGTATTTACAATAAATTTATTTTTAAAAAAACGTATTTCTGCATTATTACCCTATTTTTGTGCAAACCCACCCTCTTGCCTATCTCTTGACGGAATTTTGGGCTATGTTACTATCCGGGGGGAGGGGGGGTGGTGGTGGTGGTGATTTATTAATCTCCCTGATTTTCTGCAGACAAAAGTTGAGATTTAAAAAGCAAAAATAATCGAATCACTTCGAGAAATAATAGTGAATCGAGCTTGCAGTAGTGAGATGGCCTGACGAGGGGTGGCGGTGGTGTAGGGCCAAGTAGAAACTACCCTCAGTGTTATATTCGCCGCGAACGTTTTCGCACAGTGTATTAAATAGTTGGTCGAGGCGGGCTCCCAAGTTTAGTGATCTTTCATTTTCCGGGTGAATTTCGTTAAAAAAAAATAATAATAATAAGTGTCTGCACGGTAATTTTGCTGTTTTCGACACTCGACCGTCACCCTGGCTGCCGTAAATTTCGGTGAGTGTTTTCTTTTTTGGTTTCCTGCCAAGCACTTGAGCCGAATGCTCAGAGTATTTCGACTGTCAAGTTAATTGCGACAATGGCATTGTACCCAAAATTCGAGACGTGTTTGTAAACCGACTTTTGCTCATTTTCCTAAAAGGTATTCTTAAAAGATTTCAAATTTACCGGTAAATGAGCACAAAAGCTCAAGGAGTGCCGACAATTATTTTAGACTTTATCATGTGTCAAGGAAAAATTTTTATTATTTAAAAAGATCAGCACTTTTGTACTCTTCAGAAGGCGTTGTCTTCTGTTAAGTTGAAATTAGGTCCTTGTGTCATTTTCTTTAAATTTTAGGAAGTTTTAATGGTAGGATTTGTAGCCTTGCTTCTTAGATTGCTCAATCACGAAAAATTGAATTTCATTAATAAATAATGCTTACTGACAAAATAACCAATATTTTTCAGTCTTTTGATTTTAAAAATTGTAGAAAAATATAGAAGGAATCTTTTCTATCATTAAATAATTCAAACTTACTATCAGTATTTTTTTGATTAATTTTTCCAGTGAATATGATTGGCAATAAAAAATTATGGTTTAGAAAGTTTTTCCAAAAATTAGGAGGAAATAGACACACTGGAAAGCATAAATATGTATTTACGGACGAGCTTCGGTGTCGAGTTTGGAATCGACCAACCGTGAAAGTTGAACCACACCTGAAACCATAGTTCATAATTTAGTTCGATTCGATTTAAGTCACTGTGCCAAATTTACTCATTTAGAAGTCGGATTAGATTAATTTCGATTGTCGATGTCATTTCAAGGAGAGAAAAAATTAACTTTCATCACATATTTGCTTTAAAAGCTGTTTTCTTGTATATCTGTATATACCTCCACTCAAAGAAAATACAAAATTAAATACAAAATACAAAAATTAATAGATACTGAATATTTCTAGAAAGAAAAAAGGCTATTTGTAGGATAAAAATACAATAGATGAACATTAGGGTAGGCCGAAAATATTTTTTTTCTGATAACCGAAAGTAGCTAGTGCTGAAAAGTTGTTAAGCTTAATTCCAAATAAAAATCTCTGATCAATTTTTTAATTAAAATGCTTCTTTGGTGTCGCAATTAGGTAAAAAAATTTGAATCTTGAGAATTATAAATAATTTCCTAATGTTACATGCATAATTTTTAGTAAATATATTTGGTAAATATGACCTTTGTTTAGGTCAGAAGTTTTTGAAAATGTGCGAAAATGGTATTACTTAAAATTCAGTTAATTTTGATTAGAAGATGTTTATTTTTATGTGTCAGATATGACGTCAGTTGCAACTGACAAGCAAGCCATAATTTCCTCATATCTCGAATAAATTTGTTTTAGACGTTAAATTTCTTTAAAATGTGTGATTTTAGTGTTTTTAGTACAAATTTACTGAATCTTAAAAAATGTCAATTTTGCTAATTTTGAGAAAATTCTATTTTAAAGCAAAAAGATGAATTTTTTACAAAAAAGATTAATTGTACACCAAAAAGACGAATTTTTAACTAGAAGAGATAAATTTTCAACGAAAAATGGAATACTTAAATTTTGAGTAAAAAAAACTTCGATAAAAAAAATTCATCAAAATAACTTAATTCTCAAATCAAACAGATTAATTTTTAATCAAACAGATTCATTTTTAACCAAAAAATATTAATTATAAACAATTTTCAACAAAAGTGTTGATTTCTCAACAAAGAAGGACTTTTCTGTCAAGAAAGAAAATAAATGTAACCAAATTGTTGAATTTTCAAGAAAAAAGATGGATCTTCTACTGAAAAGTTAAATTTTCTACCAAAGAGACGAATTTTTAACTAAAAAATATCAATTTTCAACAAAAAATAGAAAAGATTAAATTTCTACCAAAAATGATAAATTTTCAACCATGAAAGATTTTCCAAGTAAATATTTGGATTTTATACCAAAATAGTTGCATTTTGAACCGAAAGAGATGCAAACTTTCAACGAAATAGTCAAATTTTCAACCAAAAAGGATAACCTTTCTATAAAGTTGTTGAGTTTTCCATTAAGTAATTCAATTTTCAAACAAATAGTTAAATTTGTAATCCGAAAAGATCAGTTTTCAAACAAAAATGATAGAGATATGTCATACATAATAATATTTTTTTTTCTTCATTTTGGTAATAATTAACTGAGTTTTGAAAAATGTCATTCTTGCTTATTCTCAAAAAATTAGAATTTAAATAAAAGGTATGTTTTTTTACGTTGAATTTTTTATTAGTATTTGATACAAAAAAAAGTTTGACAAAGTAGGTTAACTTCCAACCAAGTAGTTGAATTTTTAACCAAAAAATATTAATTATTAACAATTTTCAATGAAATAGTTAAATTCTCAACCATAGACGACTTTTAAGTCAAAAAGGAAACAATATTTGAACCAAATTATTGAATTTTTAAGCAAAAAGATGAAGTTTCTATTAATAAGATTAATTATTCACCAAAAAGACAAATTTTCACCAAATAATTAAATTTTAAACTAAAAAAGATCAATTTCCCACCAAAATTAGAATAATTCAATTATAAGTTAAAAACTGCAGTTAAAAAAAAAGGAATTTTTAACAAAATAGTTGAATCCTCAACCAATACAGATGTATTTTCAACCAAGAAAGATTATTTAGCCAAATAATTGAATTTTATACCAAAAAGATTAGTTTTCAACCAAAAATGATAAAGACAGGTTATATATAATACTAAAAAAATTAATAATTTTTACTAAAAATTAACTGAATCTTGAAAAATTTCATTTTTGCTCATTTAAAAAAGAGAATCAGACCCAAACAAAAGTTATATTAACTTAATTTTCATTTCTTATGAGCATTTGATTCCAAAAACTATACATGAAACAAATTAATGTTTTAGAAACCCTGGGGAATTTGTTTCCAATTTTTAAAATTCAAACACAAGCACTAGCCAGTTTCGATTTTGAAATATTTGGTATTTTCGGTCCACCCGAATAAAAATTTAAACGAGGAATATTCATGGGAATTTAAGTATTCACTAACAAAAGCGTAATCCATGTTTATAAAAGTTAATTATTTTCTTTGAGCAGCGAATACCATTCACGGAAAATATTCATTATTTAAACAATTGAAATGACAGAAATAGCTGGAACAATTATGTCGCAATTAAATTTCTGTTTTAGAGTGCACTTTGGCTATATATAACAAGGGCTTTAGTTCCAATGGGAAAGTGTATTCAGACATTTATCCTTTTTAATCCAGAGTAAGAGAATGAAATTATTGCATATTGTGTGCTTAAAATAAAGTTACTCATCGTATTTCCTATTGTACAATTATGCACAGGTAAAAGAAAAGGTTGGAAAAAGTATTTTTTTTTATTGTAATTTACACTTGCATTATATTTTAAATATGCTAATTCGAGTTGAAGCTCGTACCCTACTTTTTAATAAAACACATTTTGTAATTTGTAATCTATTCCAAAGCAAATCAAAATTTTTTGTCACATACTTATTTTTAATTTGAAATAAAATATTTGTCTGAGTAGGCTTTAGTATCCTAGTATACTATATATTTTAAATATATTACTCATTTCATTAGTATTGGAAAAAGGGCCGTGCATGAATTACGAAAAATCTTTTGCGGATGGGGGGGGGGGAGTTCAATGATATTTCTTTTATGCTGTCTTACTGTATTAATATTAAATACAATAATCATAAATTCAAGAAATAATAATAAATAAATGAACAAATAAGGGATGCTAAACAAATTACGTGAAGAATCTATTTACATTTTCACCCCCCCCCCTCTCAACGTCAGATTTTCTTTGTCCCCCCCCAACCTGAATAAGATTTTATAAACTTAGGGAATGAGCATACATATAAACAAACTTTTTAAATTACATAAACGTGAAACCTTAATGAAATTAGTTTGATAAAATAAAATGTGTTAATAACAATAAGTATATAGTTTTACGAACGTAAATTTTATAATTTGTGCTGGGTCTAAACTGTTGCGTAGTCCGCAATACATTGTGTAGTCCAAATTTAAAAGTCTGTAGTCTAAAATCAAAAAGTGTGAAATGGAAAATTTATTAATTAGTAATTGAAAAATAAATCTAATTAATGAGTTTTCTAACATCTCATTCAAAAAGTGCTAAAAATAAACTTCTATATTTAATGAAATTATCTTCCTTTAGTCTATAAATGATCAAAAAATTATTCAACAATTGGGTTACGAGTTGAACTAATTTGTTAAAGATTCATTTTTTTGTTTGAAATTATAATTGCTTGGTTAAAAAATAAATTTGTTTCATTATTGAAAATTAATTTTTTCAATGAAAATTTAACTATTCCATTTTTGGTTCAAAAATTCTCCTTTTTAGTGTACTCGTAAGCTTCACGTTGTTAGGTTGAAAATTCAATCTCTTTGTAAAAAAATTCGTATTTTCGGCTCAAGAATTTAACAGTTTGTTCGACAATTTGGTAAACATTCACTTCTTTGATTGAAGATATAACTATCTTGTCAATTTTTTTAACTGAAAATTTAACTATTATTTTTTCTTTTTGAAAATTGATCTTGTTTGGTTTAAAATTCAACTGCTTGGTTGAAAATTCCGGTATTTTGTTAAAAATTCAGTTTTTTGCGAGAAAATTTAACTATTTGGTTGAAAATTGGATTTTTTGTTTGAAAATTCGACTTTTATCGTATAAAATGTTCTTAATTCAAAATTAAAATATTGTTAGGTTAAAATATCGACTATTGCATTTTTTGTAGAAAATTCATCTGTTTAGGTTGAAAATTCAACTTCCTGGTTGAAAGTTGAACTACTTTCTTAAAAATTGATGTTTTTGTTAGAGATTTTAATTTTCATTTAAAAATACATATCTTTGGTTAGAAATTGAAACACTTTTTCGGCAATTTCTTTTTTGTTAAAAATTAAGTTTTTTAACTAAAAATTTTACTATATGGTTGGAACTTCAATAAATTTGTTCAAAAATTGAAATAATCAGTAGAAAATTAATTCCATTTTTGGAAGAAATGAATCTTTTTCTAGTTAAGAAAATCAACTACTTGGTCAAAAATTGATTTGATATTTCAAAAATTGGTCTTTTTGGTCGAAAATTAATCTTTTTGGTAAAAATTGAACTATTTGGTTAAAAATTGATATAATTTGTTGAAAATTCGCCTTTTTGGTATAAATTTCACGGTTTTTTAAAAATCTTACATTGAAATATTTTTTGTTTGAAGATTTATAATTTTAGTTAAAAATGCATCTGTTTGACTTTTATTTTGATCTACTTTCTTTACAATTCTTTTTTTATTTAAAAATTCAAGTCTTTTCTTGCGAATTCGTATTTCTTTGTTAAATTTAACTGTTTTTGATTACAAATAAAGATATTTTTTGGTTGAATCATCAATTATCATATTTGTTGTTGAAAATTCATCTGTTTGTGTTGAAAAATCAAATCCTTCGCTGAAAGTTTAACTACTTTCTTCAAAATTCATTTTTGTCTTCATGTTAGAGATTCATATTTTTATTAAAAAATACGTCTCTGGCTAAAAATTGAATTACTTTTTTGGCAATTTCTTTTTGGTTAAAAATTAAGTTTTTTAACTAAAAATTTTACTATATGATTGGAACTTCAAATGTTTGTTTACAAATTTAACTATTTAGTAGAAAATTAATTCCATTTTTGGAAGAAGTCAATCTTTTCTAGTTTGAAAAAATCAACTATTTGGTTAAAAATTGATTTGATATTTCAAAAATTGGTCTTTTTGGCCGAAAATTAATCTTTTTGGTAAAAAATCCAACTATTTGGTCAAAAATTTATATAATTTGTTGAAAATTTGTCTCTTTTGTCATCAAATTAATCTTCTTGGTCTCAAATTTAATTATTTGGTACAAATTTATTTATTTTGTTGAGGATTTTTTGTTGTTGTAAAATTTAACTTTTTGGTTGAAAATTAATGTAGTTTGTTGAAAAATCGCCTTTTTAGTGTAAATTTAACGTTTTTTTTTAATTTCAAATTAAAATATTTTTTGGTTGAAGATTTATAATTTAGATTAAAAATGCATCTGTTCGTTCGAAAATTAATCTAATTTCTTTACAATTCGTTTTTTATTAAAAAATTAGGTTTTCAATTAAAAATTTAACTTTGGCTTAAAATTATTGTATTTTGTTGAAAATTCGCCTTTTGGTATCAAATAAATTTTTTGCTTGAAAGCGCAACTGTTTGTTTGAAAATAAATCTGTTTTAGTTGACGATTCAAGTATTTTCTTGCGAAATCGTATTTCTTCGTTGAATTTAACTGTTTTTGATTACAAATAAAAAAAATTTCTGGTTGAAACATCAATTATTAAATTTTTTGCTGAAAATTCATCTGTTTGTGATGAAAAATGAAATCCTTCGTTGAAAGTTGAACTACTTTCTTAAAGATTAATTTTTTTGGCTTTAAATTCATAATTTTTGTTGAGCATGCATCTGTTTGATTGCAAATTGAACAACTCTTTTTTGAGTTGAAAATTAATGTAATTTGTTCATAATTGGTATTTTTTGGTATAAAATTAATCTTTTAGGTTAAAAATTCAACCGATTAGTTACAAATTGATGTATCTTGTTGAAAATTCATATTTTTTGGTAGAAAATTAATCTTCTTGGTTGAAAATTTGATTCGACATAACACTGTTTAGCATTTACCGCTTTAAATTAACCTAAAATTAAAAAAGTTAAGCTGATTATAAATGTTTTTCTAGTTGAGCGTAAGCTAAGTTTTTCTAATTCCTAATAAAGAAAAGTTAAATGTTTAAAAAATTGAAATAACCTTGAAATAACCTTTTTTCTCATTTTATATGTTTGAACTCATATTAAATTAAAAACAAATTATAATTCAAAAGTCTTAAGATCAAACAAAACAAAAAAAATAACAAAGGTAAAGAAAAAGATAAGTTCTTGAGATCGAAAGCGACTAAGTGTTAAAAATAAAATTTTAGTCAATCAAAATTGAAAAAAGAAATTAAAAATTGAAAGCGTCTGAATTCAAAAAAGTACAAATGTTTGAGAATGCGCGTAATTCTATCAAAATATTTAAGGCATTTTAATTATTTTTGTGAAATCTTCCACAATTTTTGGAAATACTTAGACATTCATAAAAATATATTGCAATTTTTGGAAAGCTTTGTTTTTTAATACAGACCACTTTACAGCTTGTTTCTAAGTAACACAGAAAAAGTTTTGTTTTGAGAAAGAGGATCTTGTTTTAAGCCAAAAATTAGGTTTAATTTCAGGTGTAACAAAAGTATGACTTTTTTCTGTCTTGTTTAAATTTTGTCATAAGCTCTAGTTCAATTTGAATTTAGCTAACCTTCGTTTCGCATAACCTAAATAAATTTTTCAATACAATAATCATGAATATCAGTATTTCTCAAAAAAATATTCATGAATTCTTAAAATTTTACTGATTTCGAGTTAAAAATAAAAATTAATCATTTGAATGTATAGGATGAAATCAACATTCAGATCTGGATGCAGATATTCATTCTCGCTCTCAGCGCTTTGGAGTTGGGGGGGGGGGTAGAAGACATTCAGTGACTCACTTAATCGGTTTCATTCGGTATTCATGTGCTTCTTATCACCATAGTTCCGAAACTTTGAGAAATTTAGTATTCATACTTTTCATGACTGTCACATCCATCAAAAACTTAATCCTTATGACGGAAACTTTTTTTCTTGGATATTTGTCTGCAGTTTCACGCCTGCCATACATATAAAATATCAAGATAAAAAAAAACTCTTGTCTCGCGAACTGATAGCTTCCGACAAAACGGAAAAGAATTGAACCGACACGGAAAAAAATTTGTAGTTAAAATAAAAGTATACTGTAACATAAAATCAATACAACTTAAATATATTTTAATAAAGTAATAATCATTGTTGAAACAGCCAACTGAGTTTCAGATGTCATCCAAAATCGAAACTTCACCTACAAATTTTTGGCATCATTAAAAAAAATTTTTTGGACCCAAAGAAATGCATTTCTGTGATTTCTGCTTCTTTGATACAAAGAAATATTTCTTGGCCAGAGCATGTGAGATAATTAACTCATTGAACTCATTTCTTAAACTAAGAACCTAGCTTCCTTGAATCTCGTTTTGAAATCCACAGAAATATTTATTTATATAATTTTTACCCTAGATTATGTCATGCGTTTAATAAAGTAATTTTTTTCACTTGAGTAACTATTTATTTACTTGAAAGATGTGTTTTTTTTTGTAAACGAAATAAAGAGATGCATTTCAAATAAACATGTCCTTCAACTTGTGAAACTTCATTTTCAAAATTCTCTGACCTTTCCCTAATCAATTTATTATCTTCTCTCAATAATAATATTAATAAAACAGGGTAACAAAAAAGGATGAGTTTTTCACAATTGAAGATGAATTTTCGAATCTAAAGGACAAATTAAAAAAAAAATAGATCAATTTTGAACAAGATTGCTACATTTTAACAAAATAGTTGAATTTTTAATCAAATTGTTGAATTTTCAATGTATAAAGTTGATTTTCTAACCAAATTGTACAATTTTTAAACAAAAACAACTAAACGTTAAATCCCAGCGAAGATAGAGAAGAATTGTTTTCTCAACTATAGATAACCATTTTAGGTTTAGACTAATTAAATCGAAAACCGTCATTCCATCGAACTTTTTATAAGATAGTTAAATTTATAACCCGAAAAGTTGAATTTTCAAAAAAAAAAGAATTTTCATTGAAAAGATGAATTATCAACGAAAATGTGATAGCTAATATTTCAACCAAAAAAAAAACGAATTTTCAATGAAAGAGATAAATTTTCAACAGAATAATTGAATTTTTAACAAAATAGTTGAATTTTCAATCAAGTAGTTAAATTTTCAATATACAAAGATGAATTCTAAACAAAAAATGTGATAGTTAATGGTTCAACAAAAAAAGATGAAATTCTTCCAAAAAAGGTGAATCGTAATACCATAAAGATGAATTTTCAACCAATAAGATTAATTTTCTACTCAAAAAGACGAATTTTCGAAAAAATATGTGAATTTAGAAACAAATAGTTGAATTTTCAACTCAAAAAAATAAATTTTCAACCAAAAATGAAAAACTTAGATTTTCAGTAAAAGATGTTCATTTTGAACAAACAAATGTTCAACAAAATAGTCAAATTTTATACCATAGAAATGATTTTTTATTCAAAGTGATGAAATTTCCAACCAAAAATTTGGATTTTCAATCCTAAAAATATGAATTATGAACAAATAAGTTTTTTTTTTTTTTTAACGAAAGAGTTGCACTTTGAACCAAAAAAGAGAAAGATCCAAGCCAGGAAGATTATTTGTCAACTAAAAAGGACGAATTTTTAACTAGAAAGATCAATTTTCAACCAAGAATGAAAAATCTACATTTTTAGTTAAAATTATTATTGCAAAACCAAAAAAACTAGTTTTTAGCAAAATGGTTAAATTTAATACTGAATAGATGAAGCTTTAACCAAAAATTAAACTTTTAACAAAGTCGTTCAAAATTTACCCAAGTAATTGAATTTGAAATTAGAAAAGATCCATTTTTAAGAAAATAGTTACACTTTCAACAAATAAATGAATTTTTAACTAAAATACTGAATTTTCGAAAGGATTAGCAAACTTTTCAGTTAAAAAAATTAATTAAAAAAAAAACAAAATAAAAAAATATTCATCCAGAGACCTTCAACCAAGTTGATCACTTTTCAACTAAAAAAGATGAATTTTGAACAAATGATGTAATATTAGACATTTGAATGAAAGAAGAGTTTAATTTTGAATCTAAAACTGTTGAATTCAACCAAAAAAGGCGACTTTTCAACCAAATATTTAAATCCTTAACCAAAGAAGATTAACTTTTAACCAAACATTTCCAGTTTTATTTAAAAAATGATAAAATTTCATAATTCTCTTAATTTTCCCTAACCAATCTTCAATTTTCCCTGATGGCCAGGGTTTTTCTGACCTACTCGCATCTTTTATAATTCAATATTGGTAGCAAATTCCGAAAATTAATGAAAAAATATTGCCGCTGTGTAAATTGCAATAAATTATGCATCAGCGAGGATCATACATTAATTAGCCTGTTAGAGCGAGTAATTAATCTGGTGTCCATATAACGCATCGAAAATTTTTAAAAATGTAAAAACCAAAATATATAGAAAAAAATCATAATTCGAGTCAATATTATCATTCTCGCTGAAGACTTCACTGTATTTGGTGTTCAGGATGCAATTAGGGTATACATAGTCATTTTTCCTCACCTTGACATTTCATGAATCAGAATTTACAACATCAAATCTCCGGTGATATTACAAAATTTACAAGGACGCAAATAGGATGACAGATTTTTAAATGCCTTCAAATATATGTTATCACACTGACCGACGAGTAATTATTAGTAATGGGTACATGCCATACATTCCTAAACTGATAACATCACTAGTGTTTGCGGGACATTAACTTCCGCGTAGCATCGATCCACCAAACTGAAAACACTGTTCAGGGGCCTTTGAATAGTCCGTCATAAAACTTCTGAAGGGTCGAAGGAAAAACAAGTTTATTCATAAATTATATCAGCTTCACAAAAACCAGATAATGTCTTATTATATTGCAGACAAACACTCCCCAGTTTGGACGGAAAAATAGTTAGGGGAAACCACCCTAAAGTAGATAGAAGACATTTTTACAGGATTTAACTGCATCAGTTTTGAAAAATAAAAATTATTGTTTTTAAATAAAGCTTGTATGTTCAATTGAATATTCTTATAGAAAAAAATATCACGAAATCATTCAATTAGCTGTATTCAAGATTTTCATTAAAATTGACACTGAATGCAAACAAAACAACAAAAACATCATGGGCACGTGGATCTTGCAAAGTTCGTTACTACATTACCAATTGAAGAAGCTAATCTTTCCCTTATCTGATGCCAAAAATTACTTACAACAAATAATCCATAATCATTGGAAAAACCTCCTTGAATGTTATAGAAACGAGACCTTCCCTATCACCAAAATCAACCCTAACCATCCAACATGGAACACCCTAAATATGAAAAAATCCAGACTCTCTTCAAGAAGCATTAGGGCAACCCACGCAAGCCGAAAAAACAATGAAATACTTTTAAAAAATCAAATTTTTCCTCAAATTCAATCTGATACACTATATTCACAAATTGTTCTGAACAAATTCTGCTAAACTAACAATTTTTTAGCTCAGCTTAACTCAACTGTTCCCGTCGCTAACTACCTAGCTCTAGATCCGACGTTAAATCTGGTATTGCTCCTGAGCATGACAGAATAATCCATTCTCGATAATTATAATTTATTATCAGTATACTTACTGAAAGCTTAAATTTTTGACATTTTTATTATATTTGATCTTCCGTGAGATTGGTACGAGATGTTTAATCTTCATACCATTTAACCTGACTTGTGATGACAGAAAAGTGCAAACTTTCTGTGTACCATAATCCTAAAAATTATATCTTTTCCGAGTGAGATTTACACTATTTTTGGGTTTATTATTTGCAAAATCTTAAATTTGAAAAACTTCACGAATCAAAATAAAAAAAATAGAACCATTAACTTGAAACAACTGCGAGACAGTCACAGAGCTGCCAATTTTGATAACGAAAATTTCGCAATTTGTCAACTGTCTACTGCTATTTATCTACTGTTGGAAAATATAATGCCGAATAAGTTCCTGAATAATAATAAATAATAAAGAAATAACGCTTTGTATCAATAAATAGTGTTGATTGCATTTTAGGTTTTGATTATAATGTACAAATATGCCACAAAAATTATTTATTTCGGTAAAAAGTATGAATAATGAAGAAGCGAAATTGTTTTCAGGGTAACAATGAGTTTTTTGCTCTCACACATTAATTAATTATAATATTTCAATGAAACTTCGTTAGAAAATAAAGTATTCTCGTTAAAATGTTATACTAAAAGGAATTCACATATTTTTCCTCAGTTTTCCAGACAATTAAGATAGTCTACTGTAAATCATTATCTACTGTAGGTTGGTTTCCCCTATAGCTGAACCAGCGATATTTATTCTTGAGGGAGCATCCGCGTATTACGTGACGCTATTTTCAGTGATTTCGACTCATCCCTCCCTCTTGGGACAATTTGTGACATTTCTGCGACATTCTTTAGACATTTTTTTCATTTGAGGAAATTTATAATATCCAAAGATTAACTTAGACGGAAGATTATACTAACAGATTAGAGACCGTCCATAAACTCTTTTTCCCCTTTTTAAAGAATTATTTATTTTCCTCTATTTTCAAGAAACTTCCCCTTTTTCTCATTTTTTGGGTTAAATGTGAACTGTAGTAATAGAGCCCAATAAGAAAATATAACTTATATTGGTTAGAGTTAATTTTTTTGGTTGAAAAGTCTACCAGCATATTTTTTGTTCGGAATTCATTTCGTTTGCTAAAAAATTCAACTACTCAGGTGAAAGTTCCACTGCTTTGTAAAAAATTAATTTCTTTGTCTGAAGATTCATCTTTTTTGGTTGATAATGTAATTATTAAATTGAAAATTCAGCCTTCTTGGTTGTAAATCACCTTTCATATTGAAGATTTATCTTTTTGGGAATAAGAGTCAACGGTTTTTGAAAATATTCGAGTTTTGAATTAAAAACTCAACTCTTTTGATGAAAACTTATCCCTTTTGGTAAAAAATTAATCTTTTTGGTTAACTTTCTTGGTTTAAAATTAACTTATTAGCTGACAATTGATCTCTTTTCTGGTAAAAAATTAATCTTTTTTAGTTAAAAATGAAGCTGTTTGTTTGAAAATTAATAATTTGTTTTAGTTGAGGATTCAATTATTATTTAAAAAATTAATTTTTTTGGTTGTATATTCATCATTTTAGTTGGAAATTTATCTTTTTGGCTGAAAAGTGAACTATTTTGTTAAAAATTTATTTTGTTTTTGGTTGAAAATTAATGTTTTCAACTGCAAATTTGACTACTACAATTTTTGTACAAAATGTATCTTTTTCAGTTTAAAATTCAACTATTTAGTTGAAGATGCATCATTTGAAAATTAAAATCTTCTTCTCTTGAAACAGTAACTATCGTTTTAGTTAACACTTCAACTATATGGTCGTGAGTTAACTTTTTTGTTGAAAATTCATATTTTGGGATTGAAAATTCAACTATTTGGTGAAAATTTCGTCTTTTTGGCTTAAAAATTCAACAATTTGGTTCAAAAATAACTTTTTTGTTGAAAATTCGTATTTTTTCTTGTAAATTCTACTACTTTGCTAGAAGATTGATCTATTCATTTGCAAATTCAAATTGTTGAAAATTCATCGTTTTTGGTTTAATTCTACTGTTTTTGATTTAAAATTAAAATCCGTTTTTTTTAGTTGAATCATCAACTTATATATCTTTCGTTCAGAATTAATTTTTTTTTAAATTTAAAATGCAATTATATGGTTGAAAGTTGAACTCCTTTGTTAAAACATCTTTTTTTGTTTATTTAGGATTCATTATTTTCTTCAAAATTCAACTATTTTGTTGAAAAGTCATTTTTTTGTCGAAGATTTAACTGTTTTGTGGAAAATTTTAAATGTTCCTTCTGAAAAATTCCTCTTGTTGGCTTGCAAATTAATCCGACTATTTATCTGAAAATTTATATTTTTAGTTAAAAATTGGACTTTCTACTGAAACTTTAAGTTTTTCATTTTTACTTTAAAATGGATCCTTTTTGGTTGAAAAGTCGTTTTTTCTTTCGTAGAAAATTAATTTTTTTAGTTAAAAATTCTGGTTTTTGGTTTTAAGAGTCATCTCTTTTGGTAGAATTTTCATCTCTTTTGTTTGAAATATTAACTATTACATTTCTGATTAAGAAATCATATCAGCAGAATTCGTCTTTTTGTCTTGGAAATTTAATATTTGGTTGAAAATTGAACTGTTTTTGGTGTAAATTTAATTTTTTTTAATTAAAAATTTGACCATTTGGTTAAAAATTCAACTATTTACTTAAAAGTTAAACTTTTCTGTTAAAAATTCATCTCTTGTGCTTCAAAGTTCAACTATTTGGTTATAAATCCAACTGTTTGGTTTGAAAATATTTTGTTGAATATTCTTCTATTTGGATAGAACATTCGTCCCTTTGGAATAAAATTAATTTTTTTGATTGAAAATTCAACTTTTTTCTAACAAAAATATATTCCGTAAAAATGCAGCAGTTTTTTGTAGAAGTTTTAGAATTTTTGTTTCAAAATTCGACAATATGATTGAAAATTCACCTTCGTTTCCGTTTTTCTAGTTTATATTCCTCTCATATTTGGACCTCCTCATATGTGAAATCACTTGTTAATTTTGTATGCTTCCACACGTTTTTAATTTTAATGAGATCATGGCCATAAATTTTCTTCTTGTTGAGAGAAATTCAACGAGGTTGTGCATATTCATAGGAGTCTGGAAACATATCCACAACCCTGGTTATGTTGGGTGTGCAATTGAGCATACTATATTAGGAATACCAAAGAGGATTAGGATTGCTCTCTGGTTTTCTCAGCAACAACTTTCGTCTCCGGAGTCTAAAGTCTATCGATTTGATAAATATTCATTTTAACTCATCAAACTTTACACAAAGTTGCACTTTACACCTGATTATGAATGCAAATTGTGTATAGGAAGAGACCTAATCTTTACTTTAGAAAAGTTTCAGAGTCTGTTTTAGAAACCTAGATCTGATAAAAACTTCAGAGATGTTTAATATTTGAAGAGAGAAAATACAACACAGAATATACCGACGAGAGTAGCTAGAAGGTATTTCTCGAACGTTAAGCACGGACGGGCGCGGTTAGCGTTTGGATGGGTGACCGTTTTTGATTCTCCCTTAGTCGTTTTTTCACTGTGCTTAACTACAGTCGAACGGGAGGTTCGAGGCCTACGATGAATGTTGGCACTAGATGCTACCGAATGTCTACACCCAAATTCTTCTGTCGGTAACCAGATGTGCTCAGGATCTTTGGTTTTCTGCAGTTTTCCGCTCCTCTGACCGAATGTTCAGGCGAATGCGAGCGCTTTTAATGAAAATCCGGCTGCAGACGGTAGAGGATCATAGAAATTGAAAACCCCACAGGATTCAGTACGTCAATAGGGGTTATTGGGGATTTGAGAAGGGATAATAGCTAGAGACTTTTAATGTCTGATGGTTTCATGAGGGAGGATGATTGTAGATATTTGTGTGAAAATTCGAAAAGGGTACACATAGAGTAAAAAATATAATATAATCTAATATACAAAGGAAAGTGACTGATTTGGATTCGATTTGAATTTAGATACCCTTTTTTCCATGTGACTTTTTTGAGGAAAAGGTCACGGTAGTCACTTCAATCTTTTTGATTTTATTTGAAAAGAAAAGAAAATCTTATCGATCTATGTATGAAATCTATAGTAATTTATCAATTCTATTCAATATCAGACCTTACAATCTTGCCCCCATTCCGCTTTCCCCTCTTTTTGAAAAATTCCTGTTTTTTCCGTATTTTTAGGAAACTTCCGCCTTTTCTTGTTTATTTACTCAAATTCGAACTGAAGTCGCCTTTTTGGATAGAAAATGAATCTTTGTTTGGTAAAACAGTCATCTTTTTTAGTTGAAATTTAACTTTTTAATTTGAAAATTCAACTGTTTGGTTAAAAATTCAACTTTCTTGTTGAAAATTCGTATGATTTGCTTGAAAGTGCAATTATTTGGTTCTAAATGCAACTGTTACATTATAAATGAACTTCTTTTTTGAGTTACCAATTTGTTTAATAATCAATATTCTTTGGCTTAATATTAACTTTAATGTTGAAAATTGATGTTTTCGAGGTTAAAAGTAAATAATTTTCCAAAACATCCAAATAGCTTGAAAAATGAACTTTTTTGTTAAAATTGCTTCCTTTTGGTGGAAAATTAACCCTTTTTGGTTGAAAATGTAAGTATTTGGTTGAAAACTACATGTTTTGTCAAAAATTTGTCCTGTCAGATTTAAAAGTCAATGGTTTTCGTAAAGGTTTGAGGTTTTCATTTGAAAACTCAATTCTTTTGATGAAAATTAATCTCTTTTGGTGGAAAATAATTCTTTTTTCGTGAAAATTTCAACTCTTTAGTTGAAGATTAGCTTTTTTAGCAGAAATTTAACTTTTTTGTTAAAAATGTATCTCTTTTTTGGTAAAAGTGGAATATTTTTCGGTTCAAAATACAACTGTTTGGTGAACAATTAATAATCCATTTTGGTTGAAGATTCATAATTTTCGTTGGAAATTCATCTCTTTGGTTGAAAATTAAGAAATTTAGTTGAAAATTCGCTTTTTAATGCTTGAAAATATTTTTTTGAACTAAAAATTTACCTATTCTCTCTATTGTTTATTTATTATTAGTGCATAACCACAAAGACAAAGAAAAGTTAAAAATTGCAGTGAAAGCCGCAACTTTCCAGCATTATTGAAAAATTTTATTATTTGAAGTAATAACAAATTGTTTAAATAATTATGTTCGTTCGCCTGATTTATTTTTATCACCTCACTCTAAGTGAAAAGTTGAAGAAAGTGGAAAATTAAAAAAAAGCAGCAACTATCCAGCATTACTATAGGAAAAGATAAACAATAATAATTTCTATAAACAATTATGTTTGTTAAATGTAATCAATATTTACCTTGCTTTATGTAAAAAGTGGATAAAAAGTTGAAATGTCGGATAGAACTGCAATTTTCTGGCATTATTCAAGGATAATATTATAAAAAATAAAAATAAGTTGTTTAAAAAATCATTTGTGTTAACTTCTATTAATTATTACCTCACTATAATGGAAATGTGAATAAAAATTCGAAAATCTAGCTTTATTCTAAGAGAATATTTTTACGAATAATAATAAATTGTTTGAACCATTTTTTCTGTTTTCAATTGATTATTGCCTTGCTTTAACTGAAAAGTTGAAAACAAGTTTAAAATTTTATAAAACCCGCTACTTTCTATCTCTATTCTATGAGAAAATTATTAAAAACAATAATAAATTGTGTGAAAAATTGACTTAAAAATTGTTCAAACAATTCATTCAAATATCTCATTATCAGTAAATTATCTTATGCATACAAATAATTTGTTTTAGAGAATTGCAAAAGAATCACAATTAGCGCCAGAAACGCGCAAAACACAACTTTTCACTTATGGGGTTTTTCGTTTTTTTTTATAGTTTGATATTCAAAAAATAATTATTCATTTATATTCTATAGCTAATTGTGAAGAGAAATATTGAGTTTCAGCTCGATAAACCTAATATTGACGATTGTGAATAAACTTGACAAAAACGTATTTTTTCTTATGGGAAATACGCGTTAAGTTTAATGACGCTTATGAAACTTCTCAATGTCTTTAAAAAAATGCATTCATTTTTGTGGGGATTCAAAAAAATTTAGGGGCGATGTGCATGAAAATTCGAAAAAAAAATTTCCAGTCCATTTTTGGTCTACCCTATTGATGATGCTAGTTTGGATCAAAATTGTCTGGGAACCTGTTAAAGTCTGTTGTTATTTATTCCTGAGCCTAAGAAAAAATCGACCGACCTCAATCAACAAGATCGATCGTTATAATTTCTGCACCAGTCGCCAACGCTAAAAATAATTCATAGTCATTATTACAGGCACAATACTCGTCACATTTTGCTTACCCGAATGGCACTGATCTCCTTTATAATTATGACATTTGTGCCGCTGGTCGATCGAAATCACATAAATTAATTAGCATTAATCATTACCAATCAACTGTCTTCTGAGGAAGGCGTTTTATTATTTAATATTTATTTCAAAGGCATTTTTGAGTAAAAATTATATAATATATTTTTTCTAGGACAAGCAGCTTTATGGGATATTTATTCATAAATTTATTAATTCAAAAGCTTATTGTATGAAATCATAAAGATGTAGGCAAAGATCATCGACACTCTAGAAAATGTTAGATTGTGTAAAGACAAGGTCGCGAAAGTAAGTAGGTTATATCTTGCTCTAGTTATTATAATTTACATAATTGTATAACTATAACTTGAAATGGTCAGGCTCTTTCTAATCTTCAGCAGGCCTTTGCATTTCTTGAAATTCCCAATCGTGAGATCGCCGGCTATCTTCTTGAAATTTTTGGCAAAAGTCCAGTCTACAATCATGGGCAGATTCAGGACCGTAACTAAAAATTGGTATAACATTTCCTTAGCATGAAAGATAAGCAATTAAACAGTTTGAAAATTCAGAAAAGTTATTACGAAAATTCCTCGCAAAAAAGGATTCAAACGAAAGACCTTGGATACTAATGGGCCCGCGTGGAGAGCTTTTCATGATGAATTTTAGATACTCTTCACCTGCGGTGCTTGCTAGAGAGATTGATCAGCGACCCGGGTCGAAGCAGTGTTATTTAAATAAACGATACGGAAATTCTAGATTAATCAAAAAATCGATCTCCTCAAAAGGGATTTGGCTTAATGGTATAATAATAATAATATTAGGAAAGTTATTTAAAAAAGGATTGAATTACAGCTACATTTATTTTGAAAGTAATTTGGAGATTCTGCAAAGTTTATTTGTTATATATGGAAACATATGTTACATGTTTAAAAAATTATGAGAATTTTCAAAAAGTTAATCAATGCAATCACTATTCACAATTGAAGAATTTGCATTCAAATTTGAATCATGTTCTATTATGCATATTAAATATTGAAGAAACTTTTACTACAAATATTTAAAATTGAATAATTTTAAATTGCAAATAGTTAAAATTGAAGAACTTTTAATTGTAAATCTTTAAATTTGGAGGATAAAAAAAATCTTTCAAAATTACACACCTTGGAAATATAAATATTGAAACTGAAATAATTTGCAATTCTTCAAATTCCAGCATTTCTAAACTCTTCAAAATTGCAGAAGTTTAAATTATAAATCTTCAAAATTGCAGAGTTTTGAATTTTTACAATCAAAAATTAAAAATGTATTTAATTTTGATGATTTACTTTCGAAATTTTTTCAATTTGGAAGATTTAGAATTAAAAACTTGACTCTTGTTTGTCAAAATCATAAAAATTAAAGAATTTTAATTATAAATCTTCAAAATTTAAGTGTTTTTAATAGCAACCCTTTAAAATAGGAGAACTTTTAAATTTATATCTGTAGGATTTTGAATTTTTTAATTTTTACAATTTAAAATTAAAAATATATGTAAGTTTAAAGATTTACTTTCAAAAATTCTTTAATTTGGAAGATTTAGAATTAAGAACTTCACTTTGGTTGGCCAAATTCATCAAAATTGAATACTTTTTATTTATATACCTTTGAATTGAATAGTTTTTAACAGAAAATCTTCATAACTAAAAAGATTTTCAATAGAAATTCGTGAAAATCGAAGAATTTTGAATTGTAAATCTTTAACATTGAAACATACCAGAAGAAATGTTTTAAATAACTTATATTTGAAATATAATTCTACATTTTTAAAATTCACGAATTTTGGATTGTAACTCTTCAAAATTGTAGAATTTAAAATTGTGTAATTTTTAACATTTAGAAATTTTTAATTTTAACAATCTTAATGATTTACATTCTAAATTTTACCAATTAGGAAGACTTAGAATTAAAAACTTGACTCTTGTTTGCCAAAATCATCTAAATTAAAGAATTTTATTTTTATACATCTCCAAAATTCGAGTATTTTTAATTGAAACTCTTTGAAATTGTAGTAGTTTTCAGTATATATCTTTAATATTTTAAAGTTTTTAATTTTGACAATTTAAAATTAATAATGTATGTAATTTTGATGATTTACATTAAAAAATTCTTTAATTTGGAAGATTGATAATTAAGAACTTCACTTTTGCTGGCCAAATTCATCAAAATTAAATACTTTTAATTCATATCGCTTCAAATTAAATAGTTTTTAACCGAAAATCCTCGAAACTGGAAAGAGTTTTAATTGAAATTCGTGAAAATTGCAGAATTTTGAATTGCCAATCTTCAAAATTGAAACATACCAGAAGAAATGTTTTAAATAACGTATATTTTAAATATAATTCTGCATTCCTAAAATTCAAGAATTTTGAATTGTAACTCTTTAAAATTGTAGAATTTGAAATTGTCTAATTTTTAACATTATGAAGTTTTTAATTTTGACAATTTTGATGATTTGCATTTCAAATTTTACCAATTAGGAAGACTTAGAATTAAAAATTTGACTCTTGTATCACAAAATCATCAAAATTAAAGAATTTTAATCATACATCTACAAAATTTAAGTGTTTTCAATTGCAACTCTTTAAAATTGAAGCACTTTTAAATTCATATCTTCAAGATTTTAAAGTTTTCAATTTTTACAATTTGAAATTAAAAATGTATGTAATTTTGATGATTTACTTTTAAAAATTCTTTAATTTGAAAGATTTAGAATTAAAAACTTCACTTTTGCTGGCCAAATTCATCAAAATTGAATACTTTTTATCTATATCTCTTTAAATTAAATAGTTTTTAACAGAAAATCTTTATAACTAAAAAGATTTTCAATTGAAATTCGTGAAAATTGAAGAATTTTGAATGGTAAATCTTTAACATTGAAACATACCAGAAGAAATGTTTTAAATAACGTGTATTTAAAATATAATTTTATATTTTTGAAATTCAAGAGTTTTGAATTGTAACTCTTTAAAATTGTAGAATTTGAAATTGTGTAATTTTTAACATTATGAAGTTGTTAATTTTGACAATTTTGATGATTTACATTCCAAATTTTACCAATTCGGAAGACTTAGAATTAAAAACTTGACTTTTGATCTTCAAGATCATCCAAATTCAAAATTTTTCACCTAAACATCTTTAAAATTGAAGGGTTTTTAATTTTGAAAATTTTAAATGGAAAATTATACAAGTTTAATGTTTAACAATTAAAACGGCTGTAATCTTGATGATTTGCATTCATAATTTTGGCATTTTGGAAGATACAGAATTAAAAACTTGACTTTTGATTTTGTTCTTTAATAAATAATATTTACTTATTAAAAATAAAGCAATAAAATATTTTAATGAATGAAGTTTTTTTCTTATTCAATTTACTACGAAAAAATAATTGTTTGAATTAAAAATAACAATATTTAAAACCAAAATATTTTTCAATACAAAAGGACAATACAAGAACAAGATCTTAATTACAAGAACAATAATTTTTAAAAACTACTATGCACATTTAAAAAAAAAGCTTGAATTGAGAAATGATTTCAAAATTATTGTTATTTTCAATTGAAACAACAGTTATGAATAAAGAATAATGAATATTATTATGATTCAAAAACAATTCTTTACATTTTTAAATTCGAGAATTTTCTATTTCCTGAAATTTGCCAGTGTCGAATATTTTATAATTTGGCAATTTTCTGTATCGAATTTTATTTTTCCGGAATTTTCAAATTCGGTAATATTATAAACTGTTCAGAAATTTTATTATTTTGGAATTTTCCGATTCCAGATTTTTATACTTGGTCAATTTTATAATTTTGGAAATGTCTTATTTTCATTATTTTTTGGGAATTTTACAGTCTCGAGAATTTTGTTTCAAGAATTAAAAAAAAAATTGAATCATATATTTCAATTTGATAATTAGGCAATGCAAATAATAATTTTTTTTTCGTATTGAGAAATATAATCGCATAGGGTTTTTGTTAGTTATTGTTCAATTATAGATATTTTTTATATATTTCAATATTATTAAATCCTATTTTTTAGTACTGATAGTTACAGCACTGGTGAAGGTTATAATTCAGTGCGGATTTTTTCGTCGATGAATTGCAGGTTTTCAGATCCAATAGTTCTGTCGAAAAACCTTGGCAAGCAACTTTGGTGCATTTGACATAAGTACGACGATTCCCACTAATCAGTGACTAATTGCGAGTCTGTATCGAGATAAACTTGTGGGTTTGATCCCGGTCCAGGGGCGTATTTATTTATAATCATTAGATACAAAATTGCGAAACACGCCCAGTTAGGGTACTGTCTAGAGCATCTAGTCTAGATGGACTTTTCGGGCCCTAATCGGGCCCATCATGACCAAAAAATGTTCTAAGTATCAAACTCTAATATCTTTTTGCAGACTTCCAAAAAAAGCCAGGGAGTTAATAAGTATCAAAGGCGACAAATACGTATTAGGGAAATTAATTTTTTTCTCATAATCTAGTCAGTCTATTCGACCCCTAATCGGGTGGTGCCTAGCTTCTCACGAGTAAACATTTTTCTAAGTGTCTAACTCAAATATTTGTTTACACATTTCTAAACATATCTGGGGTACTTGAAAGTCTAAAACACATTTGCAATCAGGATGATCTATCCTGGCCCCGAATAGTTCCCCGATAATTTTCTACACGAGATGTTCATTATTTCACATACTTTTCAGAACTTCTAATTTTTTAAGCAATTTGATGTTTTCCGGGCGGCCCCTGGACCAAGAACTTTTTGAGACCGGGAAGAACCAGGAAATGACAGTGAATTTATTTCTTGACCGGGAATTTAACAAAATTTTAGAAGAAAAATCTATCCAATCTCTTGAAATATAATAAATTTCATATGAAGTAATATAGTTCAATTCAAAGTGAGTTTAATTTCAACTTTTTTTGAACGCTAAGTTCAATTGTTCGTTTTTGTCTACTGGGTTCATATAATTATTTAATTATTAACTTTCATCAATAAGATGTAAAACAATTCTTCTATAGTTCTGCTAGGATTCGAACCCAGGTCTTCAGAATAACTTCAAATGAATAAATTCATAATTAAATTCAACTATTCCATTTTAACCGATTCAATTTGAAATTTTTTAATATTCAGATTTATTTAACTGCTTATTTAAAATTAGAAATTATGAATCAAATATTTAAAACTGAACAATATGAAACTGAATGGTTAGAAACAGGAACCCTTAAATCGTTAAAATTTCAGTGTGCTAAATTAAAACTTTGAACGTTACAATTTCAATTGTTCCATTAAAAAAAATCATTTTTTTGTAAGTGAAAGTATTACATTTTGATTTATAAATAAGAATGAAAGATTAATTAGTTCAGAAAAAATTCGAGTTCTTAAATGAGATTTTTTAAGATTTCGAACAAAACAATTTTTTTTTTTTTTAGATTCACAGGGAAATTTAAAATTATTTTGTTGTTGTTGAAAATTTGATTTTGAGAGAATATATAAAAATATTTTGAGCTATTTAAAAATATGTCGAAAATTGGCAAAAAACAAGCTGGAAGATTTGAATAGGCAATTTTGTTATTTTTCATAATTTTAAATAAATTTTAGAAAAAGCTCAAATTATTAAAAAATATATCAGGAAGTTTAAATTTTTTTTCAAAAATAACTTGAATTCTAGATTTTTGAAGGTTTAGAAATAAAATTTTGATGCTTTTCAAGGATTTTGAAATGTTCGAAAGGTAATAAAAGAATGTTCTTAAGTTGCATGGGAACATTTTTAATGATTTTTTGTTTGACCAAATCAATTTTGGGAGAATATTTAAAAGTATTGCAAAAGATTTCCAAAATTTTCAAAAAATAATCTAAAAGATTTTAAGATAATTTTGTTTATTTTTCAGGATTTTAAAATAAATTTAGGAAAAATTTGAATCGTTTAAAAAGATATTTGAAAGTTCTGAACAAATTTCAGTAATAATTTGGCATTTGAAAAGATTTCGAACAATTTAAAACTAAATGTAGATTTTTGGAGATTTACAAATAACATTTTAAAACTTTGTAAGGATTTCGTAAGAATTCACAATAATAAAAAAATTGTCTAATACTCTTGGGAAAATTAAATTTTTATTTTTATTTAAAAAAATTAATTTAAAAAGCATTTTTCGAAATATCTCTCAATCCTTTTTGATGTATGAATAACAATTGAGCAAATACTCATTTTAAACGACTTAAAATAATTAAACATCTAATTTGAAAAATACACGGTGTAAAAAAATTAAATCTTTCAGTGTTTTATGTTTCTAATTTGAAATTGTATAGAATAATGTGATTTTGAAAATTTACAAATTTATTGATTCATTCTCCAATGTATAACTTTGCTGATGACAGCGTGAATTTATATTCTTTAACAAAAAATCTTTAAACTTTTCAATTTATAAAAGTTAAACATGTAAAATTTTGCAGTTTATCGGTATAAAATTTAAATTTTTTCAATAGAATATTTTCAAAAGTTTTCATTTTATGAATGTAAATTATTGAGCATTTGAATTCAAAACTTCTGAATTAAAAATTTTTTAAACTCGAATAATTTAAAATTCAAAAGTTCCATTTTACGTGCTTTTATTGGCAGTTCCGTTTTAATTACTAAAAATAATAAAAGGTTTAGTTTTTATAGTTAACAATAGGAATAGGAAATGACAGAGATTTTTTTCCTCGATGAAAACGGACCGCGCAATGAAAAACACGAATTTTCATTTCTTGATATAAAAAATCAGGAAATCGCACAAGAAATCAGTAAATAAGGACAGAACTGAAAAATGTCCTGATAAATCAGGATTTCTGCTCACCTCAACAATGTGTCAAGTGATAATATAAATATTATAAATATAAAACTCATAAATAACTAAATATTTTTTAGGAGTGTTACTTTTGATCGTGATGGAATGTTGTTTATATGACTTCCTAAAAGTCTCTGGTTTTATGGATTGCTTTGAATCTTATCGGTTGTTTCGAAAGATATTCTGATTAAATGTAACCGATATGATGAATGAGTCTAGAATCTATCATAGACCATTTTTGTCCCTAAAAATATTATGTATTGAACACTGATAAAATATAATATAAAATAAATATCGATCAGTCTAACATACAACTGTCAATCAACAACTGTCATTTGGTGATGATGAATTCTCTTTTGTTAAAGCTCCTTCGATTTTGGCGAACACATTCTCATCACGTATCTCGTGCTTCTCATCTGACTTTGTCCAAAATGTGAACTTTTCTACATTATATTCGGGACTATTATATCAAATGTATATTATATTTATTTCTGTATCTGGGTCTGGTAATGCTTATTCAAATATTGCAAAATAATGTGAAAATTTTATTTTCCATGATGACTTCAATATTTGCTCCTTATTTTGCACAAATTTTTATTCTCAGCCACCCTGAAAAAATCTATCATTTCAATACATTTATATTGTCAAAATTCATATTATGAATTGGTATTGAAACATACGTATTTTGATTCTCTTGTTTTTATAATAAAAAAAAGTGCGCCTCCTATAAAAAAATGTTATTATATATTTTGCTGCAACTTGTGTCGTTTCTTCATAAATTTAATTTGTTTATTTTCAACGTTATTTTTTACGATTTAAACTGGAAAAACGCATCTTAGTATAAAGTGGTTCTAAACAAAGTAGATATAATTTAGGCGAAAAATGTTGTTCAATAAAAAGTTATTGTAGCTTGTGTAATTTTTCCAAAAAGTTGGATTTTTTATTTTAATATATTCTTATAACAAGAGTTTAAACAAATTTGTGGTTCTTTCTTGGTTGAACTACTTCTGTTTTCTCATTTTTTTTCGTCTCTTGTGTCGTTATTCCAAAAATCTAATTTTTTATTTTTATTCTTATTTTTTACGATTAAAATAAAAACTACGTGTCCTATAGAAAAATTACTCCTCACAAATTTGTAGCTCCTTTTTGGATGATCAACTTCCGTTTATTCATTTTTTTAAAGGTTTCGTCGTTTGTCCAAAATTTTAATTTTTTCATTTTCATTTTATTTTTCACGATATAAACCAAAACTACGCACCATATCAAAAAATGATGAGAAACAAATTTTTAGCTCTTGTTTTGTTTAGCAACTTTTGTTAAATTGTTTTTTTTTTCGTAGCTTGTCTCGTTTGTCCAAAACTTTAATTTTTTATTTTCATGTTATTTTTCACGATATAAACCAAAACTACGCATCCTATCAAAAAATGATGAGTAACAAATTTTTAGCTCTTTTTTAGTTTAACAACTTTTCTCACATCGTTTTTTTTTCATAGCTTGTGTCGTTTATCCAAAAATTTAATTTATTATATTTTAATGTTGTTTTTTACGAATGAAACAAAAACTACGCGTCCTATCAAAAAGTGAATGATAACAAATTTTTAGACCTCTTTCATATCCATCATTTCTGTTCATGCATCCTTTTTTTTATCTTGCATAAGTTGACCGCAACATGAAATTTTTCATTTTTGAAATTATTTTTTGTGCGATCAAAATTTGAATGTTCATTTTAGGACAAAATTCAAAAAACTTGTATGATAATCTTCTAGGCCTTTCAAAAAGCAACGCTTTTATTTTCTTGACTTTTTACAATACCGTGCGTTGTTTGGCTTAGAATGTTAATTTTCATTTTTTTTTAATTTTGAAAATGCTATTATCTGATGATTTGTTTTTGTCCGATAAAGCAATAGTTTTTTAATTGAATTATTATTATTTCATACATTATTCAAGAGAAAATCCTAAATGCGAATATTTTTTAATATTCGGAAACAATAATTTTCTTAACATTTTGCTAACACACTATAATTTCTAAACTTTCTGACACTTTCAAAGAGACAAGAAAAATGGAATTACGGATGAAAACTTAAAATTCCATAACTTGCGAAATAGAAACTTAAAAAAGCATATAAAAAAAGCAACAAACAACAACACTGTGTCGGTACCGGTACAAAATGATTGTCGGTACCGGCAATGAGTTTTCTGGGAAATTTTTTTAATGATTTAGGTTTCATTTGAAAAGATTAATTTTCAGTTTTGAAGATTTCAAAAAATTTTCTAATTATGCAGGATTGACATTTTGTTGTTGTTGGAAAACTGAATTATTTCAAAAGATATGATAAAGTTTTAGGAATTTTAAAATGTTTCAAGAAAATCGATTTTTTTTTTAAGATCCCTGCGACAATATCACAGAATTTTTCATTTTAAAAAATCAATTATTGAGAGAAAAATGAAAAAGCTTTCGAAACATTTAAAATGGGTTCTTAAAATCTGCAAAAAGAATGTATAAAGTTTTAATTTTTTTTAACAATATGAAGATTTTTGACACTTCAAAAAATCAGCGTTTTATGAATTTTGAAAGGTTTCGGAGGATAACATTCTTTTTAAAGATTTCTGGGAAAATTGCAAATGATTTTCTCCTGAAAAACTAATTTAAAAATTAATTGAAAAAGATTTCAAAAACTTCCAAAAGTTTCGAAAAAGAATGTAGATGATTTGAAGACAAAATTGTTCAATTTTGAAAGATTACAAAATTTTATAAAAAAAATTCAAGAAGGTTCAAAAGATATTTAGAAGTGTAGGATAAAATGTAAAGTTTTGAAGATTTTAAATAAAAAATTCAAAAGGTTTCAAGGTAATAAACAGTTTCTCCATAAATTTCTGGAAAATTTTGAAAAGATTTCTCATTTTGAAAAATTAATTTTTTAAGAAAATTTGAAAGGATTTTTCAAAATGTTGTAGAAAATCTCGAAAATTGTAAGGCAATCTTTGAAAATTTGGAAGATTTTTTGTATATCTGGGAAATAATTTGCGTCCGTTTAAAAGATGTATGGAAGCTCATCCATTTTGGTAGAAATGCCATATTGTTGGGTAAATATTCAACTTTTTGGTAGAAATTTAATTGTTTTTGATTAAAAATAAAAAAGTATAGGTAAGAATGAATCTTAAATGTTTAAAGGTTTGACTATTTTGTTGATAATTCTTATTTGTTGGATGAATTCAATTCTTTTTGATTAAAAATTGAAATCTTTTTCAGTTGAAGTATCAACCATTACATTTTTCATTCAGAATTCATCTTCTTTCTTTAAAAATTTAGTTTTTGAAAAAACTCTTTGTTTTTGTATGAATTAGACATTTTCTGTATTAAATGAAACTCATTTTTTGTCGACAAATCTACTATTTCATTTTTCTTTGAGAATTCATTTTGTTTGGTTGAAAACTCAATTAACTGGTTGAAAGTTAAACTACTTTGTTAAGAATTAACTTTTTTGGTTGAAGATTCATCATTTCAGTTAAAAATTCATTTCTTCGGTTGAAATTCGAACTATTTTGATAAAAATTTGTCCTTCTTGGCAAAAAATTAATCTTCTACGTCAAAAATTCATTTTTTTTTTGAAAATTATTCTGTAGAAAATTCGTCTCTTTTGTATGAATTCGCCTTTGTTTCTTTTTAATGGAAATCTATTTTGGTTGAAATATCAACTGTTTCATTTTCCGTTAAAAATTAATTTCCTTGTTTGAAAATTTAAGCGTTTCGTTAAAAAATAGTTTTTTATTTTGTTAGAAAATTAATCTTTTGGGTAGAAACTATGTCATAGAAAATGCGTCTCTGTTGATAAAAATTTAACCTTTTTAGGTTCAAAATGTAACTGTTTGGTTGCAAATTAATCTTCTTTAATTGACGATTCAATTATTTTGTTAAATATACCTCTTTTTATTTGAGTTAAACTGTTTTCGATAAAAAACTGAAATCTTTTTTCGGTTGAAAATTCAACTTTTTGGATGAATATTAACTTTTTTGTTAAAATTTTGATTTGACATCTGACATTTTCAAAAATATTTTCGATTTTTCTCAAGGTTCTTAGGACAATCATAATAATATAAGCTTGAGAACGAAGAAACAAATAAAACAGAAATAAATATTTATCACAAATTTTTATTTTCAATAAAAATGGTTTGCCCCTCAAATCGAAAAAATACACGCGCTCGAAGTGCGCGGCTGATGATGTTAGTTAAATGAAAATATATTTTTTTGAAAAGGGATTTTGAATAATTTTGAATATTTTATAAAAAAATTACATCATTTTTCCAGGACCTTTATAAGTACCTAATAATTTCCCTTAAAACGTTTTGCTCGGAATAAGTTGGCCTCTAGCTTTTCTGGATAGCACTCGAATAAGAACTTTTATAGGAGTAGCCGGTTCTGCGTGTATGTATATATACACAAATGCATATATATATATATATATATATATTTTTGTACCTATGAGATGTTCTCTCAATGCGTCGATTGCAAGACGGCTTTTGTGCTTACGAGATGTTTTCTTCATGCGTCTATTGCAAGACGTTTTTTGTGCTTATGGATGTTCCTTAATGCGTCGATTGCAAAATGGCTTTTGCGCTTACGAGATATTTTCTTCATGCGTTGATTGCAGTACGGGGCTTAAGCTCACTAGATGTTCTCTTAATGCGTCAATTCTAAGATGGATTTTGTACCTATGAGATGTTCTCTCAATGCGTCGATTGCAAGACGGCTTTTGTGCTTACGAGATGTTTTCTTCATGCTTCTATTGCAAGACGTGTTTTGTGCTCATGGATGTTCCTTAATGCGTCGATTGCAAAACGGGTTTTGTGCTTATGAGGTGTTCTCTCAATGCTTTTATTGTAAGACGGGTGTTGTGCTTATGAGATGTGACCATAATGCGTCGATTGCAAGACGGCTTTTGTGTCTATGACATCTTCTATCACTACGTCGATGCCAATACGGCCTTGTGTCTATGAGATACCGATTATGGGGTCGGAGTTTCAGCGAATCGCTTACAAATAATGATATTAAAGCTTTCCAGTTGTTGATTCTGAAATATAAAATAATTTATTCAAACCTTGTTTAACTTTATTATCTTAATTGAAAATTGTTTGTCATTTGTTATATTCAATTTATAATGGTTTATATTATTATTATTCCAATTGAGAAATAATAGTTCGTTTCATTTACAACGCTTCGATATTTAAGTAAGCTTCAATTGAGAGTTCAAATTATATATCTTTTATTGTGTCCTATTAGAACCTGTTTTAGTTTTGAATTAAAGAAATTAAAATATTTCTTTTCACTTCTGAGTACGGAAACCTATACAGAAGAAAGTGATTTAAGATGCCCTTTTAGAAATGTAATTATATATTTCCGAAAAACGAACAAAAATCTCCAATATTTCTTTGCATTCTTAAAACTTTTCCAATTTTCACACACCCTAATTGCAGTAATATAGTAAATCTCCTGCCGTTTAGAAAAATTAAACCCGTTTTGACTCTGAAAATCGCTTAAGCAGTAGACTTACTCATACCAAAGTTGATATACTAAGTAAATACAATATCCACACGCACATTTAATTCCACGTGAACGTAGATGTTCATCCATTGAGATAAAGCGTGTGTTCTTTGCTAGTTCATCCCCTAAAATAAATAATAGGAGCTGTCTCGTAGCATATTCAAGCCGCAGGCGGTACCACGTTGCGGCTGTTTCAAGAATCGTGATCTCTGCGGGCCATTATCTGCATATCTCCCACTCTAATATTACGAGGAGAGTGGGACAGGATGAGCCTAAAGAAAAAGACATCACCTTCTGGGACGAGGTCGGTAGAAAGGTAATCTCTTCGCATTAAACTTGCAACTGACACTGGCTATCTTGGGGCGCACTCAAAGAACCTGGCTTCCATTTTCGCTGGTAAGGAGGGTAAAAAAAGGAAGGGAGTGAATAATAGGGCGGGTCAATGAAAGAGCCGTTTTTTCTGAAGGGGTTCAAACTTGCACTAGAGTGACAAGGAAATTACAAGGAGAGAATTGCATTTCCCTCGCGTATAGCTTGTCTAACTAACCATAAAGATCAAGGAAACTTGCTCTGTGAAGGTGCTTGGGTTCGCAAAGTGAGTCTGCATTATTGATCAAAGAGTAAATGTACTATTTTAAAAGTAATCAATTGCTGCATGTTTTATTTAGAGGATGTAATAAGCTTCTTGGAATATAACCCAACTTCTGAGATATAACGATTATTTCCAGGGTTTTGTTCGCAAGGCGGCCATTGAGCCGTTCATAAATTTCCCTACTTAACCCCATTTAAAAAGGGGTGCTGATATGAAAGATGTTAAATTATAATCGGACATTAACTGGACTTTAAAAGTAGATCTGACTGAAAAATGCTTGTATGAAATCTAGTCATGAATTATATAAGTAGTCTCGTTTTTTGCACATAAAGTTAAAATTCCTTCATATAACCATATTATTTATTCATTTCATTAGCTCAATGGAAAAATCGTAATAACATTGGATATTATTTATGTAAAGATTTTTTGAATTTTGAAAAGGCGCGCTGTGCGACATCCGAACACCTATGATGTGAACAAAATTCAGCAGTGACTCAGTTATATTAATTTGCTTCTTTGACGAGAAAATAAATGCCATTACCTGCTGAGAGGTTATCGGCTTCTTCATTGATTAATATATATAGATCGGATATAGAAACAGGCACTTGCTCAACCTTCAACCGTCAAAAGACTCTAGGAAAAAATGTATCTTTGATTAAAAAGTAAAAAAGAAAAAATTAGAAAATAATCTCTATTCTGTACAATTGTTATCATTTCATAATCTAGCGCATTCTTGGAAAAATCTGGGAAGGCCCTGACGAGTTTTCCCCAATAGGGTAATCATTTTCAAAAGCGTAACAAACCATGTGTAGCCCATGTTAGTTTAACGGACCAAATCCACACCAGAAGCAGGCAAACTGGTCAGAACCTCACAAGGCCCACATCAAGATTTCTGCACAGTGCACAGCGACCGGAAAAACCGGAAACTAGTCTGGAATTTTTGTTAAAACCGGGAATTTCTCAGATTTTTTTCACTTTTACCATGAATATCATCACACTGTTAAAAAAAATTTGTTTAGAATTGTGCTTATTGTTATGTGAGAACGAAAACTTCCTTTTTAGACACTTAACGTAGTACTTATATAGGTGACCTAAATTTATATAACAAATTACATATAATAATCCACGATTCATTCATTCTGTCCAAACTGAAGCTCCTATGTTCTGCTCGCTTTTCGCGTGTTGATTTACTCACAACATTTTTTTCATGTCAATGCAAAAGTTTATTAGTACACGTTTAAAAATATTATTAAATTTAATATACCGATGTGTATTAAAATTATTATATGAATGGAAACGCCATTAAGAGCGTGTATATTAAACTTTATGTACATTCATGTTCATCAATCACAAAAAAATAAGATAATTCCATTTTTCACAAATTCAAAATAAGTTTAGCAGTAATTTTTGATTCTAAATAATAAAACATTATACCTTCTTCCTGTGAACCAAAAATAAAATTGGATTTCAAGTCTAAAAGTTCGATTATGCAAATAAATAACAGACTTGACCTACAATCAACTGCATTCGTATTAAGTTTTTACCATTTAAAGAGAATTTAGGAAAAAGTTCCACCTGTACATTGTACTTTCATTATAAATAACAATTTAGTCGACGAATTCTAGATCATTATCTTCATTGCGAATATTTGACCAGATTTAAAGAAATTAAGACACTTCAAGTTTTCACGCACACTGCTAGACCGACCTGTATATTAAATTTAATACACACGTATATTAAATTCACCATACCAATATATGTCACAGTTCAGTAGCAGTAGTGCAAATTTGCTTCACACACATGTATATTAAAGCTCATACAGATTTTTCAGACAGTGTATACGTCAGTTTGACATATGTAATAAGCAATTTCATATCAAATCATGTGAAGAATTTCATCTATTATTAGTAATTTTGATGAAAATTCCAGTATCCGTTCTCTTAGGCGTTGAAATGAAAACATTGAAATATTTTTTTTCAATTCAAAGAACTTAGAAGATATTCAGAATAACAAAATGTTGTCATTTTTTTTTAACTTTCATAACGTTGGTCATTTTAATGATATTCAGATGTATTTTTTTCAATTATTCATAAATAGGATCTCCCTTATTCTTCGAGAAATAATCAAAAACGTACGTTAAGATGATTCATATGATGTGAAAACCCATGTAAGCAATAGACGAATATAATACTAGTATGCACGAACTTCAGAGTTCAGACTCTCGGGCGCTGGACACGCTATACTATGGCGTACGATTTAAATTATTTCTCGAGAACTAAGGGCCGATTGCACCAACACCGACTAAATGGGTGATTAGCTAACCATGAATATTTTTATATCAATGATTAAACGGCGTTAACTTGAGTTGCGTTCCACCGGGTTCTCTGATAAAATTTTAATCCCCGATTACTTAACCGTATACGCAGTTCGTAATAATCCGATTTTATATGCATACTGCGATTCTGATTGGCCGCTACAAGAAAGACGTTTAAGTTTTTTTTGCGCTCACGATACAAGCTGACAACGACATTAGCCAAGTCAAGTGACATCCAGCAGAATATTTTTTTGTCAAGAAGTGAAATAAATTTGCGTAGATGAAAAATTTATAGATGAATAAAAATTTCCATCACTATTTCAGATCGAAAACCAATAATATAAATTACAAAGGCACTAATATTAATCAATTAAAAATGCTCAGAAATATCTGATGCAGAGATGAAAAACATACAGAGAGGATATGCGCACTGCGAGATTGCATTGGTTAAATTTTTTTTTCAGCACTATAAAATTAATTTACGCTACTGAATTCTTATTTCGTTAACTTATATATTTTACACAGATTGTTTTAAGACGAATTATCTTTTCCAAAGATGCGACCGAAACTGTAGGTAAGAAAAACGGGGGAACACGATAGGAACACGATTCACACGTTATAGACGCCTCATCAAAGATATTTTTTCCTCATAGTTTCTGTCAACATATAAATCAAAATAAAAACTTAGATATGATAAAAATGATTATAAAAATAATCCATCTTCGCGCTAAAAATACTCCAAATGCTCAAGCGCAATCTTCGATTTTGAGGTTCTGTCCTGCGAACCAGCGTTAATCGCCGATTGACTCCGTTAACCGGCTAAAATCGACCGATTAAGTTAAATGGTGATTAACTCTCTTTGGGATGGGGACAACTTTGCACGTAGCAACTTTGCACGTCCCCAACTGTTACGACGATGGCCAGACGGACAACTTTGCACGTCTTTGGTCAGGCGGACAACTGTGCACGTGCCATCTGTGCACGTGCACAGTCGTCACTTGTATAACTGTGCACGTAGAAATTTATGTGCGCACATTTGTCACTCAGACAACTGTGCACGTTCACAGATGGTACTTGGACAACTGTGCACGTCGAAATTTCGACGTGCACAGATGGATAGGCTCCTGTAGGCTTAGACGTGCACAGATGTCATATTCCTAATTGTGCCCGTGCACAGATGCTACTTTCCTAACTGTGCACGTGCGCAGTTTTCACTTGCCCAACTCTGCACGTTTATGTCCTTACGTGAGGGTTCATGCGAGGGTGGTCCCTCATATCTACGTATAATAAATTGTAAACAGACAAAATTATTTAAACCTGGTGAAATGTAGCGTACACATGCACAGATAGTACTTGGACAACTGTACACGTCGAAATTTCGACGTGCTCAGATGAGCTCCTGTGGACTTGGACGTGCACAGATGGGCGTGCACAGTTGTCTCTCCGGCCATCAACGTGCACAGTTAGGAACGTGGAAAGTTGATACGTGCAAAGTTGTGCGTCACCCACTCTCTTTAATCATACCTTAGAAGATGGTGGAGCGCAAGGTACTGATTAAATGAGGCTAATCGACGATTCACATCCTAGTCAGAATTATTGGTGAAATCGGACCCAAGAGACTCACGGTTCAAGCACGGTTTCTTTTTTTCATTTTAAAATTCCTTTATTGATCATCAAAAAATATGGTTTACAAAAAATATACATTTACATCACTTTTGCTGAGTAATAATCTTAATTAAGGCATCTTGTTCGAGAATCGAATACAGCCTATGTGACACGTTTAAGTTTGTGTTTTTGATGGTAAAAAATATCGCAGATTATGCTATTAAGTCTTATGCGTTTGGGTGAAGATTTTTGTTCGAAAAACGCCATAAAATTTTTATTTTTGGCTTTCAACTAGATAACAGGAGGAATAGAGATATAAAAACTTACAATTTGGCTTACAAACTAAAGACGCTGAGGAACGGCATTTACTTGTCTATCAAAATATGATAGTTCAAGTAAATTTATTTTTGTTTCATAAAAACTCCTTGTTTTCTCGTAGATTCCATTTTTGATAAGTGGAATCTTAAGTTTACGATGAATCTCTACATTTCTGTCCCTATATTTTGCGTCAGATATCATTCTGAGGCACTTATTTCGCATACTTTGTGATTTGAGTATATTTGATTGGTTTGTGTTGCTCCAGACTGACACTGCATAGAGCATCACAGCCTTAATAATCATGTTATAGAGAATAGTCTTATTTAAACACTTAACTTACTTTTTCTCCTGATTAAGCAAAAGAGGGCACCTATCATCTAATGAAATTTATTTTTAATGTTTTCTATTTGTGCAGAAAGCTCAATTATTTAATTATACAAATAGAAGTCCGGAATATTTTTCTTCTTATGCTTATGTGAAAATGTAATTAACTCAGTCCACGTATCAAAATATTTGGCTAACATATTTACATAACGTTGTAACCTGACTATGGCTATGCGTTTGCTCATTGATGCTGTATATGATGCCGTATCGTCGGCAAACAGTGATAATAATATACCTTTTAGTCTCGGGATATCATTTATATAATACAAAAAGACGACCGGCCAGAGAATGCACCCTTGTGGGACTCCTGCTGCTATTTCTTGTTTATCAGATTTCTCCCTATTAACTGTGACTACGAATTTCCATTCTTTAATATAGCTTTGTATAATTTTAACTCTATATATTCACGATTTAAATTTTTCTAGTTTATAGATTAGACCTTGATGCCAAACGGTGTCAAAAGCCTTTTCTAGATCCAGGAAAATCATTGACGTTAATAAGTTTTTCTTGAAGTTCGCACTAATAATGTTTGTGAGGTTGATTAGCTTCTGAACTGTGTTCCTTTTGGACCTGAAACCGAATTGCTCAGGAATTAGAATTTCATTTATGGACTCAAATGTTTTAATTCTATTGTAGATAATGCTTTCAAGAAGTTTTCCTATATAGGTAGCAAACTAATTGGACGATAACTAGCTGGGAAAAGTTTGTCTTTGCCAGGTTTATGAAATAGCAAAATATTAGCAATTCTCCGGGTATCTGGAAAATAAGCTAGGTTTAGGGATGCATTGAAAATATATGACAATTGAACCCGTGCTCATGCTTGCTTTTCTAATTTTACATGGCGTGACTAGATTCACCTGTTCCTTATTTACATTTTCTCCTAAAATCTGCCTATGTTTAGCATTGACCTGCTGCTCAGTACCCTCATTTCTAATATCCTCGGTCAGATGAAGGACTAACTTATAATGATCAGCTAGAACCTTGGCCTTGTCCTCATCATACACTGCCAAACCGCCTTCCCATGGAGAGTGGGAGTGTTATTATTATTCTTCTTCGTTAAACATTCAGCCATTTTCCGAAGACCATTATCTTTAACTTCTAGGTTTGTTAATTTATCTTTCCAGTTTACACTTTCAAAAATAAAAATTTCTCTTTTCATTTTATTAGCTAATTTCTTTTTAATATTGCGGACAGCACCACTACTTGTCCTGTGGAATATTTTACGCAAGGCATTTATATCCTTAATGAAGTTTCTAATATGAAAGGGTATTGGTTTGTGATAGATCTTAGGATTTGTTTTTAGGATGGTTTTATCTGAGGCTTTGGTAATAATACCAACCAGCAGGTCTACACTGTTATCTACGTAATTTGTAGCTTATAGATTTCCTTCAAGGATCAACTCCGTCTTTATGTTACGCATTTTAGGGCAATCTGCTAGTTTATAATTAAGGAGCTTTCGTCTTTGCCTTTGTATATCTGGACTACTATCTCAAATAATTTTAACGGGATTATGATCGGATGAGAAGTCTTCTACGACGTTTAACTCTATATTGCATTTTATGTTCATTGCTAGACCTATGTCGAAAATACTTCCAAAATCTTATTCAATTCATTTATATCTAATTTATTTTGTGGTGTATTATATACTGAGACAATTGAACCCCTCCTCCAGTTTTTCCATTTGCTCTCTCTCTTTCCATATAATATTATAGCCTGGCATATATGTCTTCGCCTCTCAAGTCAACCTAGTTTCGTTTATTAGCATAATATCAATTTTAGGTGATTTAATAAAATCTCTAAGTTCTGAGATATTGCTGCGAATTCCGTTTGCATTACAATGCGCAATGTTAAATAAGTTTGAGTCTAACCTAGTCACTTCCATCCTCGATTAATAATTTGGCGAATACCTGTAGCCTATCGAGGTCGCTATTGCACAATAATAATTTGGATTTTAAATTTCTAATTAGCCTTAGCATCTTACCTAGATCACAAATCTTGTTCAGCTCGTGGAGGTCAGTCGATAGTTCGCAGAAATCTGCTGCTGCTTGGTGTTGCTCTTGGCGGTTGTCCTGCTTCTTCGTTGGAATGTACTTGGCAGCTCCAGTAGTCGTAAGTACCTCTGTCTCACCCCATATGTGCTTGGCTGCTCCAGGGGTTGTAAGCACCTTTGGGGTATTAGTCGAAGGCCTTAGCGGCGGAAAGTTGTAATACGGCTTTGGGATAGGTAAGTCCCTTTGTCGTCGCCTGTCGTGCTAACTAGGCTTGGCTCGTCTTAGGTCCACTTTTTCTAAATGCTTAATGTACACTTCGCATTTAGAAAAGTTTGCGGGATGATTTTCTTGGCAGTTAACGCATTGGACGGGATCGGTTTTCAGCTTTTTGCAAGCTGTAGTAAGATGTTCGCCGACATATTTCACATATTTCACATATTTCGGGGCACTCTTACAATGTGAGGAACCATGACCGAATTTTTGACACCTGTAGCACTGGGTGACGCATCTTGTGTTACGAAAGGTTTCCCACCGCTTCACTTTCCTTTTTGTCTCGTTAACTGTGCACCATGATGATGCACTAGGTACGACTCGCGCACTTAATGTATGCTGTACGGTTTCGCTGTTCATCCGTCGCATGTAGATTTTTACGTGGCGAGAGCGAACCAATCGCGCGAAATCCCCTCCCAGCGAAACCGACGGAACGATATTCGCTAGTAAACGCCCACTCGCCTGCGTCGTGAGTGATGCGCCGCCGCCGAAGCGAAATCCATAAACATACGGTAAGCGAGACCAACAACGGCAACTTAATGACAGCGACAAGGCGAATCTTGTAGCAGAAAACTATGAAACACACTTTTTCCTCACGATTCCCCTTCAGACCCAACCCATAATACTATCTGTGAAAAAGAAGTTGGAGACTTCCTTAAAAGCCCCTGTTTAGTAAACACAATGAGCAAAATTTTTGAAAGATAATAATTCTCATTAGGATAAATAAACACGTCAAGAAAGACAGCATCCTTAGACCACAGCAATATGGCCTCAGAAAGGAACACTCCACTCAACACATGATACTTAAACTCGTAGAAAATGTAAGCCATAATTTTAATTGTAAAAGGAACACAAGAGCTGTCTTCCTAAATGTGGAAAAGCATTTGATAGCGTATGGCACACCGGACTACTAAAAAAACTGATCGATTCGAAATGTCCAAGTAAACTCATTCGTCTATTGCCCACTTATCTCTCTAACAGAAAATTTTTAGTTAAGGTAAATAACGCTTTCTTAGACGAACTTTGCATTAAAGCATGTGTCTCCCAGGGTAGTATGATGGGATCACTGGCCTTCATCCTTTACGTCAATGACATCCCAACAATTCCCACAGTTCTCCCGGGTATGTACGCGAATGTTACGGTCCTAATTGTATCCCTATGGTGGGATAAAATAATCCTGAGACTTCTCAATGAGGCAATTATGTAAGATTGTCAAAGCATGGTGCAAATTATGGAGAGTCAAAATTTACACAGCTAAATGCAAAGCATTGCTTTTATCAGTCAAGAATCCCAAAAAACTAGAGTCATCGCGAACGTTTGGAAAAGCAATAAAGTGGAAAGATTCCGTTGATCATCTCGATCAAAAAGTTCAAAAACGCAACAAATTTAACTTGCATGTCAAATACATGAAGAGTAAGGCCGTGAGTGTTACCTCTAGCCTACATCCGGATACAAAACATTTATTAGACCCATTATTACATGTGCATAGACAATATGCGGAGCAAGCTCCAAATCTTTTATCAATCAGATACAAGTAATTCAAAATAAATTCCTTGGACGCATTACAAAATCCTCGAAATATACTCAAAATTCTCTTCACAAATAATTTAATTTGCTAAGCATGCACATATCTCGTCCTCAGGTGATTATCCATACGATTCTTTGCGAAAGCATGCAAACCCCAAAGACTTCCTCATATATTTTCTTGAAATTGATATAACTCTCTCTAACGCTCCAATCGTGTAAAAATGCCCAGATGGGTGACGCACTTTCACTCCTCCTTGGGAGAAGTTAGAGCTAGGTCTCACCGGAGTGGGTGATAGCAGCTCCCCCCCCCCCCTACACACAAAGGCATATCTCGCCAGGCTTCGACCCAAGCTACATCTCCCTGACTTTTTCGCTCGAACTTGTGCCCGAGCGAAGAACACCCAAGGCCAAGGACCCCTCCCCCGGATCTCCGTGCATTCCATCCGACTGGCAGAACTCGAAAGCGTTTGCCTAACCCAGGCCTGCCCAGATAGGGGAAATCGACTCAAAGGCCACATTTTTCAGTTCAACCACCCCTTATCTCTACTCAGCTCTAGAGGCTTGAGGTGATGGTTGCTATCGTAAAGTTGAATGAGTAGAAGGCAGTGGAGATGGAAAACACCCATCTGGGAATTGATCAGTTTCGCCGAAATTTCACCTCCCTGGACAGGCCTGGCTTAACCCATGGTACATGAATTCTCTCCACACCTCCGCACCAGCTATATCTTAAGCTCTAAACTCGCAATACTCGCCCGTCTACTATAAGACGCGAACTCCTAATATAAATATTATTAGAAAGTCACATTTCACCTTTATTTTGAATTCACTTTTCTTTTTATTTTGTAAATTAGTTGACCCCCTTCAATTATTTCAATACACTCATCCCTCGCTTTAATGCCGGCCTCGGCTCGGCGGAACAGTGACGATAGAGTTTTTTTATTTCAACACTCACACTGTAAAAATTATAGATCTCTTTTTTTATGGTGTCATTTTTTTCGTGTCCTGTTTTTGAATATAATAACTTCATGTTGTTATTTTTAATGCAAAACAAATGAATCTGGGTTCCCACCAGTGGTGTCATTTTAGTACCACTCGGGACTGTCTTTTCTAAGTCTTATTGTAATACGTGAAACTAGCCCTGAAATAATATTTTGTTTTTACTGTGCAGGACGGCATATATAGTCTCTGAACACGGAAACGTATATGCGTAAAGTGTCGCGATGTAAACAACTTCTGATACGGCACTAACTGTATAAGCTGTCAATAAGCTGTCAATGCTGTCAATGGACTCTCAGAAGGGGAGACACAAGCAGTCAAGCGTGAATCCGGCGCTATAGCGGGTGACATTGTAGTGAGAGATGAGTGTACTTTTGAATCTGTCTAAGTCCACTGACTGACGTCATTTTAATTTGAAAATTCTACTATCATATATTGAAATCAGGAATAATCTCTTGATTAAAAATTCCACTATTTAATTTAAAATTGTAGTATTTTGTTGAAAATTCAACTATTTTGTCAAAAATCATATTTTTTGTTCAAAATTCTTTTTTTTTTTGTTCGCAAATTTAACTGTTATTTTTTACAAAAATATAAAATTCGTCCTTATGAATTGAAAAATCATTTCTTGGTCTAAAATTTATCTTTTTTGGTTGAAATTTCACCTTTTATAGCTAAAAGTTAATTCCTTTTGATCGAAAAGTATACTATCATATTTTTGGTCCAGAATATTAAATTATTTAATTAAAAACTCAACCATTATGTCTAACATTGATCTTTTTTGGTTGAATGTGATTTCTTTCTTTTAAAGTCAGCTATTATATTTAAGTTTCAGAATTCATTTCTTTTGGATTAAAAATTCATATTTTGCTATAAAAGTTATATTTTTTGGTTAAAAATACATCTCTTATGGTTGCAAGTTAATTCTTTTCGATTGAAAAGTCTACTACTATATTTTTATGCAATATTCATCTCTTTTAGTTAAAGATTTTCGTGTTTGGTTTAAAATTTAATTATATTGTGAAAAATTCATCGGTTTTGTTGAAAAATCTTTTTTTTTTTTGTCGAAAATTCAACTACTTTGTTAAGTATTTCTCTTTTTGGATAGAAAATTCGTCCTTCTGGATTAAAAATTCATCTTTTAGTATAGAATTAATCTTTTTTGCATTCAAATGGATCTTTCTTGATTGCAAATTCAGCTATTTTGATAAAAATTAAACATTTTTGTTAAAAATTCACCTTTTTTGCTTCAAAGTAACTATTAGAATAAAAATTCATCTTCCTTGATTGCATGTTGACTTTTTTGAGGAAAATTAATCTTTTAGGGTTTAAAAGTCAAATGTTCTCTAAAACATTCGACTTTTAAGCTATGGAAAACTCAGCTCTTTTATTAAAAATGCATTTTCTTTTTTGTCAAAAATTCCACTAATAATTAGTAATGATGCGTAATAATCGCGTAATAACGCGCAATTTTCTGGTAATAGCGAGCAGAATTTACGTATATGCTATACTTTTGTTATTTTTTTTTCATACACGTTTCTGCCTAGTGTATTCCCTTTAAAAGATATAAAAATTACGCTGAGTGAATTTAATGATTATTTTATAATTGTGAAAAAATCAGATTTTAATATTTTCTATGAGAACACAATCCATGAATGACAGAACGAAATCAGAAACAAAAATAGAGTCAATTTATTTAGAAACAAGTACTTAGAACATAATTTACCTTGACCGACCAATATATATATTTTGTTAATTTTTACAGAAATCCGGTGTTATTTTCTTACCAAAAGGAATAATTTCTAGGATTCCAAATTATTAAAAAATAAATCAAACTTGAAAAAAGAACTTTTTTAAGGAGATTTTGAAACAAAACATTTATTGAATTATTTCAAGCCCACCTAATTTTCAATAGTCCTACTTTCAATTTGATCTCCATTTATACGATTTTTATCTTCCCGAAAAATTTTTAAAGGATTTCAAGCTGTAATTGAATAATTTGAAATGTTTTCATCTCAAATCATCAAACTCGTTCAATTTGAAATTCTTGCATACATATTTGAATAACTTTAAATTTTAAATGATTCAATATACTGCTTAAAATATCTCAACTATAATAGCCTCAATATAATTAATGCTTTGAATATTTCGGAAATTGCGATTATCCCTTTGAAGAATATCGCGACATGAAAAAATATATTTTTTTTTTTTTTGCAATTTCTGATGTTTTCATTTTTTTTTATCCTATACGAAAAAATATTTATTATTTTCCTCAGTAAATTTTCGATTTTGTATGCTGTTTCGTAGGCTAAACAGCTCTTTCTTTTATCATAATATCAAAATAGAAATAAAAAAATCAGATTTTATCATTTTGATAATTTTTACTTCTTTTTACTATAAAACAGTTATCAGATGCAAGAAAGTCGTATCTTGTATATAAAAAAAGTGTTAAAAATTAAAAAAAAACAGTTAAAGATAAGCTCAGAGGTTTTAAATGGTTCAATTCATAATACAAACGCTATAAATTTGACATTAGTCTACTTTTTCATGTTTGTACCTACAATTATTAAATTTAGAGGTTATAAATTACTATTGTAAAAATTAAGTTAAATATTTTAAGGAATGTGATTTATAAACCAAAATAATTTGTATACTACCATCTAAACGCAGCTGAAAGCATTGAGTTTAAAATGTGTTGCATTAAACATATATTTTGAAAAGCAAACTGAACGCAGCAATCGACATTCAAAAGATGCGACTAAAAGTAAGAAAGTGACTCGTTGGCTTGCGTTCAAAACGGTATATTTTCATATTTTTAATGTTGAAATTCAAACAATGAAAAAAGTGCAGTCAAAAAAGTCTTTCCAATATTTTGCGCATTTTATACAATTATTTTGCAAGAGATAATTCCTATTTAATCCACCTCTGTTTTTCAGTGACCACAATGCCCAAGGGAAAAAATCGCCAAGACCCAGGAATCAAAACTGGAAATGCAGACAATTTAAAAAATTTTGTCTTTGAGATTTATTGAGATTACTTGCATAACTTGTGGTTTACACATTTTCCTAATCATGTGTGAACTTTTAACAAATGCTTGAGAAAGTTATAAAACCACAAGTGAAGGAAATAAATTTGTTGAATCGCAAGTTTCAAATTTTGATCATTTTCAGTACATCTAATTTCTACTTCCAGATCTTTTCAATTTTTTTTCCAGTGTATTTCTGCGCTAAAAAACCTCACACTTGTTCAGCAAAATGTTTAAACCACAAATTATAAAGATAATTTTATTCAGTACCAAAATAAATTTTTTTTTAATTCACTGTATTTTCAATTTCGACTCTTGGGTCTTGGCAATTTTATTTCTAGTGCATTATCCGCGTAATAATGGTGTGATAATGCATAATATTTGCGTGATAAGGCGTAATACGTGCAATAATCCGTGATAATGCTTAATAAGGCGTAATATGTACTACTCCGTACAGGGTCTTGACGAGTGAATACCCCCTCGACTTATTTAATAATACATTGTGTAATTAGAAGGCAAACACAGTCTTTTTACTCAAATGTGAGTTTTGCAAACACGCGAGAGTAAAAATACGTTTAACTCCTTGGTGCACACGATATTTAATGTATCAAATGTATGAAATGTATGATTTACAAGTTTATTACGTCTGACATTTGAGGTTAACTTGACGCGGTCATAATTGTATACGGGCGACAGAGAATGTGTATGTGCGGAGCATAATTATGATCATAATTTTACTCGCGCATGCGCATTCACTGTTGATCCACCTGTTGTGTAAACGGCTACTTTCAGAGCTAAAAAAGCGCTGATAAAACGCGTAAACCATGCCTGCGTTACATAAAAAAATGTATTCCTCTATTATTCTCATATTTTCTTGTAAAATCCCCCTATTTCTTATTTTTTGAGCCCATTTTGGGCTGGGAAGTCTGAAATCACTTTTACAATATTTCACATTACATATTTAAAGTTCTAAAGGGTTTAATTCTTTTCAAAATTTATGTAGTAAAGAAAGTAATATTGAATTATTTTTACTATGAACGCCTAAAAGTCAACCAGAAAAATGTAATTTTTGACCGGAAAAACCGAGAAATAGCGTACAATTTTTTTCTAAAGTTTGCGTAGCCATCCTGTTTCGATAAATTCAGCTTTTATCCAGCATTGTGAAAACTCTTTTTTTCTGAAAAACAGACGCGCATCTACAATGGTGGCGAAACCAATGATCCCCCGCCACCCCGTATTTTCTGACTTACCTTCACTTTTTTCTTTTTCACTGAGAAATAAAGAAAAGATATAAAAAGTATGCAATTTCATAATCGCAAAAATAATTTGAAATTGTTAATTAATATTTCAAAGATTGCAAAATATATCAAATAATATAAAATGTGTGAAATGGTATATATATATATATATACAGCATGTTTACACAATTTTCTGCCCCCCGGGGATACTTCTTTGGATCCGCACCTGGTGAAAAATAGTTAAAAAATCTGAACAAGCGAAGCATCTGTGCAAAACTTTGTTGAAAATTGATTTCTAATTTGATGTGACGGATATTAACAATCTATTGAATTATTGCGGAAGAGATTATTTTTAATTGTATTTGAAATAATCCGCTATAATTGGAACATGTTGCCAGGGGTTCGGATCTGTGTGAAATGGAGTAGTAGACAATTGATGTACATAACAATGAGCAATGAGACTGATCGATAGGATCCTTTTCAATCTGGAAGATACGGAGGAAATGATAATAGCATAGAGATAGGATAATTGAAACGATTTACGGATAATAGCGGTGACAGTTATAATGATAAATTACAGGGGGATGGATAATAGAAGCTAAGATCTCTAGGGGGAAATCTGCGATTGCACTGATAGAACGACTTTCGTATACAAGAAAAAGAATTCCCTGTTAAAATAGCCAATCTACCCAAGTAACCTTGATGTGGCAGTGATTCAATGAACCTGGATTGGTTCGAATCTAAAAAAAAGCTAAGACCTTAATCTTGAAATAACAAACCAAAGAGAAGAAGCATAAAAAAGAAACAACTTTGTTAGAAACTGAATTTTTTGCAGGAAGATATAAGAATATTCTATCTAAAAAAAGTGGTGTAATGAAATGTCTCGAATATTCCGCACTTATTGTTGTTGAAAACCCGATTGGCTGGCTTTTAAATGATCTAATTATTAAACAGTACAGGGCACAATTTTCAATAAATATTTCGAAACTATTGTTGTCGAGAATCCCGTGTTCATGATTGAATGAAGCTGTCATTTTTTTGCTGTTTCAAAGAAAAAGTCTGCAGACTTCATGTTTATGAGAAATGTAAGGTTATGTAATTAATATATTCAATAAAAACAATCAACTTAGCAAAGGTGTCCAGCACTTTGAAATAGAAAAAGGTAATGTGTTCAGTTCAAGAAACATGAAAAAGAATCCGATCGATCAAACTTAGTTAAAATACATTTTTTCAACTACAATTTAAAAAAAAAGATGGCACATTCCCTTAACCATATAGAAAGTCAAATCTTAAAACATGCTTATAAATGTGTGCCTTTGGCTTAGCTATGGAAAATATGGTTTTATAAAAACGATTAAAATTAAAAACTACATTTCCAGTCTTTGGATTACTGTATAGAGTTTATACACTATACAAATATGTTATTTACGCAGTACCGTATTTACACCAGAGGCCAAAGAGGCATGGCTCAGGCGGCAAATTTTTAGGGGCCCAACGGCGGCAATGAATTTTTAAGCTGGAAAAGGGCGATTTATACTAAGGGGTGGTTTTTGAAGCTGAGGAGAGCTGGAAAAGGGATTTGCGCAGTAGGGGGTGATACTTGGAGCTAGGGAGAGCGGTACAAGGGACTTTATAGTTAGGGATAATTTTTGGAACTGTAAAGAGCTTTAAAGGATATTTTACACTTAGTTAGAAGTGATATTCAGGGCTGGAAAGAGGTGGGACAGGGGATTTGACACTTCTTCTGGTTTTTGGGTTCGAGGAGAGCTGAGTAAGGGGATTTCATACTTCACAGTGATTTTCGGGGCCGGGAAAAGTTGGATCGGGGTTAATTTTTGGGCTGGGGAAAACTAGACAGGGAAATTTGATACTTAGGGGTGATTATTGGGCTGAGTAGAGCTGGACCGGAGTTTATTTTTGGGGCTAGGGAGAGCTGGACAGTAGATTTGACACTTGGGGGTGATTTTTTTGGACCTGGCAGAGCTGGACAAGGGGATTTCACACTTACGGTGATTTTTGGAGCTAGGGAGAGATGGACGAGGGGATTGTACACTGAGGGGTGACTGTTGGAGCTCTATATTCAAGTAAATAGTTCAGTTGATAAAAATTAAATATTTTAGCATATTAGCGATGAATTTGCGATTAATTTATATATAATTTTTAGAAACTAGAAGTTTCAGCTCAAAACCTTTTGATTTTAGATCTCATGTGCTAAATATAATTTCTTACAGTTTTATGTAGAGATCTGAAGAAGTACTTTCCTATTAAATAATTCAATTACAAAATCTAAAAATAGTAAAAAAAAACTTTCTTCTAAACTTTTAAAATAAATAGGTTTTTAACTTATCTTGACATTTATTTAATAATTGAATATTTATAGTCGCATCAACTGCTAGGGTCATTAGCGATTGTACTATAGGGTTAATGTAAACTGTGGAATATATATAAGGTAGTTTAGTAAGGGTTAGAAACTAAGCTTTCTGAAAATACATCCAGCCTCGCTTTCTGCTTTGAGAATCGAACCCGCGCCAGCGTGGCTACCAAGGCTGCACTGTTGGAACATAAGACAATCACGATACCATCTGAGTCACGATGACTCCCTATTATCCTAATATTGTGGCTCCATGAAAATTTAAGGTATTGGATTTCAAACCATTTCTAAAAAAATCAAGAAGACGTAGCGCGCTTTAGTTATTGTCCTTTTTAAAAAGAAGTTAGGGGATTTCAAGGGATTAACAAAAATCAAGGGAATTAACATAATTCCTAGAGACTGTAAAGATTTCAAAGACTTCAACAAAATATTTTCGAATTTTAACCGATTTAAGAACATTTTAAGTTATTTTGAGAGATTTTAAAAGATTAAAACCATTTTCAATGGGATTAAAAATATTTCAGGACGTGTCCCAAACTTTGAAAAGTTTCAATGGATTTCAAGAAATTTTGAGGAACTGAAAAGTAGTTTTAAAGATTATACGAATTCTAAAAATATTTCAAAATATATTTCAAGGGATTTCACAGCACTTCCAAAAGGATTACAAGTAACTTTAAAACATTTTAACAGACTTCACAGATTTTCTTACGAGGTCAACTGATTGAAAAATATTTCAAGGGATTTCCAAGAATCTTTTGAGACTTCATATAAATGAGTTTCATTATGATGAATTTCAACCAATTTTAGAAGACTTCTAGAAGGTCAGAGAGATTTTAACAACTTTTAAAAGTTTTGAATGGGTTTAAAAATATTTCAGGGGATACCATAAAACTTCTAAGGATATTGAGTGATTGTTAAAAGATTTCAAGGGATTTGAAGAGATTTCTGAACACGTCAAAGTATTTTAAATTATTTCCAAATATTTGAAGGAATTTTGTAAGATTTCAAGTTATTTCTTGAGATGTCAAAAAGTCTCACAGGATTTCAAGGGATTTTAAACAAATTTATGGGCTCTTATGGGCTTTCCGTAAAACTAACAAGAAAAATTTCTTTGAAAATATTTTTAAAAATGTGATTGGTTTCAGAGAAATTTATAGGATTTCGTGATCTTATAGAAGATTTAAAGGCATTTTAAGAAATTTTTAAAGGTTGACGTGGTTTCAAAAGATCTCAAGAGTGGTCAAACCGTCATTCAATATTGAGATATAAGTATTTTAAGATAAACAAATATGGATTTCAAATATCAAACATTCAAAAATACTTTCTCTAGCTAAATCGTAATTTAAAATTACTTTCCAGGACTGACGGAATCATAACCTCTCTTCATTATGAGTTCACACTTTAAAGACTGGTTGTAAGTATTGAATAGTGATTAAACCAACTCAAGTTGATAAGTTACTATGAATGACTGATAAATTACCATAGAATACCGATAAAATACCATAGATTACTGCGAATTTTTGTTATATTACCAATTTTTCGTGAATTTTCGGAAATTCTTGGATTTCTTCAAAAAGCGTTGGATACCTTAAAGGACCTTACACCAAATACATGGTAAAAAGGGTTTTGGTGGAATTTTCAAAGTTTTTGATATTTTTCAGTTTATGCTCTCCTGATAAAAAAATCCTGATGGCAAAAACTCAAGTTATGAACCGATTTGCGCTACGACGATTTAAAAGTCAAACTTGGGTGACTATTTTTACTTGTGGAGTTTTATATAGATCACAGACCTTTATTCCACGCTTTACATTGCTCTCGCGTAATTTCATGCGATGTAATCGCCACAAGGATTTTTGATCAGGATAGCATAAACTAAAAAATATCAGAAACTTTGAAAATTCCACCGGGACCTTTTTTACCATGTATGTGGTGCGGGGTCCTTTATAAGATTTTTTATAATTACTGATATTCAAACATTTGAAAAAATTTCGATAATTTTTGGTAGTTTTACTATAGATTTCCCAAATTTTTGGAAAATTTGTTTTCTTTGTTTCTCAAATCGAATATTCCCTGCATTTTTCACAAAAAATATCGTGTGCAACAGGTGCTGAAAGTAGGTAGTTGTAACTCTTGTGAATTTTACAGTAGTTGCCAAACAACTCATCTTCGCCTACCTGCCGCACTTGTAGCGCAACATATTATGAACAGTGAAGCTTTAATATCCATTTCCTAATGTATCCCCACGTTTTGAGTATTAGAACGTATGAGAAAAGTTTTTTATTTCGATGTTAGTGTTTCTTCACGAGTGAAAGTTATAATTGTTCCCGATGTTATTTTCCTTGGTCTATTGGTATATATTAATACTATTGAAGTAATAGTATATTTTTTAATTTGTGGAAAAATTCTCTTTAGCTCCGCTGAGATCCGAACCCAGATTTTCAGATTGCCGGTCTCGTGCTCTTACCAACTAAGCTACGGAGAGGAACGAGATTCATTTTTCACAAACCCTTTCAAGAGAATTTCAATGGAATTCATAATATATAATACTTGTAAGTGATATACTGGCTTGTGAAAAATAAATCTTGTCCTATCTGTAGCTTCGCTTGTCAAAGCACCAGATCGAAAATCTAAAGACCTGGGTTCGGATCTGAACGAGGCTAGAGAGAATTTCTTCACAGACTATGAAATATATAATATAATTCTTTAATAGTATTATTCACTAATTTAGCCCTTTTCAGTGCAATGCAATTTAGTACTTAAAATATGGAAACATCTAAATATCGCGTGCATAGCGCGCGTGCTTGTTGACTAGTTTTCCATAAATAATTGGTTGCATAATTTAAAATAAACAAAACTGATAGGGATTGAACAAGCTTACTTTGAGATTAAGAATCAAGTTTGCAAAACCAAGAATGTGCGTTGTTGGAGAGTGAGATAACTCAGATACCCACCAAGTCCACCACCGTCCATTAATGCAGGAAGGAAACTGGAGATTAATGTCTGGCCTAACTCTAACCTATAATGGGGATTGCTCCAGTAACCGGACGTGGCGGAATGGTACCTGTAATGAATTCCGGTTCGTAAATCCAGCGTCTGTGACCCGATATATGTAGATATAGATGGAAAGGATTTGGACAGCTTAGTTTCAGGTCCTGCCTGAAGAACGAAATGTGATCGTTATCATTAGGGTGCCCTCAGAGTATAATACTCTCGTCCTGTGATGTTAAAACCTCTATATGTAGATAAGATCTTATAACAGAAACTCACTAAGGCACCGATCATCAATATCACTTCACATCTGAAAAAATACCGCTGCGAAAAACTTTGTGTGTCCTACTGTGGAAAGATTTATTTGTGCTCACTTTATGAGCACCTTGCTTTCTCACTGGCATCAAATAAATCTGCTTCCTCATAGAGGGAAGTTGATTTTCACCAACAAAAAAAAAACTGGCACTTATTTCATCAAGTTATCTTTCTATCTTTTACCGAAAATCTATTTTTAGAAAATCAAGAAGACCATCAAAAGGTCAATCAATGTGTATTGTTTCAACAAACCACTTTTTGAGTTATAGTTGTGTCATATTTCAAATAATATATGACTTTTCCTTATATAAACAAAATGAACATATATTTTCAATGTCATAAGTCGCTATTGATAAATTATGAATGATCATTAAAGGTTACTCAATACAGCACTTTTATATTCCCAATAAAAAAAAAACTGTTCTCAAAAAAACAAATTGAATAAATTTGTTTCAAAATTTGAAAACGATATTGGTACAATCTTTCAAGTGAGTGCTTGCTTCCTAGTATTCCTAGAAAAATTTATTAAAACGAATTTTCTTTACATGAATACATTCTGCTAGATGCAAACAACGTAGCAATCAGCTTAGTATGTCGCCCAATCTCTGCTGACGTCAATGATTGTCTGGCATCTTAAAGGCATGCTGTCGACCAGTTTTTCTACGTATTCAAAGTGGAAGTGGAAGTGACCTCCAAATCTTGCGAATTTCACGAGACAACTGAGCCAAAGTTACTTAAGCCTTTCCTTGCAGCATTATATTCACATATCAAAAAATTTTACTAGGATAGTTTCGAAATATATTTCATATCTAGTAAAAATTTTGATTCAAATTTTTTAATCTATCAGAAAAATATATTTTTTTACATTTTTTGAGAATTTTCAAAATGTTGAAAAGTAAAAAAGCTTTTTGAATTTTTATCAAAATAAAAAATTTCATTAGATAATTTTCAAGACACTCTCCCATCTAAAAGAAACTTGGACATAAATTTCTGAAAGTTGACATTTTTTTTTCAAGTATAGAAAATGCTCTAAATTTTTTTATTTTGTTTTAAAATATCTGATTCACGAACTTAACCTTCATTTTAGGACCCTTAAAAAGTCTATCAAGGGCTGACTCGATTCGACAAATCCCTCAAAAGTTAGCGGGGCTACAAAATTCAGGTCATATATACAGAAATATAGACTGGCATACATACATACATACATACATACATAAATACATTCATACATATATACATACATACATACAGATATACTAACATACAGTCATACAGACATACAGACATACACCGACAAAATTTTATGATTTTCGGACTCTGTGAGTGCCGGAACGTAAAGAACCGTTCAAAACCAGAGATAGAAAATTTGGACGATTACATTACACTCTCATAAATGAGAATGTAAAAATATTGCTTAATCCTGAATTATCCTTATATTGCATATCCCTAAGTAATTAAGTTATATCAAAATTAATCCAACAAATAATGGAAAAAAAAATTTACAGTACGTCAAAGAAAATTATGAATTTTTTCTCCAATTTAAATTTTCAATGTTGCAAATTTAAACTATTTCAGTTTACAATCCAAGTTTACAAACCCATTCAGATTTGTACACATCTATTCAATTGTATAAACTTTCTTACATTCTGTTTGGAATATTTAAAGCTTTCAACTAAAATTCATTAAACTTTTCAATCTCACCACAATTATGTTCTCACAATTTAGCAATATTTCACTTCTAATATTTTATAATACTTGATAATTTCACATTTCAAAGGGCCAACAGTAACTTCTTTGAACGTAATTGTTAATACTTTAATTTTGTATGTTTTAATTTATTTGAATAAATATGTATTTTTTTTAAGTGTTGAAAATCTAATTTTTTTTATTTGTATAGAATCGAAGTAAAAGTCGTACAAATTGAAAACATTTGTTTTTTATTTACATGCAGAATTCTATTTGCATATTTGTTTTTATTCTTCCTCTTTGGACAAAAGTCGTAATTTATATTTAATTTCCATTAACAAAGACTTGTTTTATTCCTTAAAAGGTTGCTTAGAATTCTATTCGTCACGTTTTTAATAAATATTATTCAGCAAATTGCTAATTAAAAAAATTAATAACTGAAAATAATTGCACACAGGATAAACAGGTGTATAGCGACACCTTAAGAAAAGTTTTTAGAAAAAGAAGAATATTAATTTATCTGTTTATTATCTGGCGACAAAGACGAATTCATGTGAACGGGCAGATTTTTTCCGTTTCAGACTATTTGCCAAACTCTTGTTCAATTTATTTTCAAATAATTTATTTGAATTCAGTGAACGATACCCCACATTTAGTGAATGGCATCTGTATTTCTTTTCAATCTTAAATCATTTAAAGAGTTGCGTATAAAAAATATTATGTAATTTAGTTACTTTAGGCAATGAAGACAATCATATTATATATAATTTAGAGATTAAACGAGCTTACCTGTAAGTGAAGTTCTATCCTCATTGTATGAAGCGCCTCTTCCGAAGTGATCAGAATATAGATGTTTAGTGCGAGTTCCGGCACTATAGAGTAATGTTTAAAGGTTTACATTGAACAAAATTTTTAATGACATATTAATCGATTTTCACAAGTGCTTTAGCATAAGCATCTGTAGTAGTCAAACTTAAATTGTAGAATTTTAAGAATGTGTTAGAGTTCGCAGTCCAACCTGCTGTTCTACGAATAGTACATAAATCTAGTCCGTTTCTATTCACCGCAGAAGTGGACGCATGTCGCGATGAATGTGCTGTAAAGACCTCTGTGTCTATTCCACTGTCGTTAAGAGAATCTTTCACCCAATGGCTAAGGGTTTGCGTCGTGACCTCTTTGTAGGGCTTTTTAAGAGATATAAAAAGAGATGTGCTTTCTTTTCTTGAATTTTTTGTTCTGTCTAAATAGCATCTTAGTGCGGAGGCAGCACACATTTTTTTCCTTGTGTGGATAATAGGGCAAGTTAAGGCATGGTTGCTTTTTGTTTGGTCCAGATGTTTGGATGCAATCTGGTATTTTAATCTCAAATGCTTCTTTTGTTGTTCTTATGTTACTTGTTTCAATTTTCGCAAAATGTTGCATCCTAAGTCCTGTTATTAATGCCAGAAGGGTTATAAGTTTTTTCGTTGATTGTTTTAACGGCAGTTCCTTATTTGAGGTTAACGACACGATATGAGTAAGTGCAATTTGGGGCTTCCATGTTGAATCGTATTTGGGTTTCGAGGGACGTAATTTAGAGACACCTTCAAAAAATCATAACATTCTGTGATCTGTGACCATCTCAGATCAACAAGCAATGAAATCGCTAATCTATATCAGTTGATTGAACTGCGTGCTGCCCCGTTGTTAAACAATTCCGATAAGAAAACCAATATATCTGGAACTGAGCTCAAGAACGGATTCAGGTTCCTTTTCTTACAAAAAACCCACCATTTTCTAAGACAAGAGTCATATTGCTTGAAGCAAGAGTCGCTCAAGAATGAAATTGAGATTTCCATTGAAGCCGACATTATCTTTTGCTTTAATGTGAACCATGTTTGAGATTAAGACGGCCTTTAATAGTGGATAACATGGCTGCGATGGCCAGTTTGGTACCACTATGATGCCCTCAGCTTTAACGTCCCTAATTTTTTGCAGGGTTTTCGATATTACTGAGACTGGTGGGAATCCATAAAAGAAATAATCTGCCCAAAATATTGTGAACGCATCGATAGCCATTGAGTCAGGATCCTTCTTCGAAGGAACATACTTGGACCATTTTGCATTCTCTCTTCTTGCAAAAAGATCTATTTCTGGCTGTCTAAAAGCTCTAACTATTTTTCTGAAGGAAAGATTGGACAATTCGATTTCGGTATTTGGCTTTAACCGAACTGACTCTTCATCCGCTTTTTTATTCATAGCTGATGGAATGTAAGTCGCAAGAATCCAAATTTCCCTTCCTTTACACCGATTCCATGTAAGCCTTATGATATTAGTCAAATTTACAAATTGAACTCCTTCAATTCTATTTATATATGAGATGGCTGTAGTGTTGTCGATGTGAAAAAACACTTGACCATTTTTTTGCTTCTTCGCGAAGCACTTCGAGCTTAAAAAGGCGACTTAAAGTTCTAATTGGTTTATATGATTTGACTTTTCCTCATTCCTCCAAAATCCGTGAACTCTCTTTTCATTACAAAACGCTCCCCATGCAGATAAGGAGGCATCTCAGAAGATCTCTAGCTGAAATTCGAATTTCCCTAATGGATGATTAGAATAAATATCTATGCGTTTCCACCAATTTAAATCTTCTAGTACTGATTTCTTCATCAATAACCTTGCGTTATAGTTATCATTGTTTTTTGATGATGCTAAAAATTTTGCTCTTTCGCAGGCTTTTGTGTGACCCCAACCATAATTTACCGCAGGGCAACAAGACACTAAAATACCTGCAATTCTAGCGAACTGCTTTATTTTTGTGTTTTGGTTTAGACAAATTCTATTAACTTCTGTTATTATTTGATTTCTTTTAGAATCCGGAAGCTGAACTATCATTTCATCAAGTCGTAAATAAATCCCAAGTATTAACAAGTTTGAGCTGGAGTCATTTGACTTTTTTTAAGATTAATTACAAATCCCAGTTCCTCTAGTTTAGGTTCGGTTACTGTTATGTTATCTATGCACTTGTTATGAGATGTTCCAAACAATAACAAATCATGTAAATAAATAACTGATAAAAAATCTAGTTCTCGCAGATATGACATTGCCGGTTTTTAAATTTTTGTGAAGACGTAAGGCGCTGTGCAAAGCCCGTACTGTAAGAACGTAAACTCATACGTTTGGCCCACAGAGAAAAAACGCAAATATTTACGTTGCGGGGTATATACCGATACCAAATAGTACGCATCCTGAAGGTCCAGCGTTTCTATGAAACAGCCTTGATTAATAATTTGAGTTACCATTCTACCGTTTTATAGCTTGAAGTGCTGCGTTGGAATAAATTTGTTGAGTGCTTTTAGGTTGAGAATTAATCGAAACGAACCATCCGGTTTTGGTCTTAAAAAAATATCAGAGATAAACTGATGTTTTTCTGTATTGCATTCCACAATGGCATCTTTTTCAGAAGTTTCTCAAGCAACTGAAAAACTTGAGGTTTTTCCTCTGATGTCCAATGTCTTGGACAGGGTAACGAAGTTTGAAACGGTAAGGATTCAAAAGAAATTTTATAACGCTTGATCCCTGACAGTATAGTGGGATCAGATGTGATTTCCTCCCACTTAGACTGAATTCGACAAAGTCTGCCAGTTATATTACTTACCGGAGTAATCGACGTTTCCCAGAGGGTTCCCGTTCCTTCTGCTGATATGGACTGTATTTGTAATAAGGCTTCTGATTCCGATTTTTCTTCGGTATTCAATAGTTCTCTTTCTGTCCATCCGACATCCCTCCACGAGTTTGGGGCGGGGCTTTCTGGTTTTTTGTCTGCTTGTCTACCTGGTTTCGAGTTTGGCTCCTTAGTTTCTTTGCCGAATTTTCTAGTGCCTTCGCTGTCTTCAGGGCTTAGTCAAGTTTTTCGCCGTAAAGGAAGCTACCAATATCCGTTGATTGTAGTGTATGCTTCAGGGAGACGTTGACATTCGCCAAGACCAAACTTCTACGGACAACAGATTCGTCATGATGCAGATCAGCGAGTAGTTTGCTTGCATCGCTTAGATACTCCATTAGCTGTAATTTTTCAGCAGATCCTTCTTTTTAGTCAGATAACAGTGATAGGGCCTTGCCAATGGCTGTAAGAGAAGCTGCTATTTTCTCTTGCTTCGTGACTTTTCGTCCATCTCTTTTCACAATGGCATCTTTATCCTCAGAAGCTACCTTTATTTCCGCATTTAATTTGGGAGTGTCAATTAACTGACAATTTGACGGAGCCGGATGCTTTTTGATCAACTCCTTCTGATTTTCAGACGGTAGGTCTTGTTTGATGATGTCCTCCCAACGAACAACAAAGTCTGCATGCATAGCAGGGCCTAAGGACCTCTCCTCGTGAATACGATTTCCAATCACCTTCAGAACATCCTCATCAAGATGATTCTCTGAAATTAATTTGGATTGTGCTTTAGGATCAGTCTTCTGCGAATCCCGCTGAACTTCAGACGCTTTCGGTTTATCTGGGGCTTGATCAGCTGAAATATGAAAACCATAGACTGAAACTAAAAGTTTCTGGATAAAAGATTTATAGGTAAGAGCCTGTTATTCGCTTGTAGGTTAGAGCCTATGAATCGAGATTTGACAACACTGTTAAAAAATCACAGAGACTTAACAAAATTACTTCTTCGCTTTTATAATTCAAGTGCTGCCAGAATTTACTAGAGTAACCAGGTGGTCTGTCACATAATTGATGTACTTACACCTCTGAAATTATGACGAATCTGATAAGCTATTTGAGGAAGGATTCCTCCGACGCTTTTGACAATTTGATCGTTCTTTTCGATCTAGCTTCGTATTCTTCCAACTCTTCTTTTTCATTTTCTCGAACAGTTTTCTTAAATAATCCTCTTCGTCTGTCGAACTGGATGAACTCGATGGTGTGGATGAGCTTGTTCTTCTTCTTTTCCCCATGATGAGATGAGTAAAGATCGTTTCCGATGTGGCTTGATCGACACGAAGTGAAACAAGGACTCTATGCGCCAACGCGGAATGTAGCAAGGTTCGCACAATTTTTTCATTAAAAATTTTCAAAAACGTGGCGATATTGGCGAGAAGTAGGCGTACTACATTTTGACCATGAGAAAGAGGCGCCAAATACAATCATGGGTGTTTTTATAAAGAAGAGAAAGTTTTCGTCGAAAAGGAATACTTTCGATATTGTGTGTTTATGTTCAGTTGATCAGTTTACAAATTTGCCAAATTGATTCTGGGGTGTCAGTGATTGATTTTTGAGGCTCGTAAATCCAAAACTAATCAAGATTCGTAGAAAGCAATTTCCTAGGAATTAAGAAAATAAAGAGCAATTTGAAGAACTTGGATATCAACAATAAAAGTGCGTGTAATTCCTTGAAAGCTTCCTTTCCTTGGGTGTCATTTATTGTTTTTGAAGGCACGATAAGAATATTAAAAATATATTACATATACTTGAGTTTCAGATTTATATTTATTCAATCATATTGCTTAAATATCTCTTAGTTCCATCTCGGTTTCATGGGACTTTCAAATTAACATCACTAATTTTTACAGTGTTAACATGTCCGTTAGTAAGATTGTAACAAAAAGTATTATTTAATAAATGTAAATTAACCAAGCTCGTATTGAACTAATGTTGAAATACAACTTACATGGATAATAGAATATTCACACATGTACAATGATCTGTTTTACAAACCCATACTTTTCATAAAAGCATTTTTATTGCTTAGCGTCGTTCACTAAAAGGGTGTTTGAAATTAAATTAAATACATTTTAGGACTTTTGGCTAAGGCGGAAGAAAAATGATAAGTATACAAATAACTTAATTTAGATAAAACAATTATGACCTTCAATATTTTTTATTATTTGCGCCTATTGGATGCAGTACTCAATGGGTCTTTTACAATTTTATAAATCAATGTAACGATTAAGTAATTTTGAACTTGACGGTACACCTAGAACATGTTTTAGTTCATTTTTTGACTTAGAGCTAGGGGTAAGTCAATTCTTTGGCTTAAAAGAAGACCGCCATCCTATTTTTCGCTTAAAATTAGCCTGGTTTGTCTTCAAACAAGACCGATTGTCTTCATTCGAAACTTCCTTATGTGTATATAGCACGCTATTTCGGAAGGTTCACCTTTAATGTTTTTCAAAATCGTTATGTATTTGAACCAGTGGAATTTCACTAAGTTACTCTTTTCAATATTTTAATACGTGAAAATTTGCCACGTAAAAATTCAACAAAATCTAGAATTATTCAAATTAAAACTTTTTTGATTTAAATGGATCTAGCTTTCATTTTGTTATTCTAGAATGTCTTAATTTTACATTGTCCAATTTGAAATTTCTCTTTATACATTTACATTTTGAACTATTCAAATTTGTATTCGAGTGAAAATTCTTGTATTTTCTATTTCTGGAACTTTTCCTTGTGTCAATGTGAAAAGTCTAAATTTAAATTTTCAATCTAAAAAATCTAATTTCGCTCTTTTATTTTAAACATAACAACTTGTTTATTTTGCTACTTTTCAATTTTAAAGGGTGGACAGTTATACCATATTCATTTAGAACCACTCTATTCTATGATTGATCTAAATTTAAGTTCTTTGATTTTCCGATACCTGCCGAGAGACCATTCACACCGGAAATCAAACTCATACTATCTTTCTTATCCTTCTATTGTTTTTTCCATCCGCGCATTGCTTCCAATCAGTGGCCATTTATTGATACATCCAAAAGTGATGAAAAGAAACTCCTGAATTGAAATTTAAAATTTTTTGTCCAAATAAAGAAACCCACTTTTATTATTCACGACTAAGATATTAAATGTCATGTGGATATTTAATAAATTAATTCACTAAAGATTTTTTGATTGCAGTTCTGCCGTCCTGATCGAGAAACATCACATCAACAGTGTAACGTAAGGCCTGGCAACCGCTACGCCGCAACGCTAAGGTTGCTGCAAACAAAAAACTGCACTTATTCTTTTTCTTTATCAGGACGGTAGTTAGTTATAATGTGAATAGGGTGACTTATAGGGTAGTCCTTAGTTAACTTTTTTTGGAAATCATTGGCTCCTACTCGCAATTTTAGTTCGAATGCTCTAAAATAGAATGTTCTCCAAATTTTGTTTAAATCGGTTAATATTTACCAATTGCCTCAGGCACTTGATGTTTTCCATAAAATTGACATGGGGGAAATTGTACAAAAACGTTTAATTCACGTATTTTTTCAGTTTCAATTCAAATTAATGGGCTACATATAAAAATAATCTCTATTTAATACTTAAACTATGACAATTTAAAAAAGTCTAAAATGTTTCAAGTTTCCAAAATGGCTGACAAAATAATTAGTGTCAAAAATGGAATTTTTTACAGTTATTATCCTATAATCGTTAAGTATTGCGAAAAACAATCCACTCAATTATTGTAAAGTGAATAGTGGGATCATATGATTCTTTCTGAAGTCAAAATTCCTTTATTTTATAAAAAGAAGTCCAGTCCAGAAGTCCAAAATATTAGTTACACTGAAACTTGGATTAAAGTAGTCCGGATTTACTGCGTCCCTAGAACTCATGGCCTGTGAATGTGGCGATGTGCGGAGCGTGGGAGGCTGACTCAGAGAAGCGTGACAAACAAGCAGGAGGGCCGGACTCTCCACGCGTAATTTGCGTCAGGTTATGTCACCCGTTCAAATCCAACACGCGAATCCAAGCCATGCCCGAAACCGAATTAAAACCAAGTTCCAGTGTAAATCCAAGATGGCGGCTAATCTTTTATTTCTTTAAAATATTAAACTTCTGGTATTATCGACTGTATTCTAAAGACAAATTTCTTTTTGTAGCAAGGTTTGCCAATATTTCTTCAAAACTGAAAACACGAGCTATTTTTCGACAATTAAATTAGCCACCATCTCGGATTTTCTCAAAAAATGTCAAATTCATGTCCGCCTTTTACTTTACAATCATATATTTGATTTTTTTCAAATATTTAAACATTCTGAGTTGATTTCAAGAAGATGCTGAGGTGTTGACCAAGGTAGTATCAATTGTTGATGGTAGTAATTAAAAACAATGTGGCTTACTGGTCGTAACCAGGACTATTCGTCCTGATGTTCCCGTACATGTCCTCTTTCTTAAGCATGCGACTTTTGTCCTCCAGGAGTTTAATTTATTTAAGTTTTTAGAAGTATAGGATTTTGTTAAAGCTCTTTCGGCTTTAACAAGCAGATCCTCATCACTTGTCTCGTGAGAAAAAAGGGTAAAAGAATATTTTCTGATCTAATTTAAGAACAATTTTTTTATTAAACATTTTATTGTAGCTTGTGTCTTTTTGCCCAAAAATTTAATTAGTTTACTTGTAATGTCATTTTTCACGATCGAAACAAAAACTACGCTTCTGAGCAGAAAATGATTTATAACAAATTTGTAGCTCTTTTTCGGGTGAACAACTTTCCTCTCTTTATTTTTCTCGTAGCTTCTCTCGTTTGTCTACAAATTTTTATTTTTTTATTTTTAATGTTGTTGCTTACGAATAAAATAAAAACTACGTGTCAAATCGGAAATTGATTGATAACGAATTTGTAGAACTTTTTTGGTTTCATAATTCTTGTCTATTCATATTTTTTCGTATCTTGTATAGTTTTACCGAAAAATTGAATTTTTTATTTTTCATTATTTTTTGTGCGATCAGCATTTGAGTTTTCGATTTTTCAAGAAAATCAAAAAAATTTTCATGATATCCTTCTAGGGTTTTCAAGAAGCAACGTTTTTCTTCTCTTGAATTTTTTCCTATCGTGCGTTGTTTGGCTCAAAATGTTCATTTTCGTTTGTTTTTTTAGATTTTGAAAATACTTAAGTCCACTCAGAGAAAAGGTTGTCTAGGAACAAAAGCATCGCCCTTTTGCCTGTTTTGTTTTGAACAACGTGAATATATATGTTTTACACGAACAGGATTACTTGGCTGCAAGATTAGGTGAAGTTAGTCGTACAAGGAAAACTTTTGGTGCAAAAGGATTCCTGTTGAGACAAATGAAAATCCTCTCAACCTGAAATTCAAGAGGAAATTCCATTTACGTCAAGAAACATCCTTTTGCCACAGGAGAGAATTTTTCTGAGTGTCTGATAATAGTATTTGAATCGAAAAAAGTCGTTGGGATAAATCGTTCGAATTTCCGAGTGATACGAACGGCCGCACATAGAATTTTCAAATTTCGAAAAAAATAGTTTGATAATTGTTGAAAATGGTTTAACTTCTATAAATAAATGCACATTTAGCCATTTATGTACATAAATACATTTTACTTTCACTGAAAATATTAATTATGGGCCGAACAGTGATTTACTGTTAAAAAAAATCGATATTTCCGAATATTGCATTTTTTTATACAATTTCTTCATAACATTGAAAAATGTTTTATCGGAAAAAGTTTTCGGAGCCCCTCTCGTCACACCTATAAAGATATTCTGTCTTTCACCTGCTAGCCTGGCCAGAGTATACCTTGGAAGTCGGGATCCTTTCCCCATCCAATCTCACCCGAGTCGAAATTTGAAGTCTACTTAGTCTCCTAGGTCCTACATCTTGCAGATCTTACGAGGTTTTATGGAGATTTGATTAATATCAAGTTAGGACCTATTTAAGACCTGAAAAGTTTCCGAAAAGTCCGTTTCTTCCACCTTTTAGGTTCTAAGTAGGTCTTAATTTAGAACCTGTTTAGAGCCTTCTTAGACCTCCGATAAATCCTAATCGTATCGCTTTGGTACTGCGCTTACGTCAAATTTACCGAAAAAGATGCATTTTAAACAAAATACATCAGATTTCAACGAAGTCTTTGAAAAACATGACGGTTGGAACTGGAGGTTGAAGGTTTCTTCAGTTGAACGAGTACGTTGAGATCATCGAAGAATCGCCTGTGTAGCCTATATGGGAAATCCGCCACTGATAGTTTCTTACCTCGGAAATGTTCTGCTGGCAATCGTGTCTCTAATTTTAATTTTTCAAAAAAATCCTTTTCAGCATAATAGAGCACAAATTGAGCACAAAATGAGCTTCAAAAATTGAAACTTTGCCTGTCTTGAAGTCAGTCCAACGAATCTCCGAAACTGCATTGACTGCACGCTTGGGTCGTTTTCCTACGCAGAAAACGTTGGAAGTGATCCCAGCGACAATAAACTCTTGATGTATCCCCAACAAGCGATAACAGCGCCTCTACAGGCCGCTGGGGGGGGGATTTCATTTTTTACGCGTCAGGGAACTTAAGAGTAACTAAGTAGGTCATAATAGAATCTACCAGGTTCTAAATAGGCGTGATCACAATACCCCGTCAGGCACAACACAACCACCGTACCACCACCGTCGCCCATGACATGACCACTACACCACTGTGGGCCTCCGCGCGATCACAATACCAGCGTGCACTCCGAAGACGGAAATATATCTCACCCAAAAATACCACAAACATCTACACCACACTTTTAGACCCCAAACGGTCACAATGCGGACAATAATAATGCTTTGCCCTAATTACCGGAGATGCCCATTTCATCGCCGTCTACCTGCTTGTTTCACCCCCACTAACGAATAGTCCAAACCAATAACACGTTTCTAAAAAATTGCTAACTTTCATAAATTTGTAAACTATATTTGAGTAAAGTAGATATCTTTTGGTAATTTGAATTAACCATTAACACCTCAATTAGGTTTTACGAACATTTGGTGGAACGATATGATACTTTTCACGTTATTCTTAAAGATTTTTTTTTACTTTAATAAGAAAATGGAAGGATTGACCAAAACCGCTTTTAATAATAAAAAATGTTTTATTAATACTTTGAGGTAATATTTATATCTGATTAATATATGTTTTTATTAATTATAATTTTAGTTATCCTATGAATTTACCCTGATAAGGAAGTCTAAATTGGCTTAGAAACATGTTGGGTCCCCAGTGGTATAAAAATGATGGAAAAAAGAAAGAGTGCGAGATTTTATTTCGATCTTTAGGAAAATGCATTAGTTCATTTTATGGCCCCGAAAAGGGCCAGTTGTTTGGTATTTTTCTACATGTTTGAAATAATTGAAAATATATTTCTTTGTTTAAAATATTTGGTGGCCCTAAAAAGGGCCGATTCTGTCTCTGAAATGAATCGATGAAAATCCTGGGTAAAAGCAATAATTAAATGTGAATTATTGAAACTTTATTTTTTACTTTGGATATGTGCAAAGTTCACTGCAAACGATAGTGCAAAGATACCGATTTAACGATCTGAAGGCGAGACATTTTTCCCGAATCTTAATCATTAATCCGACCTTGAACAGTTTCGTCTTTCTTCTTCGTATTAGAATTCTGAAACTAATAGGGCTCATTAATACTGTTAAGCTTGAAATAAATCTGCGTCTGAATCTGGAGCAGGATTTGAATAGCTAGATAAATTGGAGGGTGCGGATGATGAAAAGAATTATGAAAATCCGAATGAAAAGATTCACATGCGTTCGTTGTCCGAGGGCAGCGGTTTTCCCGGCCCAAATTTTAGGTGGATACAAAGCTTCATCACACAAATAAGTCGCTGTTAGGTATTTCGCGCATTCAATGACGCTATCGTTAAAGGGCATTACCGGCAACAAATCAAACTTAAATTATGTTTGACTTCCGTGTGATCGAGAAAGAGAATTCCGAAACAAACGCGTAACGACTGACCAACTTCCGAGTCTCAATTTTTATCGTCAGCAGAAAGCCCTAGTTCTTGTATCTTTCGATATCAAGTCTGAGTTAAGTGAAATCGGCGACCGATAATTCTTATATCGGGCCAAATGTTTCTAACGGCATTGTGAATGCCTTTCTCAAAATCTGAGATAATTTCTTTGGGCTCTAAAATATGGCCTCTTTCTTCACATAATTTTTTAAGTGTAGCAAAACATTCCTCGTAGGTTTCCTGCCGTTTTTCTTCGAGCAAGCAAAATGCTAAAACAATATAATGGCCATTGAAAAACCGTGTACAGAAAAAACCTGCTTGAAGAAAGGTGGACAGTAATCAAATGTACCATCGGCTAGCGAAATTTCCGCTTTTGCAAGGTACATTAAATTTTTATTCATTGAAAAAACGATCATGTTGGATTCTGGATCGTTAAAAAGGACTCGGCTAGGTGAGAGAAAGTTTGGTTGTGGGGGTAATGCAAGCAGGTAAACAGCGATGAAATGGGCACTGCCCTTAATTACATAGCATCGTGCACGGAGACTTTCCGGAGTTTTGTTTACAATAATAGTGACCGATTGGGGACTCAGGTTTCTTCATCGTTTAAAGATTTCAAAATCGCAAATCGCGAAATCGTAGTGGCTCCCTTTTCTGAAATGTTCACATTTTCAAATTTCAAACAAATCAGCGCACAGTGTGGCAAAATAGGAAATTGTTTTTAGAAATTATTATTTAAGTTGCGAAAGGCGAAAAAACTATAATTTTTTTATATTTTTGCTTCCTGCTTTGCCTTATTCATTGATATTTTCTCCAAAAGGTAACAAATTATTGTATTCATATTTTATAAACAAATTATGATATCGTGAATGAAGATTTTTTATTCTCTTAATTTTTATAAAGAAATTGATGAACGAAATTGATTTGTTGTTGTTGTATTTTTAAACCTGGAAACATTTTTTATCTCGATCTTCTTGTGAAATCACATGTAAGATCATTTATTCAAACTTAATACTGTCGGATTACATTTTTGATTGTTATAAACAATGACCATGAACAAATTCTTTGAATAAGTGCTTTTGGATATAAAAGAAATTTTTTTCTTAGCGCCATCTTTTATTTAACACTAAAAAATAATATTTGAAGTCGATATAAACAAATTCATTAAATGGTCGCTTTTGGATACAGAAAAAAGTCTGAATAATAAATTCATTAGATAGGCGCTTGTAGATATAGAAGATCCTCTTTTAGCAGATTCGCTTACTTAACCCTTCACAAAAATATTCAAACAATGGGACGCTTTTGCACGTAGAAAATTTTTCTCATCTTCGTGATTTCCTACTAAAAATTATTAAATTTTAATAACAATAGTTTTTCTTTGAGGCAATTCCTGAAATGAAACCGACTATTATGTACTTATGGATAAGAATTTTGGAACAATTTTTCGCTTGCTATTAGGGGCCAATAATTTTTAAAGTGTGAGTTTTCTGAATTTGTTTATAATAATTATTTAAATAGCAATTGAAAATGTTATTAAGTATAAATATATTTTTGTGAATAAAATAAGCGATTCTGCTCAAAGGCAATTTTTCTGTATCTAATAGCGCCTATTTATTGAATTCGTTTCTTAGAATTGTCTATAATAATGAAAAATAGTATTAAGTGTCAATACATCCAGTTAAAGTATTATTTTTGAGTGTAAAATAAACAATTTCGCCAAAAACCATTTTCTATATTCAAAAGCTCTTATTAAATGCATTTGCTTATCATAATTGTGAATAACAAGCAAAAATGTAATCTTCTAGTGTTTAGTTGTAATAGAACAGGGAAAGCAGGTAGCAAAAATATATAAAATCATGGTTTTGTGGCATTTTGCAACCTAAATAACAATTTAAAAGAGCTTTACTGTCAAAAATCGGCTAGATAAAGTTCTTCAGAATTCAATGAGCTTTGATGTATAGAAAAAAGCGATATCGGTAAAGCAAGGTAGGCTCTGAAACTTTTTGAACTCACATTTCCTACTTCACCGCACTGTGCGTAGGCTGCGATGGTTGAAATACAAAATTCTGAACATTCCGGGGAAAGGAGCAGCTAGGATTTCGCGGTTTGTGATTTTGAAACCTATAAACGATAGTGAAACATCCAATAGGCACTAGTTAGTTTTAATGAGGATGGAATGATATTCTGCATTGTATGAATTATATTTTGGTTACATTGTCTTCTGTGGCAGAAGCCAAAGGAAGGATCAGGATGGTGAGAATTCTGACGGCAGGAGAGTCTAGAAAGTGATGGAGGAGGCAACAGAGGTTGGTTCAAACTCCTCTTCGTTTCGTTTCGTTTCGAGCACATGTGCAGCTGACAGCAGTTAATTACACCATCGCTGACTCAAAGAGAGGGATAGCGACCCCGGCGATAGCGTTCATGCTCAGAAGTAGCCCTTATACCCCATCTACTGCCCCTTCATATCACTCACATACCATCTATTTGAAACAAACTCAAAAGCGTGACTTAGAGTGGCGACATAGCGCGTTCCGTATCAACAGAACCACTTCCACTTCTCTTCAAACTAAATGGGTCAAGGCAATTTCTACTGCGCCAATATTTTCAGGAAATAAACACTTAACACTAATTGCAACTTATAATATATATCTTTGGCAATTCAATTTGTCTGCCTATGGTTACTTAGTTAGTAAGTTGTAAATAACAAAAAGAATCAAACAAGCTTTTATTGAGGTGTATCAGAAGAAAAAAAATTATTTTCTCTGAAAAAATGCTTACAATAATAATAATATGACTAAAAATACAAATGTGGGGCTTATATATTGAATTGTCTTTCTCATATAAATACCGTGATCAATATTTACGTCCCAGAGTTTTATTTTTGTCACATTATTATTATTATTATTATTGCAAGCCCCCTTTTTATGGAGAATTGTTTTGTTTCTTTTTATATATTTCAGTAAAAGCTTGGGTAAAACTGCAGAAAAGGTCAATCCCCTTCGATTATTTTTAAACTCATATATCTTATGAGTTTTTCACGCTGAATACGAATCTGACCGAAAAAAGTGTTGCCCTCGAAAAAGTGGTATATTAGTGGCAACATACCCCCCCCCTACTTGCCCACTGTTTCATTCCACCAAAAATCTTTAAAATCCCGTCACCAAAAAAGGCAGAAACGCCCCCGAATCGGGATCATTCCCAATTCGAAAACACCGAGAGCCCTCTGTAGTAGTAACCCATTTATTTTCCTCATTCATTATTTTCCTTTTCCAGGGGCCCAACCTCACTTACATTGAACCCCTTTCTCAGGGGCTCAAAAAGGAATCGCGCGTCCTAGTGTTAGGTGTTTTAAATCGGGAACCTTGGAAAGGTGGAAGGAGATGGATAATCGCACAACTTTAGCTATACTCAAAACAACCACATGTCCTAATAAACTATATGTAAAATCATCGGATTGAAAAAAATAGATGATAATTAACATTTTTTAAGGGGCGAATTCTCGCGATCTCGAAACTGGTAAGAGAGTGACACTTTTTTGGTCCAGATTCGTGTTAATCGTGAAAAAATACATAAAATATATGAGTTTAAAAAAATCGAAGGGGATCCCAGGCTGAAAAATTATACATACACTGGGAAAACGATTTTTAATATTCGAACACAAAGGTTTTTTTGAATACATTTTTTTGATTCAACACTTCTTCTTAATTTCAATTATCAAAACATTCATTATATTTCAATATATGGAAGACATTGAAACTCATTAAATAATTCAAATAAATGATTTCATTAAGTCAAACAATAATTTTGCTCAAACGTCTGATACTTAAATTAAAGAACGTATTCATTTGATTTAAATAAATAATAGTTCTTCGTGCATCTGTGTCAGTTTCGGGGCGCTGCAGCGCCAGTTAGCTTTAGGCATTAAAAATGGTGGTGAATCGTTGAATGCATCAGCGTCTTTACTCGGAATGTGTAAGCGGTAAGAGAAAGGCTGCCGGCTATACCTAAGCGAAGCCTTAAAAATTTGGAAGTTTCATTGGGCAAGCTGGGAAAGGGTTGGTTTTCCACCAATTCCAGACTGTCGTCAGTTTTATTTTCGCGCAATTTCAGACATCTGTAAGAGAAATGGAAGTGTTTGTATTGAGAAAATAGCTCGAAATCTGGGATCCACCCAGCGATTTAATCGGCAATTTTGAAGATAAGTTATCTTCTTGCTATATTTTTGGGCCTATCGAAAAGATTTAAGGCTTTATTTCGAGTTTTTGAATTCTCGGCGTCCTCTAACCTATAGCGGCGTCTCTTACTGTAGCGGAAAAAATTCTCGAAATACCCGCTTTAACAAAACGTTTGATATTGAAGCAAACAAATAATTTTATCCAAAGCAACTAATTCCTTTTTAAATCAAAATTAACATTTATTTAAATCGAACAAAATCTGCAATGAATTTAACAGAAAAAAATGTTTCACTGAAACAAAAGGTTTCTTTTATTCAAACAAATTATATATTTGAATCAAAAATATATGGTCAACCAAAAAATTTGTTTGAATCAAACATATGCATGTTTCCCTGCATAACAAAGAAAGAATGTGTTTGATTTAAACATAATATATTTGATTCAAACCGATCTTTTTCTCAGTGTAGAGGCAAATATTATGTATAATTTTCATCTACTTTACACATTTTTTGTATAAAACAAATGAAAATTATACATCATTTTTACGAACACGAAATGTTGAAATTTTTTCGAAAAAATGTGCAGTTAACACAATCCAAAAAGTGATTTTTTACACATTTGAAGAAAGTTTTATATCTAGCAGAATTTTTTTTGAACTGATCATTCTATATTATTATTCACCACCAGAAACTACCTAGAAAAAATGCAACCTCATATATTGGCCCATACGATATGTTTTTTAATTTTCTAAAATTCGTATTATGAAATCCATACACAGAAGAGGGTTTCCGGCCTACGTAAGCCAACACAGCGAGTTAAATACAAGCTGGTAAAAGATACGTGACATTTACATATTCATTGTTTATGAGAAATGCACGGAGTGACAAACTGATCGAATAACTAATTCGATTGAACCGAAAAAAATCGAGTCTAGGAAGTATAAACATACCCATTTCGTCGATATTATTTACGCGAGCTGGGAAACATTTCAAATAAAAAAGCCTGAGTATCTTCAAAATTTGTATTTTTGAGAAAATTCAACGGTTTGACATAATATCCAAGTGACTGCTGAAGACCTTCTACGAAAAAGTTTGATCTGTAAGAACTCCCAATTTCTAGGTAAACTAAGTAGAAATTTTCCGAACATGTCCGAGCTTTAAAACGTGACACTGCAATAGAAGCCATACATGCGGCCCTCACAAGTAGTTCAACTAGAAAAACCCGCGGCCCAGGGAAAAATATCCAGAGCAGTTTAATTATCTGGCAAGCTGTATCAAGTATCAAATGTGGCTAAATATATAGTTAAGAATATCCGGTATTCAGAAATATAAAGCTGATTACGAAAATCGTACCTGCCAGCTTTCAGACATTGCACCAGGTCAACAATAACATAATCTTCGAGGAATTGTTGATAATTTTTACACAAAGGGTAATATGTAACCATTTTGTTCACGACAAGTTGACTTAGTGTACGAAGTGTGGCACCAGGTGTTTAATACAAAATTCTAAAGGAAGTCTCCTAGGAATTGATAACCTGAATCACCAAAATGTACTACAAATTTAGTCTAGATGGTTCCCGTGCATCAGGTATCGCACCAGGTGTTCAACCCGACGATGGCACACTTCCCGACGTGTAACATAGCTGGCATACTGGGGTCTTCTTGACCCCAGGAGAAAAAAGCTTCCCGCAAACAGTCAATTGATTATTTTGTGTAGCTGCATTTTTTACACACTCTTGGATAGTCACTTCAAATAATGCTGTGGGTTATTAAGTTCGAAATTTATCTTAAATATGAAAAAAATATGGTAGAAGTTAAAACATAGCGAAAAATTACATTTTTTACGACCAAATTAATAACTTTTGTTTCTTCTTTAACAACCGTATAAGTACTATTATCAAATTTTTAAGGGATTTGAATAAGGTTGAACATGCCCGGGGTCTTTTCGGCTCCAGTTTGCCAGCGAAGGGTGAAAATAAAATTCTATAGGAAGTCTCCTAGGAACTGATAACCTGGATCACCAAAACAACAAATTTAGTCTAGATGGTTCCCGTGCATCAGGTATCGAACCAGGTGCTTAAAATAAAATTCTATAGGAAGTCTTCTAGGAATTGATAACCTGGATTACCAAAATTTACTACAAATTTATTCGGGATGGTTCTCGTGAGTCAGGTGTCGCGCCAGGTGTTGAAAATAAAATTCTACATGAAGTCTGCTAGGAATTTATATCCAGGATCACTAAAATTGACTCTAAAATTAGTCTAGATGTTCCCTTTACATGGGTTGATGCCTCAGGTCCTTAAAATAATCATTCACAAAAAATCCTAATTACCATAACTATAAAAATAAAATGTTTTTTTCGACCTTGATTTCTTCTATTACATTTCGGTAAATGGAGATTTGTTCACGGGTTTTGTAATGGACTACAGAAAAGTGCGAGATAAAAATAAATATTAAAACTGTTAATTATTCAAGTTCACACTAGGAAAATCTTCAGGAAAGTCAAGGTCATGAGGTTGGGTATTTTGAATCGTTCAAAAGGTAAGCAGAAATTCTTATTTTTGTCTGATTTATCAATAATTTAGGTAATCGATTTGATAATTTAAAAATCATTAATTTTTCTCGTGGGACTGTGTTTGTAATTTTCATCATCGTAAGCTGAAGTTAGGTTATTAATCAACCTATATATTTACATAATTTTACAAAAATGCATGCAAGAAATGTCCACAAGGTCTTAAAGAAATTTAGAGATATGTATTGAAATTTTTTTATATTCTTCAAGCAGAAAATAGTGAAAGTATAGTAATAATCCCAGATTGTTTGGAAATTATGAAAGTTAAAAAAAATGTAATTTGTAATAATTGTAATATAAATTGAATGAAAAGGTAAGATATTTATATTTATCGTAATGTAGTTACAAAATAGTGTACTTTATAATTTCAAAAATTAACCAAACCTGTAGCGAAAAGATTATTTTAGTGTTTTAAATGTATTGTATTCAAGCTATAACTTCACAATTCCGTCTTTTTCGTCGACTCAACAAATAATGTAGTTAATTTTTTTTTAACACAGTTGTATATACTACTTTTTTAAATATAGAAGTGTGACTGAAGAAAGAAACTTCTTTTAACTCAACAATTTTTGAGTAAAATTCAAGGTTGAATTCTACAACCACGATAACTTAAACCATTTATTTTACGTAAATACTATTAAAATTGGATATTTTTTTGTAGCGGACATTTTATTTTAAATAGAGTATTGATATATTGCGCAAAAGATCTATTTCTAACTTTCGTTAATAAAGCGCAAAGATTGAAGTTTTGTCTGGGAGGTTATTCTAAGATAAAGAAACACTGGGTAAATGAAGTGGAAGTACAGTAACATAGGGCAATGGCCCGCCGTTTTTGGTGTCCTTCTGGTGTTGTGAAAAGGAGCCCGGCGGATGACATAGACCTCTGGTTGCATGGGGATCGACACCTCAGTGCGTGGTCGTGGTCCTACCCTCCGGGGCCTACATTTGTGTTAATTTTTCAAAACGAACAATATTATTTCTGTATTATTATTTATTTGTATTTTACAACCGACCAGGGTAAGTCGTGAGCGCTGTGGAGTTGTGTCATTCCGCTGATTCTCTAGCCATAGGACGAGAAAGGTGCTGGCCATATGACAGGACTGCGTTCTTTCTATGAGATATCAAGCATGGTGTGGTCAGGGCTTCAGCGAAACTCTCACGAAGTCATTCAGAAGTCACCTGGATATCAAGTTCATTTCCTGGATCGACATTAGGAATGTAACGAGTGGTCCAGATAATGCTAGACATCGGGCCGAAGTCATTCCTCGTGTTTTTGGTACTTTTGAAATTTTGTAGAATTCATGCTGAAATTCTATAGAACCATTCTACTCAAATTCTATATCATTTTTCCAGATGGGTTAGGAAGTGCTACTATTTCCTGAACATTTGATGATTACTTTTACCAACCAAATAGATAATATGTCCCTCGATGTTTATTCGATGTTCCTATAACATGTTTGACCTACTAAGGGGATTACAGCACATATGGTGGCCTACTTTATCAGTTTATATAGAAAAAGTACCCAAAAATTACAGTCAGGCATACCTTTTCTGTAATTAGGTAGTCAGTTTTTACCCTCCCTACAGATTGACACTTAAAATGTGACTGGACTGGTACCATTTTTTTTATAATATTGGCCTTGAGCACTTTTTTTAAATATATGATGCAGTTCAAATTGCAATACTAACATGCTAGAGATTATGGATACTGACTGAAAGAATCATGCTTATATGTCTGTCCCTCGGTTCATTAACAACTCCGAAGCCTCTATAATATTAACGAATTTGAGGTGATAATTCGTATTATAATTGATTATAATTATGAAAAATAAGTAGTTTTTGTCCAATTTTTAAAACACATGACGTTTCCAGAATCTCGAAATTGATTAAATCCTCGTAAGTCGTCTGAGAACACGGGAAAAACTATCGGTCAACCCAAATAACAACTCCGAAGGCTTAAAAAAGAGTTACAAACGGAAAATAGTTTTTTTTTTCAAAAAAATTTCCTCATAAAATTTAAAGGGCTGATGGAGAAAGCACTTTTCCAAAGTTGGAATTATTTTTTTCAAATGGTGTGTTTTATAGCACTTAAAAATTGCAAATAACAACTCCGAAGCTAACGACTCTGAAGCCTTTTAATAACTCCGAAGCCTTTTTTTGCACTCGCTGATAAAAGGTTCTAGGGCTAGATAGTTCTTCAACTTTTTCATAAAATATTGTTCATAGATAATTGTTTTACGAAGAACTCTTCTTATGCAAATTCACGTTTAAAAAAAAAATAAAACAAATTTTCGAACAAAAATTTTAAACAAATTTTTTAATCAAAATTTTAAACAAATTTTTTAATCAAAATTTCAAACAAATTTTTTAATCAAAATTTCAAACAAATTTTTTTATAAAAATTTCAAACAAATCTTTGAGAACAATTTTCAAACAAAATTTTGAAAAAAATTCAAACAAATTTTCAAAAAAATGTCAGCAAAAAATTTGAAATAATTTTCAAACAAATTATTGAAAAATGAAAATAAATTTAAAAAAAAATAACAAATTTCTAACAAACTTTTAAAAAAAATGTGCAAAACAATTTTCAAACAAATTTTCAAAAAAAAATTTCAAAATAATTTAAAACAGTTTTTAGAATGTGCAGACAACTTTTGCACATTTCAACCAAATTTTGAATTATTTTGACACTTAGCCGGCCAAGCCCAGTTTTAAACATTTATAATAATGTACTTCAAGTAAAAGAATAATTTAGACACAAATTAGTGGAAAAAGTCAATAGTCTAGATCAAACAGCTTTCCCACGTGATGAAATACATCCTAATACATATATCTAAGAGAACTGATAACAATTATTGCATAATTTATAACTTCAATTTACTCGCCTCTCGGAAACCAAAATTGAAATCTATTTGCTAATCGCCCATATACGTGTATTCATTCTCAAAATTCACCAAAACTTCACAGCGATTTATAAAATTGCCAAAAAAGACTCATTGCGAATTTTGTAAGCGTATTTTAGAAAAATTATTAGGTTATAATTTCATATTCTTCAAAATATTAGAATTTTTGTATTTCAGTTTCCGTTAGAAGTAAGGGCTGCAACTCTTATTTGATAATAATTTTTAGTAGCTAATTTTCTTCTTCGAAAGACTTAGCATATATGTCTTAAAAAATATATTACAATCAGCATTTATTATACTATATATATTGTTACGTCTTAAAAAAACATAACTTACCTTATATTTCATTTATATTAAAAGATGGTTCCTCGTTTTATATTCTAATTATAAACTAGAAAACTGGGATGAGGATAACTACCGACTACAAAAAATTAATTCGACGGGAATTCAAGTTTTACAAATTTATCTATGTTTATTTAAACAGTTACAATTAAAATAAAAATGAAATATAGATGCAGCTGGAGTGGCGGCAAGAGCGAGTCTTGTTATACAAAAAATATTGGGCCATCTGACGATAACTAATGCAGTGACGATTACCAGTGCTTAACCTTATTGGCGTTATGATTAATCCGGCACTGATTTTTGATTTTATAAAATATTATAGGGTGGAAATTGTACAAAGTTAGAAACGAAGGCCTTTTTATTTTTTAAACTAAAATCACGAGACACCCTGTATACACACTTATAACGCCGTTCACAATGATCCCAACGAAATTCAAGCCACTCTTTCACTTGACAACCCGACCGAATGTTAACCCTGGTTTTACGATCGTCCTCATTGGTCGACCGGCCATTTGAACCCGGCTAATATAATACGAACTTATAACCAAAGCCGAAACCTAGAAGCTCGCTCTTGGTTTTACGATCGGGCTCGTTTTAAAAAGTTATCGTTATTTTGTTCGCTTTCGGTGAAATAGTTTGTATACCAGCAGCATAATGATTTGAGCAGCTTAGAAGTGTGCGTATTTTAGTATAAGATTATTTTGTTAGTAATGAAAGAGAAAGAAGGAGGGTGAAATCCAGACCGGGAATCGAAGCTGTTTTTACATTGGTCGCTTAACACTTTATAATTTATATTCTTTATAAGTAAGAATTTCTGTTCTTCTTCATTGAAAGGGCAAAGGGGGAATATTTTTGTAATTTACTTTTTAAATGCTTAAACAGGTTTAATTTACGTTAATTCTTTTCGTGAGTTACGACTCCATAACAATTTTGTTTGAGTTTAAATCACATTCTTATATGTATACATGTATGATAAAAATTTGTTCAGTTAACTGTACGGGTCGTTGCCAACAAGTTGTGAAATTAAATCCCAGCTATTTTACCCACTTCCAATATTTAATTTTTAATAATATAACTTTTTTTTTTAATATGACTGTTTAGCATAACTGCGTTTAAATTTTCGTATTATACTACGTTTTAGTTTTGGGATTAACGTTTCCATGAGAACATTTTTCGCATAGCAAATCCTAAATTTTAGAATAATATATAAAACAATAAAATAAGTTTTATTAAAGTTTCACCTATTTGGTATAAATTTGAATATTTATTATATGAAAAATTCTCTCAATGACACGTTAATCCAATACTTGGATCTCTCAATATATATACTATCGAAGTGGCTTTTCACAAAGTATCAAAGTTTTAGTTGATTTTGCTTTTAGAAAGGGGAAATTAATAGATAGATGGACCCAAATTTTAGGATAGAACTGAAAAAAATAAGATTAGGATCTAAAAAAAATCATTACTTATTTTTATTTTCGTTGTTTATATAAGCAAAAAATGTAAATTTTTCGTAAGTCAAGAAAGTTTTGGAAATTATGCGTCGTAACCATATCTAAAATTCTTCTCTAATAAATGGATAGTCCAAAAAAAGTAGCAGTTTCGATATTTTCATTCTTTTCAGTTTTCCGCAATGTTTATAGGCCACACAAAGTATTTCGCTAAGTTCAGTTGATAAGCAGAAGTCTATTTTCTTGTTAATAAAATAAAAATTAATTGCCTTTTTAGACGATTTTAACGTTTTAAAAACGAAATATTTTTGTCATAACGGCAAAAGAATGAAATGTTTTTTTCGATTCAAGCTGAAGCAAGCTCAAAATGCACAAATTTTTGGTTTTAAATGTACTATTAACTAATTTCAAGTAGGTAAGTTTTTTTGCACATTTTCCAAAAATTTTAACTTACAGTCATTTTAAAAATATCATTATTCCGAATTTTCGTATTCCTTAATGTGCAAAAATACCGAAATAATATTGATCGAAACAGAAATTTTCCGAAAACTGAAAATTTCCGAAGTTTCAAATTCCGGAAAGAAAATAAAACTACCGAAAATGTTCATTCTCGAAATTTCAAGTCCCGATTTTTTAAATTCCCAAAATTATAAGAATCCATAATTTTAAAATTTCCGAAAATACTAAACTCCCGAAAATTACTTTCCGGAATTGAAAATTTCGGCAATTTATTATTTTCAGGAATTTGAAATTTTGACAATTTAAAAATTCGGCAATATACTATATTCCATAATTTGAAAATTCAACCATTCACTATTTTTGGGAATTTCAAAATTCGAGTTTTAAGATTTCGGACATAAACATTTTTCGTAGTTTTATTTTCTTTCCAGAATTTTCATTTTTTTCAGGAATTTTCTGTTTCTCCAATTATTTTTTCGGTATTCAATTTTTAAATTAAAAAATCTAACAGTTTCACTACACGTATGGGACATATTTAAGACATTTGCGATAGAAATTTTTACTTTGACAAAATCTTCTACGTAAATTATTTTCGAGTTGGGTCTTTCGTTGACACTAGACTATAACATCCGCGCGTCTAATATATTATTATTTAAAGAATATTTTATGTAAGATGTTTATAATTATTTTGTGTTATATTTAATCATAATTAAATACTCGTTTTTTCTCCTTTGATGTCATTGATCACCTATATTAAGCAAAGTAAGAAAATAATTTATAATATAATTTCAATATTTTAATTGTATTTATGTAAAACAATTACAGATTTAAAATATTTGTGGTATAATAGCTTTGTACTGTTACTTACTATCCTTTTTTTGTCTATTACTTATCTTAGTTTAATTAACAAAAAAATGTGTAATTACTACCATATAATCGGTGTCACGGCGTAATCATGTGAGTGCTACTTTTTAATGTTAGCTTAAAATGTCTCCAAAATTTCGCCGCACATTGGGTTGAAAAAACAGTTGATTTTTAAATTCTTCAAACATTTTTTATTTATACAATTTGTTTAAATATTGGAGATGCGGCAAAACTAATAGCGCCATCCAATTTTGCGGGAAAATATAAATAAAATCCATGTATTGGGTCATTTTTTTAACCACCCAATTTGTTATAATATAGTATGAATATAAATTGTACACCATATGATTGTTTATTTGTACCGTCACCAATTGAGTTCAGAAAAAATGGTGATACCCATAGAGTCCCATAGACCACAGACCTTATTTTTTTTAGCTGAATCGCATCACGCTATTATTTGTTCTGTATCTCGCATTTGTAAACAAATTGTTTAAACAATTAAGCAAAAATGTCTTGAAAATCATCTATTAGTTTTTGGGCTATTAGTTTTCCAAATATTTCAATGATAATTTTTCACTTTTAAGCTTTCTATTTGTCTTGTTACATGTTTCTGACGTTTCACTGATATTCTGATATTCCTTGAACTTATCTCGTTATGACAGCAGAGTATGATTTCTGACGATATTTCATCAACTCTCGATTTTACTTTCTTATTTTCTTGTTCAAAAAATATTTCGAATGTTGAGAATATTGTTTTTCTCTCCTGACAAAATTCTTCCTTGGCATTTGCATGGTTCTGCCGTGACACCCTTCAAGTGTGATACTAAATTTCGTCAAAAAAAATTTTTGCAGAATCATTTTATAATAATTATAATTGTTTTCCTGCTGCATTTTTTCGAATGCAATGTTAATTGTCTCTAGTATAATTTTATAGGGGTTTGATGATTTGGGGGAAGCAGTCATAAAGTATGTAGGATGCTAATTGATTTATCAACGTCCAGTTTGACCGTTCCCATGCATCCGTAAAATTAACCACCGGCTTTCCTATTATCGGCAGTATAGGTAATGGAAAAGTGGCTTGAGAGCCGGCATTACCCCGAAGCCCGCGGCGCAAGCTGAGGCAAGGTTGGATCGTGCCTCGACTGGGGGTGATTATGGCGGGTATATGGGGTTGTAAAACCGGCTTTACGAGCTTGCATTTCGAGCCATTGAGTGCGGCTTTTAATAACCTATCACTCGTCATTATGACGGCGACATCCCCTACGAAAACGTACTGCGACTCGTCTGCTCTTCCATTTGTACCTATAACTTATGTATATTATGAGCGTTCCTATCTTTTGCAGGATACCACTTGCAAAAAAGTAATTATCACGTTAAATTAGCCTTTGATAGAGGTTACTTTATTTTCTCAACATTTTTAGTATCACACACACCTGATAAAATTCCCTGTGAAAAAAGGAACGCATTTCCACTCTGCTGGGATTCGAACCCAGGACCGAGAATAGTCGCCCGACAAACGAAGGGTCCTACACTCGAATCCCAGCGGTGTTGAAACTGTTCAAAGGCATTCCTTTTTTCACGGAAAATTGTACTTAATGCGTTATTTTAGATTTCCATATTGTGTCTTAATGACTTGTAAATGGCAAGTAGAAAATTTTATTTCCTGTCTCTTTTAGCTAATTTTGCCATTTAGAGAATATCCAGATAAATTAGTTGGATAATTTCTAGATGGCAAAATTAGCTGAAACACCTACATATTTAGGTAACATAGAAATAACCCCTCGGAGATTTTCAAAATAATTAGGAGAAACCAGTACGAGGTGGATAGAAAAACTTTTGAAGGCAGATTATTGATAAATGATGAACAAGCGGGGAAGGTATTACATACCAAATTAAATCTGAAACATTCATTTTGATTATAGCAGTGCCATCAAATAAATTATTTTGGTGATTTAACCTATATTTTATACTTTTTTCAACGCGTTGCGCTTTTATTCAGGTGGTACTGTTTCGGTACGAGGTGAATATATAAATTATTAAAGGACATTATATATAAAATCATAAATCAATCAAACATTATTTTTTCATTTATACAATGATTTTTTTCAACTATTACTGAAAACTATCACACACAAAAAAACTATGAATAATTGTATTTGGTTATGTTGGTAAAGGTATAAGTTTGCTTATATTTATTTAAAATTTGTTTGGTTGGTAGCTCTCATTTATTTTGGTTAAAAGCAAAAAATTACTTTTATACGCAAGCCTAACCTGTCAACAATTAATTCACCTCGTACAGAGTGACACTTATCACAAAAACACGTAAAATATATTGTCGATAAAAATTAAGAGGATTAATCATCCGGAAGTTTTGAATCTAAGAGGTTGAAGAATCAAAGGAATAGTCGAAGCATTTTATTTCCTTAAAAAATGATAATCTGTCAGCTGATAAAATTTTCATTGCTATGTCAAAAGACGTTTTTTAAATTTTAAATTTAAAAATAGCAAGTAAATGGTCGAAAGGCTGATTATAAAACTCGTTTTTAATATTGATATTCCTAAAAAAAAAACACTACAGAACTTTTTCCTATTATTCAGTTCGTACTGGTTTCACCTCATGCTGGTTTCCCCTATTCATAAGAAAATTATTACGCGAGTAATTTTGAAGTTAGACAAATTCCTATTATGATTTCTCGAAAGACAATTTTGCTTGTTGTGATCGATAAAGTACTTGCGGTTACAAAACAAGTTTCAATATCTCCCTCGCAGTCAGTCTCCTTTATAAGTTTATACTCCTTGCTCCTGCGTTTTACGACCTAACCTCTCGAGTCTCAATTCTCAGGTTTCCTTTTTTTTTGCTCTAAAGTTAAACCATTTCCGAAAATCTGACCAGCTAAGCATGAACCGTAAATCTTCGTGACACGAAATCGTTCGTCGGCTCCCTTTGGGTCCGAATATCGTCTTTCCATTTGTGCGAGGAAGTTAACAGTTTCACACTAATAGTTAGCTTTATATTTCCGTCGCTTTTTTTATGAAGACCTTTGCGCCCTGGTAATACGAAGAAGGACCCGAGACACCCCTTGTTACGCTGTGGGATAGGAGTGTTCAGTGCAGAATTTTAGAAGTTGTATTAAACTCAGAAAACAATTTGGTTGAATCAAACAAGTTTCTGTTGGTTCAACCATAGAATATGGTTATTATATGGACAACAAAATATTTATTTGACCCAAATAATTGTTTTGTTTGTTTTAACCAAATCTTTTGGTAGTTTATTTTGTTGATCCAACAAAAAAATGTGGTTGGCTCAATCAAATATTTTGTTTCATAAATCAAAATTTGATTGATTTATACAAAATTTCACGTATAGCCAAGAAAACCATTTTTTTTATTCAATAAATGTTTTTTTTTGTCTGTGTGTGGCCTCAATATACAAGTGTGTAAAGCAAATATACAAAAGAGCTTTCTAAATTTTTAAATAAACATGATAGAGCAAATTTTTTTAAGATCGAAATTAAATCTACTTTCATATGAACCACTTTTTACACAAAATTTAAAGGAGGTAGTTGGCAATCTATGAATACCGTTAAGATTTTTTCAGGGTGATCACTGAACCAGAAAAACCGGGAAATGACAGTGAATCTATTTTTTTACCAGGAGTTTTACAAGCTTTTAGAAGAAAAACCTATTCAAGCACATAATAACAACAATGATATTATAATAAGTTTGATTCTAAAATCTTTTACTTTAAAAATTTTTCATTTTGGTTCTTCATTTTCAAGCGTACATTTTCAGTATTTCAAATTGCAGCTTTGAAGTCTTACAAGGGGATATTCAGAGTTGGAATTTTGTTTAAATCTCATAAATTCCCTACTAAGAGTCCATTATGTTAATGTAACATTTTTAACACTTGTTTTTAATACAGCATTCGCTTTTTTCTTCAATTTGCAAATGTTGCAAACTCAATTTTCCATTTTCTTCCATTCCTAGCTGTCTAAAATAAGAGAAAAAAACTAATTTTGTATTAAAAACAGATATAAAAAAATGTTATGTCTACATAATTTTACACGACAATTTAATACAAATTTCAATCCATAGAAAAATTTTGTTGAAATAGTCGATTTTTTCGTAAACGGGTTAACATTGGCAAATAATGTTTTGGCAAATTAATAGTCATCCAACTGACTCTCAGATAGGGAATTTAGTAGATTCAAAAAAATCCGAACGCTGATCATCTCCTTATTAAACAATTAAAAACTAAAAGCGTTTAAAATTAAACTTTTTTGAGAATGAACGTTTTAAGTTGAACAACTGTAAATATAAATTAACTAATAATTTTTTAAATTAAACTGTAGTTGCAATATTAAAAATTGAATAATCATTGATTTTACAAGACAATTATGAATAGTGTTTACAGATTTTAACATTAAAAGTTAAACTGTTTCAATTTGAGAGCCTTAGTAGTCAAACAAATGTAAAAGTCTGATTGAAACCTTACAAATTATTTAAAATTAAAAAAAAACGTCAAATTAATAGATTCATTCAAAATAAGCAAACTATTCTAAATCAAATATTAAAAACTCTACAATCTGAAATTGAATAGTTTGAGCTAGTCTTGAATCGTCAAAAGTTTAGTGTTAATATGAACTTGAACGTTAAAATTTTTATTTTTAAGTAAAAGTATTGAATTTCGATGTATAAATTAATAAAAATTAAACAAATATTAATCTAAAACGACTTAAAATTAAAACAATTTATCTTCTAATTTAAAAAGTGCACATTTAAAAAATAATTTTGAATCTGTTCGTTTCAGAAAAGTTTAATATTTGAAGTTCGGCACGTATAAAATATACGTGTAAATTGTCGCGGGTTGAAAAAATGTTTTAAGCTTCAATTTTACAAGTTAAAAATTCAAAAGCGCTCCACTTTGAGTATTTCCATTTGAAGTTTAGTTTAGAAAAAATTTCAACTGTAAGAGTTCGAATTTTTTAATTTCAATGATTGTAACATTTTTGTGAACCGATTTCTTTAATTGAGGCATAATCTTTAAAATCATTAGAAATCCCTTCAAATTATTGAGATGTATTGATATTTCCTTGAAATCTTAAAAAATAATGAAAACCTTGGAAATACCTTGAAATATTTAGAAATTTTCTAAAAACCCTTTAAATTTGTTTGAATATCCTCAATTCTTATAAATCCTATATAAAATTCTTCCAAATCTTCCGAAATAATAATAATTTTTTTATATAGATTATAAATATAAAATAAGAGAATTGTACATTGTGTGTAGGAGTTTCGGTATTATAGCACTCGTTTTCAGGGTGGGGTCGCGTGTCAATGTAGGGTGGCATTTACGACTTTCTTGGGTTACGTTCCAGTTGAGGTTTGAGGCTAACAACGTTTCTCGGATACTGCTACACAAATACAGGGTTTAATGGTAGATCGACAGGAAAAGTGTTTGGGGTAGGTCAGCTTCGAAAAGAGGGATGTATTCATCATCACAAGCTGTCATGAATTATAAAGCACTAGCTTGAACCTACACTACTGTTTCCACTTGGCCCTTACTCAAATCGAGAAAAACTGTTCGGTATTTTCAAAGTTTCCTCTTCAAACTTATTTTTGTCAGTCCTAGTGATATTTTTGTCCCCGAATGTTTGTCACAGACTTAACATTCTTTCCCTATGATGACTTTGTGAAGCTCTTCACCTGGGGTGATTGCTAGAGAGATTGATCAGCGACCGGTGTCGAAGCGGTGTCGCGGAAGAAACGTGTTGGTTAAATAAGCAGCACGTGAATTCTACATTGATCTAAAATTCATCCCTCCTCTATAACTCCTTCTACACTTTCCTTTCTCACTTTTCTCATATGAATTTCTTGATCCCTGGCGGTCTAACGAGGCTAGAACCGAGTGAGTTACGTTTGTTGAAAATTCAACTGTCTTCTGAAAAACTCGCGTTTTGGCTTGCAAATTCAACTATTTACTAAAAAATTCGATTATTTTGTTGGAAATTCAATTTTTTTCCTGAAAGGTCATCTTTTTTGGTAGAAAATTCAATTATTTTGTTGAAAATTCAACTGTTTGGTTGAAAAATTATCTTTCTTCGTATGAAAATCTTTCTTGGTTGAAAATTCAAGTATTTTCTTAAAAATTCGTCTTTTTTAGGTTGAATTTAACTGTATTTGATTTCAAATTAAAATATTTTTCGGTTCAAATGTTTACTTTGTTAAATAGTCATTTTTTTGTTGAAGATTCATCTCTTCAGTTGAAAATTAAACTATTTTGTTGGAAATTCGTTTCTTTTCCAAATAAAAATTAATTCAATTGATAATTTATCTTTCTTAGTTAAAAATGCAACTATTTATGTAGTTGGAAATTCAACTGTCTTCTGAAAAACTTGTGTTTTTAGCTTGCAAATTCAACTATTTACTCAAAAAATCAATTATTTTGTTGAAAATTCAATTTTTATCTTGAAAGTTCATCTTTTTTGGTTGAAAATTCAACTGTTTGGTTGAAAAATTATCTTTCTTCGTAAAAAAATCTGTTTTGGTTGAAAATTCATCTTTTTTAGGTTGAATTTAACTGTATTTGATTTTAAATTAGAATATTTTTTGGTTGAAATGTTTACTTTCTTAAAAATTCATTTTATTTGTTGAAGATTCATCTCTTTAGTTGGAAATTAAACTATTTTGTTAGAAATTCGTTTCTTTTTCAAATAAAAATTAATTCTTCAATTGATCATTGATCTTTCTTACTTAAAAATTCAACTATTTATGTACTTGAAAATTCGTCTCTTTTACATGAAATTCATCTTTTTTTCGTAGAAAACTTTTTAGGTTGAAAATTCAGTTATTTTGTTGAACATGTATTATATTTCAACTTGAAATCTTAGATATTGAAATCGTTTCGTATTTCAATATGGTACCTGCATTAATTTTATTTTAAAGAATGTATTCCCCTATTTTCGTTAAAAAATCACCCTATTTTCCCCTTTATAATGTGAAGTGTGTTATCAATATTAGTCAGGGTTGGTAACGTATAATACTCCACGTGTTAGACGTGGTTTTCTACGCGTATATTACCACGTATATTACCTCTCTAGTTTTCTACGTGATTTGACGTATATCACGTCCGAATGGAAACTTTCAGTGCGCATGCGCCAATATAGACAAATACCTCACATAACCTATTTTTCTTGTCGTAGTCGCCGTGTTCGCTTTTCAACTTTTCATTGCAGTAAATCGTAAAAAGATGTATCGAGGGGGTAGGCCTAAAGGTAAAATCTGGGACCAATTATCTTACAAACTCATAAATCTTATCACAGAAAAGACACTTTGCGAAAGATTTCTGTCCTTTGTTCCACTCAAAAAACATATCCTTCCATGGTATTACATTATGATAAAACATTTTTCTCGTCCCAACCCAGGCATAATTATTACTTTCAATTACTATAACGCATTCAACAGAATTATGAATAATTATTATATTTCAAAAGTGAGGTTATGTACTAGTCAACACAGTCAACACTGATGACACTGATTTTACAAGTCGGAAATCTTTGAAACGTAACTTACAGGAGTTTTCTGCGATTTTCTACTGTTTTTGACGTATATTACGTCAAAAACGTATTATACGTAGAAAATACTCGAGTTACGCGTGACTGACCAACTTTCGATTATCGATATGGTGAAAAATTGTATGCATGACTCGTGAAATCGTTGCCTTTCGACCCTCGTCATGCAATATACTATTCCAGTTCTTCTATTTGTCGCTTGTTTTTCTCATACATGTCTTGTGCACACTGTACGGTCTTATCGCACAAACCCAATTAACAGGCAATAATTTTCCGATTAGTTCTGCGTGGATAATGGATTGAACACTACTATGAGAGAGCTGCAAATTTTACGAGGTATTTGTGCAATAAAAAAAGAGGCAAAGAGTAATATTCTTACATTTTTATCTTGAAGAAAATAATTTAAGCTTTTGTCTACTCTATGTTAATGTACCTTATTAAAGTATCAGCGATTGTTTAGAAATTCTGCAGAAAAAAAATAAAAAATAGCATTATAGTTGAGAACCTGCAATTGCGGTCGTGTTGAGAACGAAGCATTTGTTCAAATCTCAGAGTCGAAGCTTCGGGCACGTATTCGCTATACTATTTCATTCAGCGAAATCTCGAGTATCGCAAATCGCTCTGCGTAATCCCAGTTGCCTGGCCACACAAATAGAAAACAAAAATTGAAATAAAGCAACTCATAGGGGCGAGAACTTTATGAACACTGAAGGGAATAAATTGTTTCCGTTAATAAATAACAAATTAGTTTCGGGCTACAATGAAACAATAATAAAATGATGGAATTAGTTTCCTTTTCAGGGTGGTCTTAGGTCAGGAAAAATCTGGAAATCAGGCAAAAGTCAACGAATTTTATTGGTTAGGGAAAGTCAGGGATTTTGAACAAAACTTTGCCAATGTCAGGGAATTCCTATAAGAGGACACTTTAAATAATTCTCAAAGATAATAAATTAAAATTTTTAATTGTTTGATTCTGATTTTTGAATATTGACGGTAAGGGAAAATAAAAAATTTTTCTGTAATTGCCTTGTATTTTTATTCCTTTTTTTCATTTGCTTCCACCTGACGATTATATTTTTAGTTGAAAACTTTATTATTTGATTGCAAATTCAACAATTTTGTGAAAAATTCATCTTTTTTCGTTGAAAATTCAACAGTTTTGATGTCAATTCGTCTTTTTGGTTTAAAAAGTCATCTCTTTTGGTAGAAATCTCATATTTTTTTGTTAAAAATGCAACTATTTGATTGTAAATCTACTTTTGTTTTGTTTGAGGATTCAACTGTTTTGTGGAAAATTGGTCTTTTTTGGTTGAATTTAACTGTTTTTGATACAAAAATAAAATCATCTTTTTGGGTTGACAATTCAACTACATGTTTGAAGGTTGAACCACTTGGTTAGAAGAATCATTTTTGGTTGAAGTTTCACCATTTTAACTGAAAATTCATCTCTAAAGTTGAAAACTCATTTTTCCTTTGTTTAAAAATTTATTGTTTGGGTTGAAGGTTCATCTGTTCGGTAGAAAATTGAGCCATTTTCAGGAAAATTCGTGTTTTGGATTGAAATTAATTTTCTTCTGAAAATGTATGTTTTCCATTTTGGGATAAGAATTTATCTTTTGTAGCTTTGAATTCTTCTTTTTTGGTAGAAAATTAATCTTTTTGGTGGAAAATTCGTCTTTTTGGTTTGAAAAATCATTTTTTTTTTTTAGAAATGTCACCCTTTTTGTTTGAAATATCAAATATTACATTTTTTGTTGAAAATTTATCCATTTAGTTGAAAAATAAACCATTTTGTTCAAAATTCATATTTTGAAGAGTTTAAAATTCAAATTTTTTACAGGAAATTCATATTTTGCTTTGAAAGGTCAACAATTTGGAAGAAAATTTTTTTCTCTCTTGACTGAAAACTGTTCATTTGTTGGAAATTTGTTTTTTCTTTCGAAAACTCACCATTTTAGTTAAAAATTAATCTCTGATTGAAATTTCCATTTTTTTGGTTGAAATATCAACTATTAAATTTTTCATAGAAAATTCATCTGTTTGAGTTTAAAAGTCAACTGTTTTCTATAACATTTGACTTTTTTGCTTGTAAATTGACCTTTTTTTGTTGAAAATGCTGTTGTTTTTGGTTAAAGTTTAACCTTTTTTGTTTAAAAATTTGAATATTCGGTTAAAAATCCAACCATTTTGTTAAAAATGTAATTATTTTATTAAAAAGTCATCTTTTTTGGTCGAAAGTTTGACTTTTTTTTTAAATTAATGCATTCGGATTTAAAATTCATCTTTTATGGTAGAAAATTCATCAGTTTAGGTTGATATAAATAAATTTGAAATTTTTTAAACTGTTTTGTTAAAAATGTAATTATTTTATTAAAAAGTAATCTTTTTTGGTCGAAAGTTCAACTTTTTTTTTAAATTATTGCATCTGGATGGAAAATTCATCTTTTATGGCAGAAAAGTCATCATTTTAGGTTGAAATAAATAAATTTGAAATTGTTTCAGTCCGTTTATGAAGAATTTTATGATAACCCTTAAACGGGACACTTCAACCTAGCTATGTAAACGGAACAGTAGTGCAAATTGTTTTTTTTGCAATGTTAATATTAAATATTTAACATATTGAACATATAATAGACATCTAGAATATATTACGCATATTTAACATATATTTAATATAGTGGGGATAAGCCGCTGCAGCTGTGCCTGCGTAAATGCTAGCAAAATAAAAACTTTTTCGGTGCGAATGCGCACCAGTGTGCCGTTTGAGGGTTAAAAATGTCACATGATTAAAATTCTGGTATTTGAATATTATTGGCCAGGGAAAATCAAAAATTGGTCAGGGAAAAATCGGGGAATTCGGAAAATTAAGATTTGCGGGCACCCTCCTTTATTTTATTTTCTATAACTAATGAGAAAAGGATTATTTTTTCAACGTTCATCCACATTATTTAAGAATTTTTTTTTAATCAAATATGCAAATTATTAAATAATAAAAGCTATTTTGAATTGCGGTAATATTCTGCTACATTGCATACTAATCGTGTCTGATTAAGAAAATGACGTTATGTTGCGAATAAAAAAAAAAAATATATATATATATATAAGCCATTCCTGATAGGTAATCCAACGCATTCAGTTTATCGCTGCTGACTTCACTGAATTTTACTGCCATGGTTTACGAAAGCCGCTCTTCTTATATTTTATCATCCCTTTCGTCATTACTCGCTTTATATTCCCCCTAGTGTCTTTTCTCTTTTCTTGACATTTCACATAAACTTAGGTTTTTCCCAAAAATATTTATGAAATGAACTATTTAAAAAAATATATGTATATATTAAGGATATTTATTAGTTATATGAAGCTCACAAATGAGCATTGTTAAAAATGTTTTATAAAATTGATGAAAATATTCTCATACTTAGTCTTCACTAATTCTGGAATAGAAGTGAAGGCCAACTTTAGCAAAAATATTCCAGGGCAGAATTGTTCATTTAACAATAGTTATTTAGAGTCTTATGTTTTTGCTTTTGTCTGCAGGTAAAAATTGTAATCCTTATTTAATACTGATGTTGTGGGGCTCTTTTTATTTTTTGATGGATTTTTAAATCTGTTTGTTATGGTTTTTTTCCCAACAATTTTATTCAGGAATTATACTGTTGTTATTTTTATACAAAATATTTTTGCTGAATACAATTCGTTTAGTAAAAATGTATCAAATCGATTATTACAGAACCTCTTGAGGAAATTAAATGCGCCTTATAAACATTGGGATTAAATAAGAATTCTGTTACCGAAAGAGAAGACAAAACATAAAACTCTAAATAACTTAATAACTATTATTAAATACTCAATTTCAAGCTGCAATATTTTTGCTTTATACAGTTATCCTTCATTTGTCTTCCAAAAAGTTATAATGAACAATAGGAATATTTTCCTCCATATTAGAAATTAATTTTAACAATGCTCATTTTTTAACCTTGAGATAGCTAGTGAACATCCTTAATTATATTCAGGAGTAATTATAATGAATAAAATAATGTTATCTTCCTCTCTTAAATTATTTCTCTCTCTTTCTTATCTAACTGTGCCTACACTCGATGTACAAGGCGCAATTATTTAAACTCGTGAGTTCTGCTTTCATAAGAGGCGATAGTCATAATACACTTATCGCTTTATAAGAAACGTTCATACGCTGGTAAACTGAAAAAATACATTTAGGTAACGTGCAAGTCCCTTGCCCGTCGTTTTTAAACGAAGACTTAGCACTGGCATTTTATTAGTAGGGGAGCAGCTGGCAATGTGGCACAGCGGGTAATGCGGTAATGGTACGCAGTAGCTTTTACAAAAACCTCGGGATTATGAACGAGTGAGGTTAGCTTCAGTATATGTATTTATGAATGCAATGTTGAATCGTGAAAAAATCGTTTAATCAAGGTAACTATTCAAGTTTGATGATGAAAAGTTCGTTTTTGGTGTTTCTCATGTATTATGGTAGCTGCGACAAAAGCAGTGTAAACTGTAAAGTATAGCATTTTACTCGCAAAGTAATCAAATGCTTGTAAAATTTATCTTTTGACACCTCCGAAGGCTGCAAATATGTCATAAATAGCTAAAGGTGGATACTTTAATGCTAAACTGCTGAAAATTGTATCTTCATAGCTTTTGTTTCTATTCATACGCGAAATATAATCTCTACAATATAGATACTTCATTTTACTGAAATAATGTCTCTAATTGTTATAAAATTATTTTTTAAATTAAAATAATACATAACAATAACTGCGCATCCCGAAGCCGTGCACAGATAAAAGTTATATTGGGCATTATTTCTCAATTATGTCCATTCAAAAAATTTAAGTTGTTCGCTTCAAGTCAAAATTAGATTATTATATTTTATTTGTAATAACATTTTTTCAATTTTTCTCTAATAAGATTTGTTTGTTTAAAATATCAAAATTTTGGATGGAGTCCGAACAATTTAGTGGAACTCTTTTTTATTGCATAACAACATTAAGAACCAAAGAATTATTTCAGTATTTTACAATTTTGAAAGCAAAACAAGATAAAAATGGACTCACCTAAATATATATGCTTTGTTTATTAATCCTTATAAAAGAGCTAAATAGATTTCACAATTGAATGTACAAAGCCTAATAACTAGTGGTTGACCACTTCAAATTTGGTTCTATCGAAATCGAGGTAGTTATTAACCGCTGGAATAGCAAGCTCTCATTTCAATATAAAAGTCCTTATGCCTTCATTAATTATATATTTTTTTAATTTAATGAATTCATCGTACAGCAAAATCAGGCTAAGTGACACGTGTGTGGGAAACCGGCTCATCCGTAACTTCATTTTTTATAATTAATTATCTTTCTCTATGAATAATACATTTTAAGCTTAGCGATTATTATTTGCTTTTTCACAAATGTTAACATTTATTTTGAATCTTTTTGGTGTAGTTTCGTTAGTTATAACGAATGTAAATTGCATTCGCATAAGATTCTCAGTTTTGTAAATTTGGATAGGTTGTGTAAAATAACTTGTGAAAAATTTGGCTTGCAGAAATTTATGAAAATTTCATACTGTTGATCATATTGTCTAACACCCGAACAAGATTTATGAAAATTTTCACAAGAATATAATATATTTTTCGTCCTGCACAATGATTTTGTAAGAATTTTCGTATTTGTGGGGGAAAGCGGCTCATAGTATTTTATTATGGACCAAATGAAAAATGAGGTTAAGAATAAATCTATAGTTGTGTTCCAAGCAACAATGAACAGATTATTTAACGTTACCATCAGTTTTATTAACTTTATTTACTTTTAAAATTATTAGAAAAATTATGAATCATTATTTTTTCTGTAAAGGTTTCAATGCCTAATTTAATTTCCTTCTTGGACTGTATGGTAAAACACTGAAAAAAACGAGCCGCTTAGCCCCGTTTTACGGTAACAAAGAAGAGGAATGTTATGCTGCATTTTTCATATTTTTAAAAATTCGTTCATTTCTTCGAAAAGTTTTCTGCTTCATAACTCGATTCAGGTCTTAGGGGTGATATGCAAAATTCGAAATGACAATTTCTCTGAAAAAAGGTTTTGGCGTAAAAATGTTGTTTTTTCGAAGGGGTACTTCAAGCGTCATATAATCCGACGTACGCATTTGAGTCATCACAGTTGAATCGGAAGCACCCCGTCTTCGCCGCTTTCGTCCTAGACGTCGTGTCGATTGACGCGAAAGTTACGATCTTTCGTCTCGGTACAGTAATGTTGGGAACGAAACTTCAAGGCTTCGTACTTAAATGGAAGTGCAATGGGTCGAAAAGTCTTTGTCTCCTTCCTCATGCCTCGGTCGTCGCAATGTCGCGCGAAGTCGTCAAATCCCACAGGAAGCCTCGCGATCCCGATTGAATTTGATTATCGAAAGTACTCATCTAACTTTCACTCGGTTAAGATAGCATGTCTCCAAAAAAAAATTCTCTGAAGAATGCTGAAGCCTCTAGGACCTAGGTCTAGGATCACAAATTAGAATAGAGTAAAACATATTTTGAGAGAACACTTTGAGAGAACACTTTGAATGGTGAATTCGATTTGACAGATTGTTTTTTCGCTCTCCTGAAAAATTCCGATTTTGTTTGTTATCTAATACTATACTGTTACCCTTTAATTAATCTCAATCCTATTACCAAACACCAATAAGTAACTAGGACATCAAGTCTAAAGGTTACAGAGAATTGTCGATATAATTGAAACTTAATGTTTTAAACTTATGAAGCACTGTCATGCAGTATCCTACCGTATTAAAATATCCTGATCTTAATAATAAATGACTGAAAATGCATAAAACCTGTCTTTTATGTCACGCGCATCTACTCTGTAGAGTGTAGACTACAGTATGTAGTTATGTGAATTATTTTCCGTCTACTTCATGACGTGGTACATCCTTTTTCCTGTCACAATCGTCTCCAAGGCGTGCTTTGCTCACGAATCGTTCAATTGATGGTTGCAAACGAATAGGAAAGTACACTCTTCGACTTTAATGTCAGTATTTAGCATTTTGTAAATCAAAAAGTATGCACAGAAAGATGCACTTTTGTAGATCTCCAGGAGACTTCTGTTTATTATTATTACGTTCTTTGCAAGTACATTGTATGTAAAATAGAAACTGCCAGCGAGAACATTATTTTGTATGCACTGGCAATAATGAGTAGGTTACATAGTAACACTATCGCTGTGCATATTTTAAATCTGATTTCACTCGAAAATATTGCTCAATCCTATCTAAAAAAAGTGGTGTCTCGAAAATCTCGCAATCATTTTTGTTGAAAACCTGATTGGCTTTTAATTGCTTGAAGGTGGTTTTATATCTTAGGTTTAAAATTTTTCAAATTAAATCTACAAATGACCCCTTTCAACAAGAAAAATCACAGAATACATTATATGCGGATTGAGAAAAATTTGTGCTTTTTAATACTCTTGAGTGGTTAAATTAAAACTTTCAAATTATCTAATAAATTATTGAAAATATTATACATGTTTTATGTTAGTTTTTTTTTCTCGCCTGAAATCGGTATTTTAAAACAAAATGTTATGTTAGTACTTTTCTTCGAAAATTATTATTTCTTAGTAAAAAATCATATGATTTTCAGAGCATCGTTATTAATCGTATCATTATTCAGAATCATTAAATTCACCATTTTTGTACCATTTTTGGTTTTGTTGCCGTTTTATACAGAAACAAAGTATAGTTATTTATTTAAGTTTCAACCCGAAAATATGAATTTTTAACCAAATATATGAATTTTCTACTAAAAAAGATAAATTTTCAACCAAAAATTCAATAGTTAGTCTTTCAGTTCAAACAATTCATTGTTAACCAAAAACACAAATTTTCAAGTTGAATTATCAACTAAAAAGAAGATCAGTTTTGAATAAAAAATAAAATAGTTAAATTTTCAGTTGAAATAATTAATTTTTAACAAAAAGAGAGAACTTTTTTTTACCAAAGAATTGAATCTTAAACAAAAAAAATTATTTTTGAACATGGTACCTCAAGTTTCAACCAAGAATATTTAAACCAAAAAGACGAATTTTTAACTAAAAAGTTGAATTTTCTACCAATATAATTGAATTATTAACCCAAAAAGATGGATTTTCAACAAAAACAGTTGAATTTTGAACACAAAAATATGAATCTTTAACAGAAAAGTTAATTTTTAACTAAATAGTTGAATTTTAAAGCCAAGCACAAAATTTCTGCAAAAAGTTAAATTTGTAACCCGAAAATATGAATTTCCTATCAAAATAGTTGAATTTCAAACCCAAAAAGACGAATTTTTAACAAAACAGCTTAATTTTGTTTAAAATAATAAAAACAAGCTTGACCAATTTCGGACTGTGTTATTTTTTTCGTCGGAAATTGAAATTTTTATTAAAAAATCATAACGTTTCAAAGAAGATTCATAATTTTTAAACAGTTTTAGGTTATTTTTGGGCTGTGCATTAAAAATTTGTATTTTCAAACAAAAACGATTATAATTTGAGCGAAATTTAGAATCTTTTAATAATTTTTTATTACGTTAGCTTTTTCGTCTGAAGTTGATATTTTTTTAACAAAAATGCAACGGGTTGATAGTCTATACAAAAAATTTATATACAATTATTCTTAAGTTATGTTATCAATTTTCATCAGTTATCAAAAATATTGTCCTTGCTTTTAATTTCTATTATTTTACATAATAAATACTATGAAAAGACAAAAATTTTATTTTTTAGTTTAAAAATTGCGTGAGACATTAAAAATAAGAAATATATATTACTTCAAAAATCGTATGACAGTAGTTGTTTAAACTAAAAATGTATTATTTTCTATAAAATCTGTATGTGAGTATAAAATATTTGGTAGGGACACTAAAGTCTGGTGAATCTAACAGACTGAGTTGGACGACGAATAGAAAGAAGATTTTACGATTCAGGGGTTAAATGATCTGTCACTTTTTCTCCCGGATCACTTTTTATCGCCTCTTTTCCTCGCATGTCCATCGTAACAAAATGTCGTAAAAGTATAATACACCAGTATGCTCACGATTTATTTCTTTTCATTAGAATAAAAATTGGTGAACTTTCTTTGCTGTTTGGTTTTCAATCGAACTATTCAATCAAAATATGATTCACTTGGAAAAATTTTATAAATCACAATATTTATAGAATTAATTTTAATTGTTCAAACTTGCTTATAATTTAATTTTAGTTAACATTTGTGGTTGTTACTTCATTTTTTACTTTTTTAAATAATTCATTTTTCTTTGTTGAAAATGAACTTTTTGGTTGAAAATTCAACTGTCTTCGTCTTCTGAGAAATTCGTCTTTTCGGCTTAAAAATTCAACTATTTGATTGAAAGTGCAACTGTTTTTAGTTAAAGTTTAATATTTATTGTTTGAAAATTCGACCATTTGGGTAAAAATAAAATGTTGAAAATTCAATTATTTGGTTAAAAATCCAACTATTATGTTGAAAATTTAATTATTTTGTTGAAAATTTAACTATTTTGTTAAAAAATAATCTTTTTTGGTCAAAAACTTGTTTGTTGAACATTCGTCATTTTTTATGGAAAATTCGTCCTCTTGGATTGAAAATTCGTCCTCTTGGATTGAAAATTCATCTTTTTGGTAGAAGTGTGTCATCTTTTTTCTTTGAAAATGAACTTTTTTGTTGAAATTTCAACTTTTCATGTTGAAACTTCAACTGTTTTCTAAACAAATAAGTCTTTCAAGCTTGAAAATTTTACAAATAATGTTATTGTACACTGTGTCTTCATTTTTGGTTGAAAAGTCTACTATTACATTTTTGGTTCAGAGTTCATCTATTGCGGTTCAAAACTTTGTTATTTGGCTAAAAATTCAACTATTTTGTAGAAAATTCGTCGTTTTTCGTTGAAAATTTCACTACTTGGTTGAAAATTTTGAAGATGTAACTGTTTGACTAAAATTAATCAGGTTTGGTTGAGGATTCAACTGTTTTGTTGAAAATTCATCGTTTTTGGTTGAATTCAGTTATTTTTCATTACAACTTAAAATATTTTGAAATTGAAATATAAACTATTATATTTTTCGTTCAAAATGCCATTACTTGGTTGAAAGTTTAACCACTTTGTTGAAAATTATTTTTTTTTTATTGAAGATTTATCTCCTTATTTGAGAATTAATTTTTTTCTGGATGAAATTAAATTATTTGGATGAAAATTCAACTATTTGGTAGAAAATTCATGTATTTTGTTGAAACCTCATATTTTTGGTTGATTGCATCGTTTTTCATTTAAAATCAAAATATCCTTTGGTTGAAATATCAACTATTATATTCTTCGTTGAGAATTTATCTTTGTTGAATTAAAAATACATATTTTCTTCTAGAAAAGTAATCATTCTTGGTTGAAAATGAACTTGTTCGTTGAAAATTCAACTTTTCTTTTCTGGATGAAAATTGAAAGATCTCTTAAAGAATTCGACTTTTTGCTTAGAAACTCAACTTTTTGGTTGAAAATAGGTTTTTGGTTGAAGTTTAATTTTTGTTTGTTTGAAAGTTCGACCATTTGGTTGAAAATTCAACTATTTCCTTAAGATTTCAACTATGTTGTTGAAAGTTCGTCACTTTTCCTTGAAAGTTCAACCGTTTCCTTAGAAATTAATTTTATTGTTGAAAACTCAACATTTTCGTTGAAAATTAAATTTTGCGTTGGAAATTCATCTTTTCGGTTTCAAAGTGAACGTTTGTCTAAAACATCCGACTGCTTAGCTTGAAAACTGATTTTTTTTTATTGAAAATGCAATATATTTGCACTTGAAATCTTAGGAATTTAAAGCGCGTCACAATGAATTCAATATGGCACCTACATTACTTCTATTTAAAAGAATTTATTCCCCTATTTCCGTGGAAAATCACCCTATTTCCCCTATTTTTAGGTAATTTTGGACTGTGAAGTCGGAATTTAAGAAAGAAAAGCGTAAAGAAGTCTTTATCATTTATGTTTTTTATAAGATCTTCTTAAGAAATGCAATATATATAACTTCTCAGCGTGAAATGTATTTTTGAATTGAAAATAATTCTCGTCCTTGGAATATCTTGAAAAGGCATTGTCGCTTTTAGTGAAGTCCTTAATATCTCTAAACCCCTTCAAGAAGACTCATTCACTCCGGTATGAAGAACGCTCGCTGACGAATAACGTTTACGACGCACGTTATTATGAGTTGCTATATTCGCTGAGAAGTCCCTGTGTATAAATACTCCCCTTCTTTGCCTATCTCTTAACATAAATGATAAAGAAAGGTATTATGAATAACATTTCACAGAAATTAAATTACGCAGTTTTCCGAATGCATAAATAATAAGTACTTTTTTATTACCTCTGTAGGATTACCTTCTGACATTTGACGTTTTAAATAAAAAAGTCTATAATTCTCTACTAAAAACACACGTGGCAAATACATATTACAAACCTCTTTAAAATAAAATTACATTTTTTTATTTATAACGAAAGGCATTTTGTGGAAAGAATTTTACCAGCATCCGAAATGCACGTTTTTCTACCCTTTTTTATGCACACCCTTTTTTTCTAGAAGCAGTGATTGTACCTGAAATGTCATGTTTATGGCCTAACTGTGACTATTCACCAGTTAGGTCAGGGTTAGAAATTTAGAATGTCTTCCTTTGGACAGAAAAGTAGAAAAAAAGTGACAGGAAGTAATACTTTCCCCTCAGTTGGGAACGATTTGAGGAAAAAGGTTTAGTTGAAATTCTTTTCAGAGGATTAACCCTGGAGTCTAAATCTGAATTCTAACGAAGGGATTCTAAACAACATTTTTTTACAAAGCCTCCAATTTCTTTTTCTGTTTACTTTGAAAGACTTCGGAATCAAAATTTCGATAGAATGGTGGAAGATAATTTTTTGTTTTAAATTAACAAAATGTGTTTTCTTTTATTTATGCCTTTTAAAAAATACCTTTAAAATTTGACAATTTTTCGAGATATTTTTGTATTCTTCGCATAAATTAAAAAAAATTGAACGCATTTGAATTTTTAAGGCTTTAACTAATAGTTTCAAATTATTCATTCTTGAAGGCCTTGAATACTTTATGTTAACTGTAATAATTTTTATTTGAATTCCTACAGATACCATTCAGTTTTGAATTCCTCAAGGTTTGTAATTTTGTTACTTTTTGAGGCTTCTAATTAAATTTATTTTTATACAGTAACCTTAATTTTTATAATATTAACATTAAATTTATTTCATCGTAATTGCACGAAAGGCGATAAAATTCTGCATCTAATGAGCCCAATCTCCATATTATTTTATTAATTTTTTAAGATGATTTAGAATTTTTCTCTAGATCCTACCCAAGGGTCGAACTAGGTGCAAAAAAGTCGCAAGTTTTTAAATAATGATTGAATTTACCAAAAGTTTAACAAAATAAAAACAATAATACTTCTATAAATATTACTGAAATTTACTTTAAAAAATGTCGCCTGTTGTGTATAAAGCTCATAAAATTACGCATTGTTCAAGGTATTTTGAACGATACGTTTTCAAATTGCTCGATAAGTTTCAATTTATGCTGTTTGTAAATGTCCAGTTTCGAAGATTTTCAGTTTTAAATGGATAAAATAGATAGTCATTTGCAATCATACAGATTAAAAAATTGTAAATACAACTGAAAAATTTAACAATTTAAAATTCAAAAACTTCAAATTAAATTGCTTAAAATTTACCAATTTGGATAGAAAAGTCTTCACTACTAGAAATGTATGATTTAGGCCATCAAAATGGAAAAACTTGTAATTCTCAGAATCAAAAGCCTACAATTTCAAATTGGAATTGTCAATTGTGATTTTCTGCTTTGATTATACATTTAGTCACCATCTTCTTTTCAGTAATTAAATTCCCTCCTTTTTTATGGTACACCGAAATCAGAAAAAGCACTGAAATTTGAATAATAACTAGAAAATGAAGTAATAAAAGAGTAAACCAGAATGTGTTCAACGATTTTCAATTGTCCGTAGAATAAACTATGTATTGACATGAATTTAATTAGCGATCATTACATCAGACAAGGGTCACTAAGTTTGAAATCTCCCGGCCTTGATATCTGACCCTCTTCATAATGTATTCTTTTTTCCTAGGCATATGTCCGTACTATTGTCATAACGCAAAAAAGTTGCCATGGTCGAATAAAAATACAAAAGGTCATAAATCTTGTAAATAAGTCCAGTCTAATTCAGCATGAAAATCACTAACATTTTCAGGGTGCCCACTGGCCCGGAAACCGAAAAAACCGGGAATTTTGCAAATTTTTAGAAGAAAAATCTATCCAATAACTTGAAATATGACACATTTCATATCACGTGATATAATGCAAATTAAAATAAGTTCGATTTCAACTTTTTTGAATGTTAAATTCAATTGTTAACTTTTGTTGAATTGGCAGAGGGACATTTTATATTTTAAAGATTTTTATCTAGTTGGAAAGGAGGAAATTATAATTTGTAATATTTTTTGAATTCGAAAAAAGGATCATTTTGGTTATTTCTTTATCTGAATAGTAAGAGGCCAATTTTTTATTTTCAAGATTTTTATTGAGTTTCATGGGAGAATGTCTTATTTTGAATATTTTTCTGATTTGGAAGAAGGACATTTTTTATTTGTAACATTTTTATTGAGTTTGAAGGAAGGACATTTTGGTTTACAATTTTTGTAGATTATGAAGAGGGACATTTTTTTATTTTAAAGATTTTCATAAAGTTGGAAAGGAGGAAATTTTAGTTAATAACTGTTTTTCTGAATTGGAAGAGTTTAATTTTTTCGCTTAACTTTTTTCTTCAGTGGACGGAGGCCAAATTGTTATATTTAATTTTTTACTGAATTGAAAGAGGGGCTTGTTTTATTTTTTAAATTTTTATTAATTTTGAGATGAAAGGGATTTGCATTGACATTGAAGATTTATAGTGTCTAACCAGAAATCTTCAATTATATTATATCAAAAGTTTAAAATTAAGAAGGGTTCACTTTGAGTGATTGCATCAAAAGAAAAAAATTCAGTTTTGAGAGTTCAAGTTTTGTAATTTCAATGGCCCTAAAAATGGTTCCGAACTGGGAAATGATGAGGTATTTTTTCCCTTGATTAAAACGGCTACCCTGATTTTATAAAATGCAATTGATTATATTTGCTGTTATTATCCTGTTAAGTATAAATTTTTTTGCAGTGTAACGATTTTCGAAACTATTCGTGGTATCGAAACGACCCCTCACCTGCTGGTTTCAATTTCACGCGACAACAGTATCATTTCTACAAAGCCTGTCGAGTACTCACGTGTGGATGGGTTTTGTGGACGGTAGTAGGCCCTTTTGACTGTTAGTCTCTCCTTCCATCTCACTATAATATATCACGATATCTCTCTTTCTCTCTGCGCTATTCGAGCTGCCACTGACAAGCCGGACATTCGCGAATCCTCACGCACTGTGTTTCCACCTGGCATGAAATTGACCACCCTTTGACGATGAATACTCCACGGGCTTTGTAGTTATAGTGATGTGATGGCTTTAGGGGATATCGAAATAACCCCCTCATCTCATCGGCACATGTCTTCCTTGCTAAAAAAGAATGCTTTAAAAAAAATTATATAATCTTTTATATTTCTTTAACATTATTGCTCAAATTGGCCCACTTTAATAATATTAATTGCAAAACAATATGTGACGCCCACTTCGTTAGGGATCTGAGCCAATGAAACGTTTCACTGAAACATTTAAAGTTTCATGAAACAATGAAAAGTTTCAGTAGAAAAAAGTTTCAGTTGAATTTTCAACAGAGACAGACGAATTCTCAATGATAAATGTAATGGTTGATATTTACACAAAGAAAGATTTTTATTTTAAATCAAAAACTGTTGAATTCAACCAAAGAAGACGAATTTTCAACGAAACAGTTGAATCCCCGACCAAACAGATTAATTTTCCAATCTGTATACATATTTGAATCAGTAAATTTTGTAAACGATTTCAATCAGTGACTAAATTATATCTATAAATCGCTTATTTGCACTGCCAAATTAGTAAGTTGTAATGATTTATCATTCAAAAATAGTTGATTCATAACTAGAATTCAGTCACTACTTAATATTAGTGCATACACTCATACAGACTCAAATTTATAGGGAACCAGACAGTTGCATTTTTTGCTACAAAAATTAAATTTTTACTAAAAGAGATGAACAACAAATTTTCAACAAAATAGTTGAATTTAAAAAAAGCTGATTCGTAGCTAGAATTCGGTCTCTAATTAGATTTAGATTTTAGGATTAGATTTTCATCAAATGAGATGAATTTGCAAATCGAAAAGACTAATATTCAACAAAACCGTTGCATTTTTAACCAAATCGTACATTTTTTATGAATGTGCAAAATTGTATCTCCAAATTTTTTGATATGTAAAATCAATTTCTTATATTTTCGACAAGTTCGCCGTCATCCTAATAATTTTGAACTTTTTTTAAATGTTTAAGCGGACCTCGAAGGAAGAAAATAAAACGGTATTTCTGCTGAGGGGAAAAATGTCGTTCAAGTCCGTCAAAATATTTTTTATTTGGCAGGTCGTGCAAAAATAGTGTGCAAAAAAGTAAAACAAAAATGGGTAAATTATGTTAGGGAACAAAGTAAAATAAAACAGAACATTCGCAAATCCAAATTAAGCACATATAAATTTATATTTGTCTACTGATAATATTAAGTAATATGAATAACGAAAAGTGTGCCAAAAAAATAGCAATCATATATATTATGTATACTCTTGTATATTGTGCAGTTTAGTGTCCAATAATATGTGATTAACCTTTTGGTATAGAAAAAAATTATACCACAGAATAATTGTAATTAGGCATTTTTATCTGGAAATTTAAAAAATCTATTTAAACTTTTCTCAGAATTTAATTAGGCAAAACCATTTAAGTTTATATATTTATATATTTTTAGAATCTCATAAAACTTTCGATTCATTGCAATATTTTTTAAATTTAATTTTCTCCACCCCTCATGATATCATGGAATTTTTTGTAAATAATAGATCAAATCAATTTGCTCATTTTTTACAAGCATTAGAAATTTTAAAACAATTTGGAAAAACGAAAATGATTCAATTTTATATTATTTAATTTCAATCAGACTGTAGTAATGTTTTTGAAATTGTATAATGAAAATTATAAGACGCTTCCTTTCGATAGATAGTCTTGATCCCACATGCACGTATCATCTATCCCCATATTTTTTTGAATGATTGCTAAACAAATTTCAAAATAAACTAAATTAATCTTTGCATTAAAATAGAAGAAATCACTTTAATTTGTTCTGTCAATCGCCCTGTTTTGAGGACTTCTTTTATTTTAATCTAAATCTTCAAATTTTGAAGATTTCAACGGGAAAGTGTCTAAAATAGGATTGAATTGCCAAATTTTGACGCGTACAACTGAATAGAAAATGTCTAAATGTGCAGACACTTTCAATTGGAAAATGTCAAAATTTGACACTTTCAATTGGAAAATGTCCAAATGTCACATTGTCAAGTACAAAATACAAAATGTCCTTCTTCCCACCGTTTTCTTTTGATTCATTAGAAATTTTGGTTGGGAAGGGGGGGGGGCTACCCGGAAAAGTTTCGCACGAACTGTTTGAAAAAGGATTGGCGCCACTGAATTTTAGAACTGCTTAAACAAGAATAGTATATGCTTAAACTCTCTTTTGAATTAACTTCTATAATCACCATTTGTTATTTTAATCCTGCGAAATTTCAGTTTTTAAAACTATTCGCTCACATAATTATTGAAAAGCTTTAAGTTATTTCATCTCTCAAGTTTTGTAATCTCATAATTTTCGAGTGTAGTTAAAAACAATTATCCTCACTTATCCCGAACAAGCACTGTTGTGATTACTCGGCCTACTTATTATTGCAAGCCACTTACAATGCAACCTAGAGTTTGAGGCGTACGTGCCATGCACCCTAGGCCTAGACGACAACAATGACTGCAAATAAAGTCATTTTCTCAGACATTAAATTGCAAATTAGATTCCTAATACATAACAAGATTGTTCGTTACAAAAACCGTTTTGCATGCAAAACAGAAGTCTTTCTACTTAAATAATATTTAGGTTGATCTGATTAACCTTTTGTTCGAGCTAAAAAACTACAACAATTTTGCTCCATCTCTTTCGGACGAATTTATTACAAATTCGTACCATTTTTTACAATTCTCATTATATCATCATCTAGTTTTTATTGACATTTCAAATCTTATAAATTCAACTTATACTGTACAAGTACTGAGAAACATTTAGTCCAAAAAATGATGACCATCTTATTACAAATTTTACTCATCTAACCGTGTTATCTGATTAGAACAGTGTAATTTTTTTAAATGTTTAACCAATTATTATAACTTTTCCAGAGTAAATTTATCCGCCAGAGTAGGAGCAATATTGTATTTTTTTTTACATTCCTTGCCTTCTGCGACTCTAAGAAAAGTACACTACTTCGTAATGTGCATTTGTAATTAAAAATTATGGTAAACTTAACCATTAATTTGCTTCTTTACCACAATGTTATCACCATGAATGAACAACTCCGGTGGTCGGTCGGAATACACTGAAACTGACCATTCATCATTTTATTTATCTTATCAAACAGTTTCGGATTAGCTTTCTTACGGTTTATACATATATCCATTAGGATATATAAGAGTTTCAACAATCAACATTTATTTCCTCTCTACATTTTTAAAAATATTTAATTTTTGTCAAAGATATGAACCTTGTTCACGGCTTAAAAGTTTCGAATATCATAAGTTTTTCTTCAAACATAAAATTCATCCACTTCTGGTCACTTCCCGGAACATAAGTATAATGTCCCAGCAGGTAGACTTTATAGTTAGAGTTAGACTTTAGAGCATATATTGAAGTGTGATTTCCCATTGAAACTCAAAAATTGATACATGTAAAACAATTTTAGGCCATATCGTTCTGTCCATCTGTAAAAAAATTAAGGTACAAAAGGGACCATCGACTGCTTTGTGCACGCACGCACGTTTATCACACGTACTTCCGTTCCGTGATACGAACTTATGAGAACGCGTTGAAAAAACTGCCACAACGCAGGCACAATAACTGCAACAAGAGTATTATATGTTACGTTTAAGTTGGTCATAAAATGTTCTCTCCCATTTACAAAAAAAGTTTGTATACATTTGTAATTATCCTTATTACATATACTATTAATTGATTACGCTTATTTGATTAGTTTAGATAAAAAAATTCCAGTTGCAGCTTAGAAATTTTTAATTACTTAAAAGCAGGTTGCGTTACTTTCGCTCGCCACGATGTAGTAGTTCGAGGTTTTTCTTGACGTAAGAAAAATAACTCGTTCCGTGCGTTCTAGTGAATTAAAAAGTTCTTCCTGAATTGTCGTTATAGTGTTGCAATGCTGGAATAATTATCCTCTTGAAAAAGTGGAATATTTTAATCGAGTATACACGCAACTTTTTTTTTGCTCAGGAATTGAACAGAATTTGATCCAAAAAATATCCGACTCAAAATGAAGGCCACTTTTTCTGCGAACAAAAATCATACAAATTTGTTGCATCATCATCTTGGGAATTCATATTCCCTAATACTTTATTTAGTGAAAGTTTATAATTTTTTTTTCACCAAATTTCAAAAGTTAAATCTGCTAGTTAATTCAATCGAGTTTGATGAAGGTATGAATTGAATTATAGTCACAGACTTAATAAACACATCAGATATTGAACTCGACATTGAAAATCCGTCACTTCTTGTATAAACATGTACCTTTCTGCATTTCACTCTTTATCTTCTGACATTCTGCTTGTGGTGAATCTCTCAAGAAGAAACTTTTCAAATGAAACGAATAAGAGTTTCATGTTGCACATCATAATAGTCTTTCAACACTTTTCATAAATTCTGCGTAAAAATTCGGAAAGCTCAATTCTAATATAAGATCAAGTGATGAGAAAAAGTCTGCATGGCTCTGTTACTATAGAATTGGTAACTCAAAGTGGAGATTTCAGTATAATTTTCTATTAGCACGCGAATTTCTACTAGAATTTACAATTTACATAACTTTTATGCCCGGAAGTTGTAGCATTCTCACAACAACAGGTGAGAAGAAAAGAATTAGTAACATATTCCTGTGGACAATAATGTACATTGTACAATAACCACAGATTTCGCCCAGATCGCCAAAAGGCAGGAAAGAATATGCCTGTTATTATGGGAACTATTGAAGAAATGCAGATGTGGATTTCAGTTTGTATGGGGATAAAGACATTCAATGCATGAGAATATATTAAGAGAAAAAGCTATTACAATGGTTTGTAACATTCGAAAAATGCAAATCACTGCAGGATGTGGCAAAATATTAAGAAAGAGACTAATAGACAAAGTTTTGTATTTAAGAGGTTGGACATTAATCCGAATAAGTTATTCAATGGTTTTGGTCTGCAGAACAAACTGGGAACTAAAAAAAAAATCTTAGGTTGTTAACATCGTTTGAAAGGTAACTTTATATTTCCAGTGATGAATCACTTCTTTACTGGAAAGAGATAAGAAATCCCTTAACAACGCTTAGTAAGTGACTTACATTGCTTTTTGCTTATTATACCAAGCAAAGGAAGTTTAGCGATAAACGATAATCATACCATAACATTTCCAGTGGAATGCGACAATGTCTCATAAATAAAAAAAAGATAAGAGATTTACTTTAAACAAATATTAGATATTTTGACTAGTCGCTTTATCTTTTGTTTGTATCAGATTACTCAGAATGATTTATGTTTAAATAAAAACGTCAGATACGGCAAATTCAAAACAAAAGCAATTTCTTTTTTCTGTTTTACAATTATTGGTAAGAATTTGCATGCAAAAAGTTGCATGCGGGTGACTTTTTTGCCATTCTTCTTAAGGAGGGGGTGGGGGGTATTGTTAATTGAATTAAAAAAAGAGCCTTTCTCAATAATAATTTTTAAAAATGCAGGTGATGTATTTTAAATTAACTAATTACAGTAATGTAGTATATAATTTAAAAAACATTTTGTGAAATTTTCAGTGAAAAATATCGAAAACTAAGCAGCCAATCTCCGGAGACGTCTCCAAAAACAAGATGTTTTGCGGTGGAGGTCGGTTCTCGGCACTCGATTATCTGAAATTGAAAAATTAAATTGTTTTTGTTATTTTACGAGTTTCCCCAGGTAACCCTGTAGAGTTTTTTTTACTGATTTTTCAAGTTTTGGAAACACTAGAAAGCGAAAAACGCGATTTTTGCTTTGAAAAGCGGTCAAATTGTTATTGTAAAATAAAAAATAACAACAAATTGAAAAAAAACTCGACAGGGTCACCTCATGAATTATACAGAGAAGTAATGTACACATTTTTGATAGGATCGGTACAGTGGATTTGAAATGACAGCCTCCGGCTTTGAAAACGTGAAGTGTGGGAAAATAATCGATTTAAATTTGAAACAGTAAAAAATCAGAATTATTCTCTTTTTCTCTCTGCATATTTACACATAATCGTCGATGCCTTTTTCTTTCTTCTCTGCTAGCTTTTCTCGGCATTTTCACTCACAAACGTATAACACGTTAACGAAAATCAGTCAAAATATTCGAAAACTGACACGAAACAAGCTAACGTACGTACAGAACTGCTCTGTAGGGCGTAGAACGCGTCGTTCTCGACAGATCTTTAGCACACTGAATCTTCCTTAGTTTTGCTCCAAATACTCTAAAAATTTAGTACAACTTTCTTCAGATGCTGTACATTCATAACATGAAATGAAAAAAAGAAATGATGAAAAACGTTAATAAACCGTACCCCCCCCCCCCTTAAGGACACTTCCTGTCCTAAATCCGCTCCCAGCAACTAGGACACTAGCAACAGTACATGCCACTTCCATTTTGCAAAGAGGTGCATTGAATATGCATTGAAATAAAGCTGGAAATATGTTTTAAACTGAAAATGATTATAAAAGGAATAATTAAAAAATTTTAAATTCTAAACGTTCTAAATCGAATAATTTAAACTTTAAAGATTTAAAATTAAGTCCTATTTATTGTAGTTGAGCAATTTTAAGTTCGTATATAATTTTTAAATTGAACACTTTCGAAGCTGAAACACCCCAAAAATAATAGAATAAGAAAAACCTAATATTGGTTTCTTTGTACCAATAATTTTGCAGAATTTGTTGAATTAACGAAATTTTTGTCGAGTCCATAAAACTTTTGATGAAATTACCATGAAAATTTGGTTCATTCTATAGCAAACAAGTAATCGGGTTTTTTACACACTGAAACATGCCTTCGTATGATAATTTTAAAATAATTAAAACATTAAATGTTTTTGGGTTGAAAATGTACACGGAGAAAAATGAGTCTGCTAAAGTTACAGGATTTTTTCAAAGAAAACATTTTTGTATTTATATCAGTTAGAGTAATTAATACTTAAAATGTAAATATCTCCTAAACTTTAGGAGATTCACCTAAAGAATTCGAATAAATTATTTATTAACATTATTAAAATTCAACCATTTTTAAAAAATTGGTAAAAAGCGACAGTAAGTAAAAATTCAATTACAAAAAATGTTGTTTGGATAATTATTTTTTGTAAGTTTTAAACTTTCTTCATAATAAATGTTTTTTCTGCCATAAAAAATGACCGAGGAGTTAACAACTCGTGAAGTCAGGTGTACACCTTCGCTGAAGTCACTGGCGTCAAGTTACTTGAATTCACGTTTATTCACTGAAATCACTTGAAGTCAGTGTACACTCCATTGGTCGAGTTTTGAACCCCTCGAACATGACTAATGATATGATTTCAACTCTAAAAATCCTATAGAAAACTTTTTTTTTCACAGAACTGATTTTTGGCACTACGATCGACACTACCTTAAAATAGGAATATCATAGCTTTTCTGTACTGGCTTTTTTTATTAGAGTTTCCAGTTTGGACCTGTCAACTTGACAGAAAAGTTCAGTACATGGTACAGGAAATATCCGTAAATTGATCAAATTTCTGAAAATTCTGTAAAATCTTTAGAAAGTTCGGTAATAATATTTAGATCTTCTAAAATACAATTTAAATAGAAAGCCTTAGATGTGTATGAAATTTTTCAGTCGAGACATTTCGAATACGATATAAAAGTTTATAAATTTTTGAAGGTCCTTAAATGGTATGTATTATATTATATGCTTCCCATTTGATATTCTACAATTTTTTATATTGACCGTTTAAAATTATTTAAATTTATGAACACTTTGCCTCTCATTTTCGGGTTGCTTGTTGAATTGGAAATAAAAAAAAATGTTCTTCAAATATGAATGCTTGAAGCATGAACCGAAATTGTTTATGTTGAAAGTTTCTCAAATGAACATTCGTACTGATTCAAATTAACCAGAAATTGGTCACAGAATCAAATAAGTAAGGATATTACTGCTGGACAGTGAAATCTCACTGACTCAAATTTAGAGAGAACGAATAGTCGATGTCGAGAACAATTTTGACCACAATTAGCCACCGCGAAATAAAACCTTTTCAAAATTTGAATGACCCCGAAAATTTGTTGAAAGCCCGTAATTTTTTCTGAGATTCGAGTGGACTAATTGATCCTTCTTGTGTATGAGGCTCACTTGGATCAACGTTATAGGCTTGCGCCTATGACGTCAGTTACAAAATGGCGACCAAAGAGACTCTAACGCTTGTCGACAGGACAGAACAGAACAGAACCAAGAACTGATGGGGATTCCCCTGACACCGCGCCTGTTTTCCACCCACCCAACTCGCTCACTCCTCTCTCGCTCCCTTTCTCTCCATACAACCCCCTCTCCTCTCTCTCTCCGCTACCCTTTCCACTCCGCCTTTTCATTCTGTCTCCCTTCTTCCCGCCTCTCTCTGAATCCCGACCTTTCCACCTGCATCACGAGAGGAGGAACCGACGCGACGGCTGGCGTCGCGACGCCGCGCGCACCTGCCCCTATCCCTTGCGTTGTCTATTCGAGGTGGCCATTTTCATTTTAAAAACGTTCTCGAGTCTCAGGTGGGCGGTTCTACTCTGCTCGGTACGCCACCATTGGCTCGAGTAATGCCTAATATATCATGTCATAAGGAGCCGGAAAGCTATTGTCCTCAGCAAGCATGCTAGCCGATAGACACTGAGCTAGCATACACGATTCTGATCATGAACTCGTTCTGGATTGGCCAAATGCCAGTTGATAAGATTTTTTGTGCTGCTTCAAATTTGACTCAGTGAAGCTTCACTGAGAATCTGTAGCACATTGTTCAAGATTGCAGTCAGTGAGAATTCGCTGGGAATCAGCAAGAAGTTATTGAGAGTATTCCTTGAATTCTAGAATCACTTTTCACTAATTACGAGTATTAAGCTAATTTTGATTATAGAAAATAAAAATCTAATGCAAAGGAATACTGCATCTTTTTATGAAATGAATAAATGTTAGATAAGAAAATGTACATTTTGGAGCATCTTTTGTTAAGCTTACAAGCGCCAGCAGCGAGCACGCAATATGCTTGACAATCTCACGGTTTAACAGCTTCAGAAATGAGCTGTTTAAAAATGTACAATTCCGTTTTTTTTGTCGTAAAATTATAGTATTAAGCTTATTTTTTATCTTAAAAGAAGGCAGTATTTCTTAAAACAGAACTTTTTCCCCCTGTAAATATAAGACTAGATAGTAAAAAAAACTTGAAAATGTTGCACCTTAAATTCAAAAAATTTACTTAAATTCAGAGATAAGCTTAAATTGAACAAAAATATATCTGGATCTCGATCTGCTGGATACAAGTAACGTTTCTCTGAATTTAAGTTGTATGATTAAAGTCTAATATTCAGATGTTGACCTTCTTAAATTCAGTCAAATATTTACTGACTTCATCTCTGAATTCAAGTACATTTCTAAACTTAAATGTGTAACAAAATTTTTTTTTGAATGTTCAAGCGCTACGCACTCAAAGCAAAATTCTACTTTAAGCCCAAATATCATCTGACACGTATACAAAATAGAGAGTGACGAGTGAGACTTGAGAAAGAGACAGACTTTTGCATTTTTGAAATAATTGACGAAATCGATAAGAATACACACAAAAAAATGGATCAACAAATTTGGAAACACGTTGAACAAGAAAGCGGCGTCAAAACTGTCTGATACAAGATTTAACCATCCCATGTAGAAACCGCCCCATTTTTCCTCATTTCAATTAGGGCAGTAGTCAGAATTTCACTAGAGCAACTGGACTTGCAAATTCTAATCAGGACCCTTTAAGGCACTGCTAAGATTTTTTATTCCTTATGATCAAGAAAACTATGTGCGTCTAGTTAGGCCCTAATCTTGTATTTGAGTGAACCACAAAAATCTAGTCAGGCACTGGTCGGGCCTTAGCCAGCATACCCCAGATGAACTTTCTGAAGATGGCGCTGCAGTATATATGATGCAGTGCCATCTTCAGAAGTTTGTATGCACCTTGTTAGAAGTTCTAGATAGGGCCTGGCTAAAACAGCTTTACAGAACTAGTCTGGTCCTCCCTATTTTTTCCGATCAGCGTCCGATCAGAAATAAGGAAAACTTGCCGGGGCCCGTCCAAATCCCGATCGCAATTTCTACATGGTATATATGGTTCATTTTGAGGAATACGAATGAGGAAAATGAGCTAAAACAAAATTGAAAGTCTAGTTTTTTTCTGTTTTGACTCAGTGTTAATTGCTGCAAATTTTGCAGGAAAAATCTAAGCGTGCTTTAGAAAAAAGTTGTTTATGTTGCAACAAAATAATGTTGAATGGATTTTTGTGTTTTAGCTTCAGCTTCAGCTGAAACCCGTAATTCTTATAAAATCCTAATGGCGAAGAGCTGATATTATTCCTTGAAAGATTCTTCACAATTCTATTTAGTTGGTTTTATTAAAATTATAATATTTAGGAAAAACTTTGTTTGCAAAAATAACACCTGTATGATGCATACATTTTTTTTTTGTAATCTTAACGAAACAAGATTTTAAACAATCTTTCAGGGAATAAAATCAGCTTTTGATAATTAGAGAATTCGATAAAAATTGTAGCTTTTACCTCAAATTCCAGGTAAAACATAAAAATGTATACAACATTTGTTAAATAAACAATTGCAACCTAAATAGTTTAAATAAAAGTCTTACTTTTGTTACAGTTTAATGTGGTTACACCTTAAAACAAGCCTATATTTTACCTTAAAACACGACCCCTTTTCTTAAAGAATATCATTTTACTGTCAAAATTTTTTCTTTGAAGTGTAATTTTAAATCATTAAATTTAATCATACATATAATAATATATATAATATAAAACGAATTATTGACATTAAATTCAGCAAAACTTGTGTGGATTTAAACAAAATTGGTCTCAATTTAAGACCTTCCATCTGAATTTCGTCATCGAGTGCGGTTCATTTGTTTTCACTAAAAATGTAATATAAATTTCTCATCTACCCAGCCCATTACTGAGTCGTTTTTCCTAAATATTTTTCCATATACGAATAATTCCATTCATTTCCAACGGAAAGGATTATCCACGAGTTTATCCAATTAAAAGTGCTAATTACAATGTGAGAAAGATCACAGAATTCACGCCTGATGTCAATGAGAATTAGGACAGCTTGTGCAAAGATGAGTATTTTTATTACAACATTTTTATCAAATTTTGGAGAATATCAAGAGATTTCGGTGGCTCCCAGGGTGTTTTGATTTATTTTCCGGGATTTCAGGAAATATCAGAGCTCATACAATACCATGGGGTTATTGTAATATTTTGTTGGTTTATGGAAGAACTTGTTTGCAGGAATTGAGAGGAAATGTCCGCTTTCACGCAATTTCACGGGATTCCGTAATGTTTTCACTGAATCTCGGAGGATTTAAAAATTTGTTGGGGCATTCGGAAAGATTGCAAGATAATTATTTTGGGTATAATTTTTATTCGCAAAATACATTTCTCGCATTGAGTTGGTGGTTGGGCTTATACTTTAAACAATGAGCAATAAAAACAATAGAGTACGCTCGGAATAGATTGAAACTTTGGTTGACGAAAAGCATGCTTATGGTTAAGGTAAAGGTCACATTTGAGGCAATGAGTGGAGACTGGGTGTTTGAAATGCTAGAGGGGTGAATGATTCTAAGGAAAAACAATGACGAGAAACAATGCACGAAAGGAATCTAGATATGTTATGTGTTCCTGAAACAAAGAAAAAGGGATGCGCCAGAAGAATGATAGGAACTATGGTCAGGAGTAGATAGCGAATCAAATGGTTGTCAAGGAGTCGGTCTAAATATGAATGAGACAACAACCCATCATGTCAAGGCGCATGGATTTGTATCCCTCAGATTGTTGTGGGTTAAAATGAAAATGGGAATCAGAAGACTAACATAGTGTGTTATGCCCTAGTTGATGGTGAAAGTTAGATTAAAGACGCCTTATGGGACACTTTAAATGATACTGTATATAAGACTACTATATATAAGTGGATGGGTTGGCGTCAAACACCGGGGTACGGAAAGGGTGCTTGGAAATTTTGGAGATCCAAAAATAAATCGCAACGGGGACAGATTGGTTAGCTATTACAATTACTTGGTTTAGGCATAAAATGATCCACTTGTACACCTTGAGCAGAGGCGTTAGCCACAGTATGATCGACTTTATTGGCGCTGATGAAAGTCTCAAAAATTAACTTACTTAGGTCAAGGATGGCGAAGAAAGAGAACCAAAATACGAAACAGACGCGAGTCGAAGATAGAGAATTTACAGAAACCAGAAAAACTAATAGAACTTGCACATTAAAGACATAGAGGGTGCATGCGTAAAATGACAAATAGTTTATATAAAAAATGCATGATGAAGAGTGTCAGTGGAGTGAAGAGCGCCTGAAACGATAGACCTTGCATATTAATGGGCCGAAATGGAGAGCTTTCTGTTGTGATTTTGTGAAGCTCTTCGCCTGGGGTGCTTGCTAGAGAGATTGATCAGCGACCTGGGTCGGAGCAGTGTTGTGGAACGAACGTATTATCTAAACAAATAACACGGGAATTCTAGGTTAATCTAAAAATCTACACCCCCCCCCCCCGTATACCGCCTCGTACAATTCCCTTCCTCATTTTTATCATATGAACTCCCTGATCCCCGGATAGAACCGAGTGAGGTACGCTTACCCCGAAAGGGATATGGCCTAATGGTGTATAATACTAATAACCGTACTGTTTTTTTTAATTTCACATAAACTTTACTTGAATCACTGTGAACAATTTTGAGCATTAAATTTACTGTAAGTCTAGAACCTTATATTCAAGAGTATCAGAAGTAGCGATAAATTTGGTACGTGGGTAGTCGAAATATTCAGTATAGAGATTAATAAATGTTGAATTGGATTAAATGCCGTCCATCACTCCTTTCAAGTTAATTTCTCCAATGATATAAAACTTCGTGATGAATTTAATGTAATGTCTGGTCAGACATTATATTAGCATAGTCTGATCAGCTGTGAACGGAACATAAAGTTTTGGCTAGACAAATTCTGTATTCATTTCATCCTTGAATATTAAAAATAAACTTTTATCTATTTTAACACTGAAGAAATGGTTCGTTCGGCCAACCATTTAGTTTGTATTTATAAGGTATGGTACTGCTATGTTATTAGTTGAGACAACCGTTTTATTAGTTTCTGGTACTAATCAAATAGTCACTGCAGCTAATGAAATTGTTGTGTCAGCTAATAAATAGCAATACCATATCTTACAAACTAAATATTCGGCCACCTATCCATTTTTTCAGTGTAGGTATGTAAATCTAAATACGAGTTCTTGATTTCTAAATGTTATTTTTAGAAATATAAACTAGGCTCTAACCAGTTCTCTGATACGTAGGAAAAAATAACACTTCACTCTGTACAATATTGTACAATATTGAACACTGTTTATTAAATATTGCATTTTATTTTCCAGGTCGAAAGGTTGAAGTCTTACTAGGATATAGTACGAGCCTTTTAGAGCAGTTTAGAGGCATTTTTGGGGCATATTCGTGGGAAATGCTCCCTCTTACATTAATGTACGTTTTACTCAAGGATTCTAGTGAAGATATTGATGAAGTCAGAAGACGTATAGCGGAAGGTGAGAAATTTTTATAATTATTTTACCCACAATTAATACTTCACTGTTCAGTGTCGTTACAAAAGGATTTTCAGTTCTAATTAGAAATTATTTAAAACAAGAGATAATTGTTAAGTTAACTTTATTGGCAATCATGTTTTCTTTTTCAATATGTAAGCGAAATCTAAAAAGTGATGGCTAAAAAGTTCTTATATGACTTAGTACTTGGTCTCTTAATTAGATCTCTTATTTTAAAGAAAAGAAATATGTACATTTTTATTAAATTAATTTTTTTTTTCTCTAGCCGATGATTTGTGCCGTCGTAAAGTGACGTACTCGACGATGATATTTTAGTCATTCACATGCACAGTAATTTTTGCAATTAGTAATGTTCATTATTTGCGATAAATTTATAGCTCAACTTCTTTTGGTATGTTATTAAGTGTCATTTTTAAGTTTTTGCAAATGAGAATTACGCTCTAAACAATAGCTCGTAAAGCCAGTGGATAACGTAACATTTTTAACTTCTGAGTAGAAGAGTTGTTTCTTTCAATTTAATTTAAATTTTCTAAAGCTTTAATAAGATGCTTTTAATATAAAAAAGACATGACAGTGATAAAATAATTTATTTCTAGTCAGAATTAAATGAATAGACTGATTAAAATAACGCAATTTATAACATGTACATTATTCTTATGAATCAAATTATGGAGTTCAACAATTGAAGATTACACCTTTGGAAAATGTTCGTGTTTCGCTTGAGGTTGCTGAAAGGTAAATTTCGTCCACTGAAGATCAACACTGAAGATTAACAACATTTAAGATTAACAACTGAAGATGAGCAGTGCGAGTGTACAACTGTACAGTTATAAATCACGAAAATATTTGAAGATTGGTTGTTTAAATGTAAATATTTACTCGTTGTTTACTATATAGTCCGCGCGAGAATATTTACGCCGCGTTCTTGAGACGGTAAAAAGTTCCTAGAATTCCGTGATGGACTTAAATTAGCACTCGGCATTTTCATCCTTTGCAATTCAAAATATATGGTCAGAACTCAGATCCCGTGGATTAAACATAGTAGACGAAAGAAAAGATCCTTTCAGGAAGGATGTACAACAAAAGGTAGGATGGTATTTTTGACTCATTAATAATATCTTTCTTGATGCTTAAACATTGAGTTGTGATAAAAATGAGGATTTTCCATAAAAAGACTGTGTATGTTTAATTATGATGACATACTCAAATATAGATATACTGAAAAACAAACACGGGATTATTTTGTTCTTGTCTCACACAATTTTTAAATTAAAATATAAAATTGATATTGTTACAAATTTATTGAATTTCATAGTATCTATTATTTGAAATAATAGAATAGAAAAGAAAGGACAATATTTTTAATAATTGATGAAAATTTGTACAAATTTGTAGGTTTTATTTTTGAAGTCAAACTCTTTTTGTTTGATTAAAAATAACCGATTTTCGGTGAGAAACACTAACATACCCTAGTATTGTAAAAAATATTGTAAATATTCTTTTAAATCTAATGATTTTTTATTAACGACGAAAAACACTAACAGAACGTAACAAAACGTTGTTTAAGATTGTAAATCTTCTTTTAACACTAATGTTATTTGTTTAACAATGGTAACCTATTTTCACAAAAATCGTCTGGATTGAAATGTTTATTTATATTTTTAATAAAAAATTTGCTTTTTTCTTGACTTTTCAACAGTTCAAAATGGATTTTCAAATTTTCTTCCATTTCAGTAGCTATAGTAGCTACAGTTCAATTTTCAACAGTTGAATTTTCAAAAGTTAAGTTTTAAACGGTTGAAAATTGAAAAAAATAACAAAATTTTCAAATTTTAATGACTTTTCTATAAAAATAACAGTTTTCAATGTAAGACGCCAACCTAACTTAAAATTGTCAAAAGAATTCAATTTCCAACGAAAAACACTAACAAAATCCGAAATTAGTCAACCCTGTGAATTTTGTCATTTTGAACCAAAATCGTTAGATTTAAGTGTAATGATTTTTGTTTAAAAATACCAATTTTTCAAGTGAAACACACGAACATAACCTAAAGTTATTAAAAAATTGTAAATATTCTTTGTAATCTAATTATTTTTTATTAAAAATTCCAATAATTGCCGACGAAAAACCCTAACGTAACGTAACAAACAATTGTTCAAAATTTTAAATTTTCTTTGATATTGAATGATTCTTTTTACATTGTTGTTGAAAAATTGTAAATATTGTTTAAAATCTAATAATTTTTTATTCAAAATACCATTAACTTTCAACGAAAAAGACTAACACAACATAACATGGAGAATTGTTCAGAATTGTAAACATTTTGTGAAATCTATTGATTTTTGTTTAATGTAACCGATTCCTGTGAAAAACTTTAACAGTAACCTTAAATTTTTCAAAAATTGTAAATATTTTAAATCTATATCGAAAACCGCTATCTTAACCTACAACTGTACGAAAAATAATATTTTTTTTTTCAATCGAATGATTTTTCACTAAGAATACTGATTTTTGATGTAAAACACCAACAAAACCAGAAATTGTTAAAAGTTGTGAATTTTCTTTGAAAACTTATTTAAAAAAATTAAAAATACCAATTTTAGATATAAATGGGCAAGACAAACTAAAATTGAAATTGAATTACTTTTTAATAAACATTTCAATTTCTAATGAATAACGCTATCATAATCCGAAATTGTTCAAGTCTGTAAATCTTATTTGGACATAAATCTTGATGATTTTTGTTTGAAAATGCTAATTTTCGGTGAAATTAATGATTTTATATTGAACTTCTTGATGAAAAATATTAATTTCCAGCGAAAAGCATCAACACAAAACATGTATAATATTTTCAATAATTTATAAGATAATTCAAAAGTTGTCATTTAGGCTCGCAAAAATTTGAAAAAGCTTTCTATGACTTTACTCAGGAAAAGAGATTATTTGTAGATTTAATTTTCAAAATTTTTAATTTAAATATAAAACAACTATAAGTACTGAAAAGCCAATCAGGCGCTTAACAACAATGATTGTGAGATTTTCGAGATATATTTGTTTACCACTTTTTTTTTGTAGATAGAATTTAATTAATTTCCGCAATTTTCTTCTAAAATTTTCTTTCGGCTTTGTGTTTTAAGTTGTAATATCTGTTTTATTGTAATTTTGGGAATACAGTCTGCTTAAAATAACTGTATAGATTGTCAAGGAAATCAATAGAAGGATTTCTGAAAATTGTATTTCAGTGGTTTGTAAATTTTCAAGGCACTGTACAAGTTTATTCTCCATAAATTCTACAAAATTTATATTAATGATAGTAGAATTGAAATGGAGCAAAAGCTCGTAAATCTCTTTTGGATGTACAAATTAATATGATTATTGGAATTTCGCCAATACTTACGCCTAGAATTCGTTTCTTCAAGGTTAGCTATTTGCACATCTTCTCTACATAAATTTTACAAAATACACCTGGAGCTCAAATATGTTCTTGCCTCAATTTATTGCAATTTGAGCGATTGATAATATTGTTTATAAATAAGGGAGCGCTAATTACCTAACGGGTTTTCGGAGTGTGGGGGAACGAAAAATCGTACAAATCCTTAATTTCCTCTTTCTGGTCATTTTTGAAAAATATGTTAATTAACACTTGTTTTATTTATTTTTTATTATGTAATATTTCATATGACATACTTCCAATAAATATAAAGTTGAGGAGTTAAGGAAAGCTTTTGCATGCTTTGAAATCCTGTGCATTCTTTTGAAAATTTGTTAAATCCTTCAAAAAATTGTATTTCATCTAAAAATTCTTGAAATCCTTTGAATTCGATGGATATCGTACATAATCGCTTGCAAACCCTTTAAAAACTATAAAGTTCCTGGAAATCCCTTAAAACCCTTTAAAAACTGTAAAATTCTTGAAATGGCTTGATATCGCTTGAAATCTTTTAAATCCCATAACAATCCCGTATAATCCTTTTAAATCCGTGGAAATAATTGAACATCTGTTGAAATCCTTGAAATTCTGTAAAAGAGTTTGAAATCTCACGAGTTCCCTTGAAATCTCTTACAATATATTAAAATGCATTAAAATTCTTTGAAATCCTTTAAAATCTTTCATAATATTCGGAAATTCTTTGCAGTTCCGTTTAATCTTTTTACATCTTACGGAGCCTTCTAAAATCCGTGGATATATTTTGAAATCTTTTGAAATGCTTTAAAATTCATTTGAATCCCGTGACTTATTTTGAAATATTTCGAAATCTCTTAAATTTCCATGAAATTTCTGGAAATTCTTCTTAATTCCTTACACTCCTTGAAGTCTCATTTTTTGAAATTCCTTGAGATCTCACGGAATCTCTAAAAATCTTTAAAAATCTTGTTGAATTCCGGAAAAAATTGGTAATACTTTGAAATACTTTACAGTCCTTTACAATACCTTAAAATCCCTTAAAATCTCGTTTAGGGTGAAAATATTTGATAATTTTTTGTATGTTTTGAGTAAAAAACATAAAATCATACATAAAAGGGTGGGCGGGGGTTCATCACAATCTTACGAATCCTTACAATTGGGGGTCTAAAATTTCAAAAATCATCCTTACGTAATTAATCCCTAAGAAGGTGTGAATAATTTTCAGCTCTGATAAATAATAATCGAGCATGTATATCTATACACAATATCAGACTTATTGATGAATAAATAAGGGGGGGGAATAAATAAATAATAAATAAATAATTAAATCAATATTTATTATTATAAATAATAAATATTGATGAATAAATAAATAAATAAGGGCTAATTTTGGGTCCAGAATCAGAAAGTAATATGTTTGATCGAAATCAAAACCCAGAAAGGTTTGTACAAGTTTGCTCTCAATTCGAGAAATTAAAATAAAAGTTTTATAAACATTCACGAATTGAGGTCAAACTGGTTCAAATCTTTTTGAATGTTTATTTCCGCAACAAAATTATTTTCATATTCTGGCCACATCACCCTTTTGAAATTAATTCATTTTAATAATTGTATAAAAATCGTGATTGAGTCTTCGAATCCTAGAAATGCAGCAGTATATACACAAGTTTTATCCCGAGATTTTTAATGGCAAAAACATCTTGAAGTTACGCGTGATCGGGTTGATTGCAGGAAGAAAAAGTGTAGGTAACGGTTACGGTCGCGACTTCATCCTTTTGCGGACGAAAGTGAATCGTCATGAGAATCGCATAAAATGCGAAGTTACACCTGTCGTATTCCTACAATATTATTTATATCATATCTAAAGATATATTGGCTAGTCGATCTCCGGATGAAAAAATCGATCGCAAAATTCTCAAACCTGGGTCGTAATCTATACGGTGATATATCTAACATGTCGAAACGACGTGAACGAGACCACGCGAGCTCACCGTAAATGAGTTTAACGACAGTCGTTTAGAAATGCGGTCATAACCAATTTGCCAACCCTACATACTCGCCAAAATGAAAGCTTGAATTTGCATTTCCGTCACTTGCCAATTCATACTTTTGCATTGAATATTACTTTAGTTATTTATGTCGGATTGCCCATTGGAAAATTTAATGGCTGTCAAATGCCAAATCTGGCATTTTCTATACTCCATAAATCTATAGAACATATAGTCTGGCCCAGGCAAGGTGTTAGTCAGCTGTCCATAAAGTATAAATTTCCAAGCGTTTTTCTCATTGACACTGTTCAGTTGTCCATGGCATACCTGCAAGTTAGGGAAATGTCAGGCAAAGAAGAGAATGGCACATTGTAACTTGAAAACAGAGACAAGAGTACCATTCATAAACACAGAAAAAGATAGGGTACAAAACTTTGCAGGTAATCGTTTAAGCAGGGTTAGTGTCAGTTGATTAACCCAAGCTGAGGTAAAAAAATCACGTTTACCCTGCGTGACCGATTGCCTTGCAACATTTCGTATCTCCCAGTTTTGTCTGGGAATGGACGATTTGAACTCTGAAAGGACACTTTATAAATTTTACTATATCCCTAAAAAAACGATTCAGAATAAGAGAATTCTATGTCAAAGAGCCAATTTCTTAGGAAATATGTATATCAGATATATATATATATATAATTAAAAACTAAAGGTTAACAACCACCGCAGGGTCCCACTGTCAAAAGATTTCCAAAATTGTCAGAAAAGTTTCTGGAAGATTTTAAGGCAATTTTTTCATTTTGCAGAATTTTGAAAAAATATTTAGGAAAAATTCTACTTATTTAAAAAGATATTGAGAAGTTTTGGAAAAATTTCAAAAATAATTTAAAACCTGGAGCGATTTAAAAAAATTGACAACAAAGTGTAGATTTTGGAAGATTTTGAAAAAAGAAGGTTTTTGAGAATTCTGAAAGATTTCAAGAGAATAAAAAAGTTATGTTAAGATTCCTGGGATAATTAAAATATTATTTAATTTTGAAAAATTAATTTCAAGATAAAATTGAAAATACTTCGAAGGGTTTCGAAAATTGTCGAAAAATAATTTTGAAGATTTAAAAGCAATTTTTTCATTTTTAGCAGCATTTAAAGAAACAATTTAACTTGAAACAATGTCAAGAAATTGAAAACAAAATGCAGATCTTTGAAGTTTCGAAAAAAAGGAACTTCTGAAGAGTTTCAAAAAAAAAGGAATTCTTTAAGAGTTTCGAAATGTTTCAAGAAAATAAAAAAGTTATTTTTTAAGGATTCCAGAGAACATTGAAATGATTTTTTATCTCGAAAAATTAATTTTAAGATAAAATTGAAAAAATAGTTCAAAATATTTATAGCGAAACAAAATAAATTATTTTCTAGCTTTGAAAATATATATTTAAATTTTTATGATTTAGTTCAATTAAGCGTTAATTTCAAGTTTCAATAATCATCATAAATGTCAATAAAAATAAAATTCAATTGAAATTTACTATTTTCACGGCTAATAATATTAAGCCTTGAACTTCGAAATTGATTTCATTTGAAGTTGAGTTTCAAATTTTTAATATTTTGGAAGATTTTGAAATTAAAAGTAATTCAAATTTCAATAGATAGTCAAAAATCTTCTCATTTTTACGTCTTGAATTTATGAAACTATTGTCTTAATTTCGCATTGCTTCGAATTCATTCTGGCGGTATTAAATTCAAAATTGTTTAATTACAAATCTTTTAAACTGAAAATCATGCAACTATCGAGTCATTTTATACATAAAACATTGATTATGTTTAAAATTAAAAAAAAGCAATTTAAAATAATTAAATCTTAAATTATTCAATTTAAATCTAAACAAAATTCACCTTATACAATTGAGAATATGTATTTAAATCTAAAATTATTCAGTTTAAAAAAGTCTATCAAGACTTTTAATATGAAAATTTGTACTTTTGAAATATGTAATATCGAAATTTTCATGAAATTCTGAATGCGAGATTCAAAAAGTAAAAATCATATGATTTCTAATTGGAATTTTCAAAAATTATATATTGAATCTTTAAGCGTTACAAATTAAACAATTCCAAACTTCGTTTAAAAATTGCAGCATTCTTAAATTAGGATCTTGAAACTAAGTCGTTCATAACAATTATTAGTAACGACTTAGTTTCAACTCTCCAATTATAATTGAAGGGTAAGTACAGAATTAGATAACTAATATTTTTCCCGAAAATCTTACTTTTTTTTAAATGCCTAAGCTCTTACATTTTTTTAAGCCTGTTCCTGACCATATTTCTCTTCCTAAAGCTTCTAAATATATTCAAATAATAAAATACTTCTTTAAAAAAAAAACATCAAATAAAACTGTTTGCCACTTTTTTCAGCAACAAAGTGCCAATCAAATTACAACCTAGAATCTTATTTATGAAGAAATCTTTCTTCATTTTATGGACCTTTCAAAAAAAATCGTTTGTTACTGTGCGATACTGTCACATTAAATCTTTTGTTTCCCGGAAAAGAAAATTTTTTTTATATGAAAACTGCTTGTTCTTTTTTAGCCTCCCCATTATTATTATTATTATCTTGTAAGGCTGGTCCATTTAAGTCCCGCAGCACTGCGGTTAAAACCTATTATGCTATGCCCTTTTATTTCAAAATGTCGGTGAAATAGCGGTCTACACATGGGTCACCCTTGCTCCTTAAGTATTATTTAAGTCCTGTAGCATGAGCACACATGCCGCAAGACGACTCCACTTCAATGAGTATGGGCCTCTGAAAAGGTTTCGCCAGGGGAGAGGAAAACTGCAGAAAACCACCGCTTGAGTTCAGCCGAGTTTTCGACAGTCGACTTTTATGGCAAACATTTCATCCTATCCATCAAATGCACACAATCATCTTCAGCGTGAAACCTCCCGCTCGACATTAGCCTCCCGATATATCGAGAGCAAGTTTTCACAATTTTTTTGAGCCGAAAAATAGATTTTCAGTCGCTATCCAAGGACGATTTTCAATACCCATGAAATTTGAACCTCCAAACTGATTGTTTAAATTCATCTAATTAAACTTGTTTTCTCCCAATTTAGCAACTCCATATATCGGTACCAAATTTTTATTGTGTGTTTAAACTGGAAATTGTACTTTTTACCTTAATTCTCAACCAAACTTGGTCCAATTTTAGGTTTTAGTCACTTTGAGATTGTAAGCTTCCACATTCTATTTTTCGGAACAGAATAATTTTTCAAAATTATACTTTCTGGATCTTAATTCAACAAAATTTCAGATCGGAAGTAAAATTTATTTTTATTTTTAAATGATGATTTCGATTTTACAGAATGTCATTTTGCTCTTATAAAAAAATCCGATTTTGTTGGCTATCTAGTTCTGCACTGCAACGCTTCAATGAATTTGCAAATTGTGTAGCACAATTTTTAAGATTCTTCAATTTTAATTTTAATTTCCATGCTTGGGGAACTGCTTTAAGATGAAGAGAACTTTCTAAGATGTCAAACTGACGTATAATTATAAGCTATCACATTGATATGACAGAAAAAGTAGCGAGATGAAAAACACGCGAAGGGAGAGCGTAAACATAGGAGCTTTAATGTCGACAAAGTAAACTAATAAATTCGAAGATTATTATTATTAATACTCAATTAAACCCGTGCAAAAATTTCGGTAAGGGCGGATCAGGCAGAATGTGGCCCCAAACAGGCAACCTTATCAGAACCTGATCCGAAATGAAACGCCTCACCTGATCAGGCTATCCTTACCAGGTGCCTGAGCCGGCCCTGTTCAGGTCCTTATTTATTTTGTATTCCTATTTAGGTGATATTTTTATTAAAAAGAAAAACATTTAATTCAGTAAATTGTTCAATTTATTTAATTCAAAACATAATATTTACTGAGTCGTGAAAAGTTGTGTTTATGTGTTTATTTTTTATATGTGTTTATATGTTTATATATATACACACTGCCGGTTAAAAGTTTCCGGACACCGCTTTTTTTATGACTGATAAAGTTCTCTTAATTTCAATTATGTAAGAGTTGAAAAAACTTCTCTTTAAAGGGTTGAATGCTCTCAAAATTCTGTATAAAGTGAGTCCAGGATGAAGCTCTTCATCAGTTTTGAGAATCGTGACGAAGTTTTCAAAATCTTCTAAATTTTTGGACAGCAGGTCTAAATGATATTCCTCGGCAAAATATTTGCTGTGAGTGTAACTTGTACGAGCTACTGACTCGTATATGCTCATTAACGTCACCTGATTAGCAGCAACTGCTTTGATATCTGCTCGCAAGCCCTTCATTTCTCTTATTAGCATCTGACCTGAAAAATAGAGACAAAATCATTTAAAAAATGTAATAGCGATAATTAAGCAAGAAAAAGTGGAAAAATATTTTGTGAAGATTTACGAATTTAATTTTCGTATTATAGTAATTATGATAATTGTCCAAATTTATCCTTAGCGCCTGTGCGTTTAATGCCCGTCCTCTCCGAAAATTTGTTGTAAAGTTTCAACTGCTCCTTCAAGCCTGCGAGAAATTAAGACAATTATATAGGTTAAATTGAAATTATTTCAAATATATATAAGATTAAATATATAAAAATTGAATTAATAGAAATTTTTTAGTCAAAAAAAGAAGTGACCCTGAAAAAGTGAGGTTATCATCATTTGAATAATGCTCGCACTGTAAAAACTAAAAAAAGAAAACGAATTATGATGGCTAAATCACTGAACTCGGCGCAGCTATTTGCAATCCTAAATGTAGGGAACGTACTCTTTTAAGTCATTTGAAAGATTTTGAAAAATTTTGTTTTCAATTCCTTGAAATTGTTTCAAGTTAAATTGTTTCTTTAAATGCTGCTAAAAATGAAAAAAAAAACTCGTAATGGATTTGTAAATTTGCTACTATAAAGGGCATAATATTACGTGCACTGTAAAAAAGTTTCCTGTGATTTAACTACATGGGAAAAGGTGACTAAAATTACCAAAATTGAAAGAAGGGATTTCACTATCAATGGTGTATTTAACAACTTTATATCTATGATTAAATTTAAGAATAAATTTATAACTGACAATTCGTAAAATTCATCTGTATTTTTTACAGTCTGGTACTGTCGAAATATTGCAGAGTTTGTGAATGCGTCACATTCAATGTTACACAAGCTTCAAGTATATTGATTTTAAGAATTTTTAAATTGTAAAATTATAGGAAAATTGTCTTATAGTGCTTCAAACAGATGTTGGAAAGGTGAGATTAAGAGACTTTGCAAAATGTTGGAGGAACAGACGCTAGAAAAGTGAGGTTAGAAAAATCATGTTATGGTACTTTGATTGGTTGAGCATATGAATTTACACAATATATACATACCTTAATTACAGCCCACTACACAATTATAAAGAAGGAAAATATCACTGGCATGAAGAGTCCACAAACATAAATAATAATTAATACTGCGAAGCTTTCGGTCCTGTTCTCACTGTTCACAGTGGTTAACAGAAATCACGTCACTATTTTCCCATAATTATACTACTCCATTTTGTGAAGCAGATAGCGCCACTATTAACCTGATGAGGAATGGATCCGATCCATATGATTTCTCTTGCTAAGGGCCGCGTATGGAGAGCCTGATCAGGGCCACCTCAGGAATAAGGAGCAAATTGGGCAATTTCTGCACGGGAAGTGGTGTATTATATTAACAATGTTCACTATCAGTAAAACAGGTTAATCCATTATTTCCTTTTTTCATTTTAGGTAATTACATTCTTAATTAATCCTTTGAGCTGTACTTAACATCCTTCAACACAGAGTTAGAAAGGAATAATTAATCTGTGTCTTAAGCAGCATAGGAAGGAGATTACGTACCTTTCCCACATACCACGTCCCACTTCCTACTTTCCATCTTGCATTTCCCATTTTTCATTTTCACTTTCAACTTTCCACTTCCTATTCTCCATTTCCCACTTTTTACTTTTCAGCTGTAATTTTTTGAAAATTCACGTGACATGTCACCGTGGAATTTTGTCAAGTCAATCATTACGCATTTCATTTATGAATTACTATCATTCTTCTTGAGACTGCTAAAAATCCTTGGTGATTAAAGTTCCTACTGAAGAATCAACTTATAAACGAATTTTCAGATTGAAAAGGTGATTTGGTTAAAAATTGGAATATTTTTATAAAAATTAAACTTTTTGATAGAAAAATTATTTTTTTGTTAAAAAATAATATTTTTTGATTGAAAATTAAACCGCTTTGTAGATAATTCGTACGTTTTGATTAAAAATCCAACAGTTTTGATCAAAATTAATTTCTTGTTGTAAACAATTCGTATTTTTTGGTAGAACATCAATCTTCTTGCTGGAAAATTAATATTTTTGGTTAAAATTGATCTATTTGGTTAAAAATTTACCCTTTTTTTGTTGAAAATTTAAATACTTGGTTAAAAGTTGAACTAGTTCGTTGAAACTTTATTCCATTTTTGAGAAATTAATATTTATGCTTAAAAAATCATTTTTTGTGTTGAACTCTTTTGTTGGAAATTCACTTTTAAGATTTATGATTTTAGTTGAAAATTCATCTCTTTGGTTGAAAATGTAACTATTTTGTTGAAAATTCGCTCATTTTTTGGTTGACAATTTATTTTTTGAACGAACAGTATAATTATTTCATTTTTGGTTAAAAATTTATATTCTTCATTGAAAATTGATCTTTTTTAGTTGAAGATTCATCTATTTTGTTAAAAATGCGTGTTTTTGGTAGAAAATTGATCTTCTTGCTGAAAAATTAATATTTTTGGTTCAAATTGAGCTATTTGGTTCAAAATTTACCCGTTTTCAGTTGACAATTTAAATAATTGGTTAAAAGTTGAACTAGTTCGTTGAAACTTTATTCCATTTTTGAAAAATTAATATTTGTGCTTAAAAAAATCATTTTTTGTGTTGAACTCTTTTGTTGGAAATTCGCTTGTAAGATTCATAATTTTAGTTGAAAATTCATCTCTTTTGTTGAAAATGTAACTGTTTTGTTGAAAATTCGCTCATTTTTTTGGTTGAAAATTTATTTTTTGAACTAACAATATAATTATTTCATTTTTGGTTGAAAATTTATATTCTTCATTAAAAATTGATCTTTTGTAGTTGAAGATTCATCTATTTTGTTCAAAATGCCTCTTTTTGGTAGAAAATTGATCTTCTTGGTTGAAAATGAATATTTTTCGTTTAAATTTATCTATTTGGTTCAAAATTTATCCTGTTTCAGTTGGAAATTTAAATACCTGGTTAAAAGTTGAACTAGTTCGCTGAAAATTTATTTCATTTTTAGGAAATTAATATTTGTCATTAAAAAATCATTTTTTGCGTTGAACTCTTTTTTGGAAATTCGCTTGTACGATTCATGATTTTAGTTGGAAATTCATCTCTTTCGTTGAAAATGTAACTATTTTGTTGAAAATTCGGTCTTTTTTCGGTTGAAAATTTATTTTTTCAACTAACAGTACAATTATTTCATTTTTGGTTGAAAATTCATATTTTTCACCAAAAATTGATCTTTTTTAGCTGAAAATTCATATATTTTGTTGAAAATGCATGTTTCTCAATGAAAATTAATTTTTTTGGTTGAAAATTCATATTTTTTGTTAAAAATACCACCGCTTGGTTCTAAATTAATCTGGGCTGGTTATGGATTCAACAAGTTGGTAGAAAATCAATCTATTAGTTTGAGAATCATTTTTTGTTGTTGTTATAAATGTATATATTTGTTTTAAGTGTAACTATTAGATTAAAAATGTAACAATTTTTATGAAAATTGAACTTTTGGTAGAAAATGAACCTTTTTGTTAAGAAATCATATTTTCGGGTTAAAAATTCAACCGTTTGGTCGTTGAATCGAAATTTAAAAAATTTGATTGAAAATTGATTCCTTTTGTTGAAAATGTATCTTTTCTGCTAGAGAATTAATCTTCTTGCTGAAAAATTCATCTTTTAGATAAAAATTGAACTATTTCGTTGAAAAGTAAACTTTTATATTTGAAAATTCAACTACTAGGCTAAAAGTAGAACTAGTTTGTTAAAAATTGAAATTTCTTTAGGATTCACATCTTTGATTGAAAATTCAACTTTTTACGGAAAATTCGTTATCTTTAGATAAAAACTAATATTTTACCTGAAAATTTTACTATGCCGTTTTTTTGTTATTAGAAAATTACTCTTTTTCTTGAAAATTCAATGTATATTTCGACTTGAAATCTTCAACATGGTATTTACATTAATTGTATTTGAAGGAATTTATTTCCCTATTATTACCCTATTTTCGTGAAAAATCCCCCACTTTTCTATGTTTTGATAGAATTTTGTGCTACGTTACTTTTTGGTGGCAGAGAGGGGTGGGGAGGGGGGGGGATAAAACTACAGTTGTCAACGGTGAGCTGGAGTGGGGGTGAAAAATAGCCTAATGGAAAGTGGTAAAGTTACGTTATCTCCCCCCAGAAGTGAACTCGGTAACTTTATAAGATTAAAATAGGGAATTATAATGCGTATGAATTCCAAATTCTGATATGAACAATTTGAAATTTTAATAATTTATTTCTAGAGTTAATTAAGGAAAATGCTTATTAAAATAAGGCACTTCAACGTAAATTTCTCAGAACATTCTCCCTTTCTTTAAAATAGTTGTGTTACCTAAGCTGGAAAACCGTCCACTCGGCTTTTTACGAGTCTGGTATGGACCAAACTCAGTGGTTTGGAGAGCAACGTGGCGAAGGTGAGTTTATATATACAGAGGAAAGAACTAGTAGAAGGAAAAGAGAAAGAGGAAGTTCAAAAACCGGAAGCGAAATGTTTGCGGGTCGTGGTACGAACGAATCTCTCACATTTTTCACGAAACTTCTGCCAAAGTATCCGGCTCCCCTTTTTCATTGCACTCCCAACCGACCGACGCGATTTAATTCAGCCTGTTGCGAGTTACCAGGGAAAATGCAATTCGTGACCTACTCTCGTTGCTCGGATGGCATTCGAATATCTCTTTCGATATAATTTGCATATTCTGAAGCAAAGGCAATCTGGGAAATAATCTACTACAACAAAAAAAAAGGAATCCTGGATTTTAGAGTTTGATTACTTTGATTGGACTCTTTTATCAGTTTATTTATGGCCTACGCATTCTCATTGCAAGCAAAAATTTCGTAAATGTATATATGGACATTCTATATTTTCATTAGCTAAAAGTGACATTAAAAAAATGCGTATGCAATAGGGTGGTCCCAAAAACTTTTTTTCGAATTTTTATGGGGACACCCCCCAAATTTGTTCGAATCCACTCAAAAATGAATCTATTTTTTTTTGTTTCGAGAAAAAATTATATTTAGTAGTGCCGCAAGCCCTATAAAGTTTAAAATGCATTTCCCATAAGAAAAAAATGCGTTTCCCATAAGAAAAAAATGCGTTTTTGTAAATCTTATTCCGAATCCTCAATATTATCTCAATCGAGTTGAAACTCAACATTTCTCTTCTCAATTAGCCATAGAATACAAATAAAATATAACTTTTCAAATATCACCCTCATATGTCTGTTTTATAGGGTCCCAAAGAAACCCCATAAGTGAAAAAATGGGTTTTGCGATTTTTTGGCGCTAATTATGATTTTTTGCGGTTTCTTTGATGCAAATTGTTTATCAGATATTACTTGATACTGAAAATGAGATATTTTCATGAATTGTTTGAACAATTTATTATTGTTTTTAGTAATTTTCTCACAGAATGGATTTGGAAAGACGCGGTTTTTTTCACAAATTTTCCATTTGTTGTCCAATTTTCAATTAGATGGGAGTGACAGTTCATCAATGTTGGCAAGAGTGACTGTTTGAACAATGTATTATAATTAATAACAATATTATATTTGAATAATTCTAGAAAGATGCGTTTTTTTTGTAATTTCTGGCTTTTTGTCCAATTTTCATTTGGTGTGAAGTGATAATAATTTCAAGTTAACAAAATCATTGTTAAAACAATTTATCATAATTATCAATAATATTATATTTAAATAATGCTAGAAAGATGCGTTTTTTTTTAAATTCCTGGCTTCTTGTTTAATTTTCATTTGGAGTAAAGTAATAATAATTTCAAGTTAACAAAATCACTGTTTGAACAATTTATCATAATTATTAATAATATTATATTTGAATAATGCTAGAAGGATGCGTTTTTTTCTAATTTCTGGCTTTTTGTCCAATTTTTATTTCTAGTGAAGTAATAATTAATTTGAGTCAACAAAATAATTGTTCAAACAATTTATTATACTTATTAATGATAATATATTTGAATAATGCTAGAAAGATGCGGGTTTTTTTTAATTTCTGTCTTCTCGTTTAATTTTCATTTGGAGTGAAGAAATAATGAATTCAAGTTGACAAATAATTGTTTAAACAATTAATCATCATTGTTGATAATATTCTTTTTGCTTAATTGGTAGAATGTTGCGTTTTTTTCTAAAATTTTCAACTACTTGTCTTTTTTTTGTTAGGCGTGACTTGATAATCAATAAGATTTAGCAAAAATAATTGTTTGAACAAATTATCATTGTTTATGACTATCTTCATCTATATCGATTGCGTCTTATAGTTGCAGTTAATCGGAAATTTTTACCTTTCTGTCCTTTTTCCACTTAGTCAGGTAATAATTAATTAAAGTTAACCGAAAAGTTCTTTAAACAATTTAATATTGTTTATAACTATCTTTTCTTAGATAAGTGGTAGAAAGTGGCGGTTTTTTCTAAAATCTTGGACTTTGCATCGCCATTTTATTTATGAACATATAATAAGTCAACCACAAAAAAAATGATTTTTCGACTGGTATTGTTGTTTTGAGTTAATTATTTTTGTTTTTTCCCCAATGCTTGAAAAAATGATTTGAAGAATAAAAGCTATTTTATACAAGAGGTAAAAACAAAGAATCGAATAACAATAAGAATTGCTGCATTTCTGACGCCTCACTGAAGTCTCACAGTAACTTATTATTAAGGGAAAGTTGTATTCATATGATCCGTGTAGAAAATTTGAAGCATATTTTAAATATATGTTTTATTTTAGAATATTAGATTATCAAAATATATATTCACAGAAATGAAAGAGATTATTTAAAATATAGTTTTCTCTAATGTTTATTTATTAATCGTTAGCAATTATTTAGGCGGAGCAAAGTGAATGATTTTAGAAAAAACCACCACTTTCTAGCACTTATCTAAGACAAGATAGTTATAAGCAATATTATATCGTTCAAATAACTTTTTTGTTAACTTTAATTAATTATTACCTCACTAAGTGAAAAAAAACAGGAAGGTAAAAATTTCCGAAAACCCGCAACTTTCCGGCGCAATCGATATCGATGAAGATAGTCATAAGCAATAATGATTTGTTTAAACAATTATCAATGCTAAATCTAATTAGTTATTAAGTCGCGCCCAATAAAAAAGAAACGAACAGTTGAAAATTTCAGAAATCCCCGCAATATTCTATCAATTAAGCAAAGAGAATATTATTAACAATTATAATAAATTGTGTAAACAATTATTTTGTTAACTTGAATTAATTATCATTTCACTTCAAATAAAAATTGGACAAAAAGCCAGAAATTAAAATAAAACGCATCTTTCGAGCATTATTCAAATATTATTACTAATTATAATACATTTTTTAAACAATCACTATTTTGAACATTGATGAACTATCACTTCCCTCTAATTGAAAATTGGACAATAAATGGAAAATTTGTGAAAAAACTGCATCTTTGTAACTCCATTCTATGAGAAAATTGCTAAAAACAATAATAAATTGTTTAAAAAATTCATGAAAATATCTAATTTTCAATATAAAGTAATATTTTATATATTAGAAACAATTCGCTTTAAAGAAACCGCAAAAAAATCATAATTAGCGCCAAAAACTCGCAAAACCCATTTTTTCACTTATTGGGTTTCCTTGGGACCCTATGAAACAGACTTATGGGGGTGATATTTAAAAAACAATATGGTATTCGTATTCTATGGCTGATTGTAAAGAGAAATGTTGAGTTTCAACTCGATTGAGATAATATTGAGGATTCTGCATAAGATTTAAAAAACGGCTTTTTTTCTTATGGGAAATACATGTTAAACTTCATGGCGCTTGCAGCACCCCTAAATATAATTTTAAAAAAAAAAGAAAAAAAATGGATTTATTTTTGGGTGGATTCAAACAAATTTGGGGGTTGTCCCGATAAAAATTCAACAACAAAAAATTTCCAATGCATTTTTGGACCACCCTACTATTCAATGACTAAGAAATCAGTTAAAAGTGACTTTCCAAATCAGTCAATTTGACTCACTGATGAAATCAGTCATTTTGAATGATCCAAACTGTTCAATTTTAAACTAAATAAGGTTTTAATATTTAACATAATAGTCACTTTCCAACCAAACAGATGAATTTTTAACTAAAATTATTAATGACAAACCAAAAGAATCCATTCTTAACTAAAAACATTAATTTTCTACCAAAAAAAAAACGAATTTTCAAGAAAAAAGTTGAATTTTGAACTAAGAAGATTAATTTTCAATTAGGTAAAACGAGTTTTTAAGGAAAAATTAAATTTTTTTAACTAAAATGATTAACAATTAAATGAAAGAATAAATTGTTATCAACGCAATTCAACTTTCAATTAAGTAGTTGAATTTAACAAAAAGATAACTTTTCGAGAAAAAAGGTTTATTTTCTACCAAAAAAAAAACGAATTTTCAACCAAAGAGATCAATTTTCTACTAGAAAGATAGAATCTAGAATCTCCAAATAAAAAAAATGAATTTACAACAAATTTAAATTGAAAATAAAAGACAATTAATATTTCAAATAAAATATTTTTTCAATTCAAATCAAAAAGACGAATTATTTACAAAACAGCTGAATTTTTAACACGAAAATATGATTGTTCAACAACCAAGTTTATTTCCTGACAAATAATTAAATTTTCAAGTATGTAGTTCAATGATAATTTTCTGTGTAACTCATATTATAGTTACTTTCTTAAGATAAAATCACTGTAGACACTTTTTAAAAGTATAGAACCATTTTTTTAATTTTCTTGAAATCTTTTAGAATATTTTAAAAGACGCTAACAAATTTTCACTAAATTTCAATAATCTGATGCGATTTCAAAATATTTAAGAGATTTTAGAGTATTTTTTAACATTTCAATGAATTTTCAAGAGATTTAAAAAGTTCTAAGGAATTTCGTAAGATTTCAAAGGATTTGCAATAGTTTGGGGTATGTTAAAAGATATCATGCAATTTTTAATCGATTTTTAATATTAGACGGTATTTCAATATTTCAAATAATTCAAATAGTTGAAAGTATTACGGTTTCAAAGAATTAAAAAAATTGTAGGATATTAAAAAAATTACAATGAATGTCCAATTGATTTCAATAATTTGAAGGGATTTTGAAGAAATTAAAAGATAAGAGTTTGAAAAAATTGCAAGTGATTTCAAAGTATTTGGAGTATTTAGGAATATTATAAAAGATATTAAAGTATTTTGAAGACATTTACAAAGCCTCGAAGGATTTCAGATGATGTCAAAGGACTTGAAATATTTTAGGTTTTTTTTTAAATTGCAAGGAATTTTTAAGGACTTTAAAAAATGTCAAGGGTTTTCACAAAATTTCAAATGATTTGGAATATTTTAGGTTGTTTTAGAAGATTCCAAGGAATTTTAAATTGATTTCTTGTAATTCAATGCAATTTAGAAGGATTACAAATATTTTAAGTTATTTCAAAAGTTTCAAGGGATTTCAAAAGCTTCAAAAGAATTTTAAATATTTGAGGGAATTTTAAAAAATCCATAAGAATTCTTAATTGATTTCAATAATTTGAAGTGATTTCAAAGGATTTTATTGGTTTCAAGGGATTTTAAAATTTTGTATGCGATTGTAAAGAATTTCTTAGAATTTCCTATAAGACCTATAAGGGCTTAGGATATTTTAAAAGATCCCAAAGAATTTTATAAGATTTTCGAGAATTTGAATGACTTGATGGGATTTTAAAATCTCGCAAGGTTTTTCAAAATAAATTTTCCCGAATTGCAGGAAATATCAAATTTCGTAGAATTTCGCGGGATTTTGAAATATTTTCATATATTTCAATGAATTTATTCGCAAGAAGTGAGGAATTGTGTAGGACTTCAAATATTTGAACAGATTTTTAAATATTTTTTGTAAATAATTTGAGTTCATTTCGAATTCTTCATGAATTCTTTCAGATTTCATAGAATTCTTCTCATTCCCCTGCAATTCCTCTAAGTTCACTCTGATTTGATTGAAATAAATGACATTTTTTGGATTTTTTGTCAATTTATTTGAATTCTTTTAAATTTAAGTTGATTTGTTTTGAAGTCTTACGAATCGAATTCTCATGACTTTTTTTCAATTTAGAAGAACATTTATAATTATTAATGCATATTAGCCACTTTTGGAAACTTTTTCGCTTTAAATAGTTTACGTTTTCACTTTTCATAATGTAATTAGGCTATTGACAGCACTAAGAATACCTTTACATTTAAAATTGTTTTATTTCGTGTACAAAATATTCAATAAAAAAATTTCACAATATTAGTATTTGGATCTTTAAATATTAGTTGGCAGGGTAAATGAAAAATGAGTTAGGGAAAAGTCAGGGAATTTTGAGAATGAAGTTTTTCGGTGACCCTGTTTATTATAAGTTATTGTGGAAATATGTTTCCATCAGGGTTAGGGTGTCAAAAAAAGGTGTGTTTTTTAATTAAAAAACTCTATCCCCAACTTTCCCTGCCCTAAATGCCCCTACTTTCCTTCCCCTCATTTTCCCTCACTTCCTATACTTCCTTACCTCTTATTTTTTCTCACTTCCCCTTCTTGGAAAAAAACTACGACGGACGGATGGATGGACGGACATCTGACCGAAACTATAAGAGTTTCTGCCCGAGGCTGCAAAATCTTAAAAAGAAAATATATGGCACATTTTTTCACCAAAAGGAAGAAATTTTAGGCGGTAGCTTTTGCAAAATTCAAAATCACACTTTGCGTTGGGCGCCCTAACCAGGGTGGATTGAGACGTTATATTTTTTTCTTTGATTTTCAGGTGAGAGAGGCAGAAAAGTTAATTGCGCCACTAGATTCATTCGGTGAACTCAGTACACGTCAGAATTCATTATAAAATAGTACTTTATTATAAATTTTGAGTCATTCGACCTACTTATGACAGTTTTTCAGTTTCTTAGAACGCTAGCGAAATTAACGTTTTCAGTTGAGGGGTAAACGCGAGATTGATGAATATTCAGAGAAGTAGAAGCGCGGTAGTCACCTTGGCAGGTTCGTAGAAGACAGCCACGACCTCGCCGAGAAAATATCCTGACGGTAACGCAATTAATTTACCGGACATCTCACACTTTAATATTCATCCGTCGACGTGAACATCCGGCGCCGCTTCTTGTGCGGTTCTTTCGTCTTCCTTCATGCTTCAGTGTCAAAGGCATGATTAAATTACAGAAAAAAGAGGAAGAAAGAAGCTAGGATTACTGTCAATGAATTAGGGAATGGATTTAAATCTAGTTATGCTAAAATTTCATTGAAAGTATTAAAATTTAACTTGTTGACTACCTGTTGCTAATATTATACATTGAGGTTCTAATATAACCATTCAATCATGTAGTACAATATTTTTTATTAGCAATAACTGATATTTTTAATTTATTTTGAACAGAAAAATTTATAAAACAAATGAGAAAGATCATTGTCTTCTCCATTATATATAAATTATATATAACTTTTCCACATGGGTAGTTAACCTTTCAACGAATCAAGAAGAAACTAATTCTATTGTATTTTCAAAAAATGACAAACCAGAATCAAATGAGATAAAGGTTTGTCCGAAAAGTATCGGTCCTTGTAGTGTACCAGGAGTAAGAGGTAATTTTGGTCAATAGCGATGATATCCCCTTCAAAGTACTCCCCTTTGGAAGCCACAACCTTCTTCCTGCGATTTCATCGCATTCTGCTTTATTTCCTTTTCGTCTTGAAATCATTTTTTTTAGAGGATACTCCAATTTGAGGAACAGCCAGAAATCACATCGTGATTGGCCACAAATTTCTGAATAAGCTGCGATGAATGGGTCGGATGCGTTGTGGTGATCGACCCTGTCGCCACTTTTTCACAAATCAGGCCGTTTTTCTGTTATTGCATCACTTAATCGCTTCAGAAGTTCTTGGTAATACTCTTTGTTTACCGTCTGACCTTTAACAGCGTTTTCATAATGCACAACACATTTCTGGTCGAAGAAAACAGTGAGCATACCTTGATGTTTCTCCGAATCTGGCGCGCTTTCTTCGCTCTCAAGGATCCATGTGTCTTCTACTGTGAAGGTAGGGCCTTTCGTCAGGAGCCATGAAACGGATTTTCAGCCATGCGGCTTATCCCAAAATCTTGGCTCAAAATTTTCGAAACAAAAGTTTTGTAATCCGGAGTTCTTCATCTGTCCCTCTCAATGTAAAGGAGCCTCTTCCATTAATTAACAGTCGCACTTGTTCCACTTTTTGAGGTGTTTTGGTCGTTGCCGGCCTGCCAGAGTGAAGCTCACTCTCCACTGTAGTAAGACCACTCTAAATCGCCGAAACCACTCTTCAATTTTATTATCACTCATAAACTCATCGCCATATACTTTTCAACTCATAACGATGGTTTCGAAACATGAACGGCCAAGTTTTTGAAAAAATTTCCCGCACACTCTTTGCTCGATGTGTTCCGTCATCCTGAGATGCGACGCGTACGTGGTTAAACGTTTACGCAACTGCGTACACTAGTCGGCTAAAGATTCCCGAGTCCGCGTCAATTATTTGGGAACCTCACAGAGGGCCCTCCTAAATGGCGAATACCTATTTTGGATAATGGTGCAACTAGTTACAAAGTTAGAGCACAAAGGATACTTTCCGGACATACCTCTTTAGAGTTTATTCATTCTATTTTTATGTATCTATGTGATTATTAATTGAATATTATGTGAATTCACTTTTCTTATTATTTCTTGAAATCGAAATTTGAGTGTTGAGGGCACTTTTTGATAAACGGTTTATATTATTAAAAGGGATTTTTCTTTTAGATACAATTTTTGGACTGGAAAAATAGCTTTTATCCAGAAAAGTTATACTGTGATTGCTTGATGGATACTTTTTGATATGATAGGAGTACTAGGGAGGAGATAAAGTAGTATCATGATGAAATTTTAGACGTTGTAAAAGAATCCGGAAGTCTTAAAGACTGTTCAGCTTACAGTCGGATTTAGAACTTGTCGCAGTATCGCGATTCTTGCGTATCCTTTTTATGAGGGATGTCTAAGTTGTATATAGAGAAAAGCTACTTTGTCTTTGCTGCTCTCAAAAAATGGATAAATTTAAATTTTATTGGTTTTTTAAAAGTATTAAATATTATTTCTTATTGATCATTACCTTTCAGAGTAGCTTTTTCCTCAGTTTAAAGAGAAACCTCGGGCTTGAACTGCTTGACCTGATTTTATTAGCTTCTGAGGCAAAAAGGGTTTCAACCATATTTCTTCTTCAAATAATAAATTCAATTTAAGGGTCGCTGGAAGCTTCTAAAAGAGAACCTATAAATTGAGCCGTTCTCCGCAAGTATTCTAACGCGTTATGAGTAAATGTAATCGATTTTTAAATTGATTGTTTACCGAATAATATCATCTCTCTATAAAAAGGGGCAGAAATAGAAATTTAATTAATCCATTATGTTTTTGCAAGCAATTACGTGAAGAGAATTTAAAATTGTTTTTGCAGAGAACACTTCAGAGACTATTATGATAACATTTTTGTAAAAAAAATTAAACATTTTGCGCGTAGGTGATACAGGTCAGTAATAAGAAGCCATATCATTGTTTTATTGTTAGTTACCAGAGGCGTTAGAATATTTATTGGGCCCTAGGCCATAGTGAAGTCCCAAATAAAATTAGAGGTAATTGTACTGTGAGGTTGGCCAGAATGATTGAAAATGTATTTCAAAAAGATACAAATAATTTTGAAAATATTATTTAATTGTTAAAAATAATGTATTTTACCAAAAACTCCAGGAAATCAGTTTGTTCTCTACCGATGGGCCTCAATATTATTATGATACCATTAAGCTATTTCCCTTTCAGCGTAGGTGTGACTCGCTCGGTGAGGAAAGGAGTAATGTGAGGTAGGGGGTATAGATTTTTATATTGATCTAGAATTTTCGTGTTTTTCATTCAAATGAGACGTTCGTTCCGCAGCACTGATCCGACCCAGGTTGCGGATCAATCTCTCTGGCGATCACCCCAAGTGAAGAGCCTTACAAGATTTTTATGTGAGGTTTCCCACTCGGGTCCATTAGTATCCAAGGTCTTTTGTTTCAGGCATCATTCACTCTACGGTCACTCTGTTTGTAAACTATTTGTCGCCAAACTTTTCTGTTCTGGGATACTTCTCTAGCTTCCTTCGCGTCCATGCATTTTTCAATGCAAGCTCTCGTGTTTCTACGGCTTCTTATGTCTCTTCGGAGTAAGGTCTCATTCACAGATTCTAACCATTCTTTTCGCGGTCTGCCTCTGGGCGTACTTCCATTTACTTTATCTTTATACACTTGTTTCGTTACTCGTCCATCTTTCATTCTTTCAACATGTCCCAATCATCTCAATTGATTTCTTTCCCATATGTCAACTATTGTCTCTTTTGCACCACATTCTCTTGAGGATTATTTCATTTCTCACTTTTTCGATCAGTGTTTTCCCGCATATCTTGTGTAGAAAATTCATGAGAATCGCGATAATTTTGCTCTTGTCCTTTTCTGGACAGGTCAATGTCTCGCTACCGTATAGTACAGTCGGTACAAATATAGAAGTATGTATTGTTATTTTAGCTTTTTTTGTTGTTTTTACTTCTAATAATGGACCCCGCTCTACCGATAACTTTCTTACCCTCATTTGGCTTCTATCTAACTCCCCATCTATCTTTCCGTCGCTAGTAATGGGCTACCCAGATGTACATACTTATCAACTTGTTCTAATCTCTCATCATTTAGGACAATTTTTCACATTCTTTTCTCAGTTTTTCCTTCAAACACCATGATTTTTGTTTTATTTACGGTAATTTTGAGGCCCATTTTCTTCATGCTTGTATTCAGTTTACCTAACATTCTTTGCAAGTACTCGATTGATTCTGCCATAACAATCTTACCTTGGCCATTCTTGAAACTTATTCATAAACATGATAAATAGCCATGAGGACATAACCCATTCTTGTTTTACGCCTTGCATGGTGTCGAACCAGTTACTCAGTTTCCCATTAACCCTTACACTCTCTTCACAACTTGCATATATTTTTTTTTATTACTTGTAGGAAACATCCATTGACTCAGTACTCTTTAAGAACTTCCCACAGTTTACTTCTATTCGCCTTGTCAAATGCTTTTTCTAGCTCAACAAATGCAAATGCACAAACTGATACCTCTGCAATTATTGCAGTTGCTTTTATCTCTTTTTCTTTTGTATATTGGGATGATAATCGCCTTTTCCCATTCTCGTATGTTTCCCATTTTTCGTATTTAAGCATTTCAGCGTTAATAATGTCAACACCAGCAACCTTACCGTCTTTTAAATTCTTGATTATATCCCTAACCTAAGTGACACAGGTTTTCTTAATTGAGTTCTCTGATGTATTATGTTTTATATCGCAGTCCTGGTGCTCTATAGCGTCATCTCATAATAGTGCTTTAGAAGAGTCTTTTAAAGCGTCTATTATCCCGTCTGTATCATATAGCATTCAAGCTTTGCTGTTTCTCATGCTGACAAACTCTGTATTTTAATTTTCCTTCAGAGAGTTAAATATCAGTCTCTTGCTTCCTTCAAAGTCGTTTTGTATTTTCTTCTCTTCTTTTGTTCTGATTTTATCTTTACTTTCCTTGATTTGTCATTTAACTTTACTCTTCTTGCCTCTGTATTCATTTTCAAGTCTATTTCTCTCCTCGTCGCGAAGAGTAATCAAATCAAATGATTATACTAAATCTAGTATTTTTTTATTACATATAATCGACTATAAATTGCATTACCTACTGTAGGAGTGTCTCCGCTACATACATTATCATTTACACACAATGCAGTTAATATAATTTTAATTTTGTATTTGTAAATATAATCATATAATTGAATGGATGTTTGTTTTAAAATACTGTAAACGAAGTCACATATAATTGAGAGGTAGATTTTGCTAACCTGAAGTATAGTCAACTGTGAACGATACGTTGTTTCAAAACACTGGAAATGGGGTCAAATATAATTTAAAGGTAGATTTTGCCGACTTGGGGTATGGTCAACAATGAACGATACGTTGTTTTAAAATACACTAAAAATCTCGTTTAAGTGCAGCTGCGGGCATGACCCCAAGGTGCCTTCACTAAAATTGAACACAAAATTCACTCACTTCGAACGTAATCAGTCAGGGCCGTGTGAGCTATTTCTATTGGATTTGAACGCATGACAACAGCCAACGCAATTAACGCGCTAATGATACTGCCCGCTTTATCCCTACGCTACTGTTTGTCACGCATGACTGAGCACCTCCTCTGTTTTGACTCTGCGAGCCACACATCACCAGAAAGCCTAGGACTGAAATTCTGGGAACGACTTAAAGAGGATTTACTTAAATGGGATTCCGAATGTATTGAAAATTGGGTCAAATATTCTTGAGAGGTAGATTTGGCCGACTTGGGGTATGATGGACTATGCACGGATGGTTGTTTTAGAATAATGAAAATGGGGAATTATCCAAATACAATTAAGAGGTAGATTTTGCGGAGTTGGGAAATGGTCAATCATCCACATATGGTTATTTTAAAATACTGAAAATGGGATCAAATATAATTGAGAGGTAGATTTTGCCGACTTGACATATGATGAACTATGCACGGGTGCTTGTTTTCAAATGTTGGAAATGGGGTCAAATGTAATTATTGAGAAGTATATTTGGCCGAGTTAGGGTATCTCCAACTATGCACGGATGGTTGTTTTAAAATACTGGAAATGGGGTCAAATAAACGCTGTTGTAAATAATTACATGATTGACTGAGATATTCAATACAGGCAGAAAAAATTGATTTTCAATATAAAATTTTCGTCGTTGTACCTGATTATGATTTGTAGATGCGAATATTCACATGCCCATGTCACTCTGACTATCATTACCGGCACTAACAAAATTCATGCAGATACGTCAACCCTATCCAAAGTTATGGTGGAACATAGACGATACTTACTGAACAATTAAATGTATAAACACATAACTTTTGCTGTGCATATTCGACTAAAAAAGAGTGGAGTGTATTTTTGGAAATTGTAGTTTCTAGTTGATTTATTTTGTACTAATGCACTATTTCTTTCAATAATGAAAAAAGTAGTAGAAACTACATTCTTTTGCTAGAATTCAAACACTATCACTCAAGATCAGGTGGTACCAACTACCTAATGATATTTTTGTACTGCATTCTTTACTGTACACGCAAAGTCATTTAAAGGAGAATTGAGAATTCTCGATGGGTCTCGATACTTGCGTGATAACTATGAATTACTTTTCCATTTATTTTTAGAGACCCTTGTCACGAAAGATTCGCAAAGGCGTAAGACCACTTAAAGGAACAGAAGGGTGAGAAAGCATTTTCGAGCTAGTTTTGCTGATGGCGTTTAACCATCGGGCGAGAAAAACTTTTTCCCGTTGAATGGGAAAAATTTGTTTCTGAAGAGATTTTTGTGCTTAACCATTTTCCAAAATAAGAACAATGTTTTTTACACATTTAATTGGGATAAAAATATTTAGCTCTAGATCTATCTTTAATATTTATGAAGGAAATTAATATTTTCCTTTACAATTTGATCTTGTGTTGTCGACTTTATTAATGCAGGAGCGAAATTTTTTACAATTGATCACCGGAGTTTTGAAAAATATACATTTATGAAAAAGCTTGATTAACAAAGATGAATATATACCAGCTGAAAAGATTGACCGACTGTTATTACTAATATTTTATTTTGTATTGAAATCAGACTTTTTGAACCCGTTACAGTTGTGAACCGCTTTTTACATTACCATTCTTTTGAATTGCATCTATATTCTGTTGAAACATGATTGTGTTTGGAATTATGTTTTAGTTTTAAGTAATGTTTTATTTTATGGATAGAAAAACAGTAGATTTTCGAAATATTAGAAGACAAATATTTTTTATTCATTTTACACACACGAAATTTTTTCTACGAAACAATTTCCAATTTGAAAATCGGGAAATTATTTTAGGAATCTTATACTCCAGAGAATGAAAAGAGATTATCTTTGTGAATAAATTCCATTACAATATTTTTAAATTTCTTTAAATCCCGCAAAGTTACACGAAATCTGATAATATGCATGGAAATTTCTTCATATTCTTTAAACATCTTAAAATTTCCTAGGAAACCTTTCAAACAATCCTAGAATATGGCCAGAATATATATATATATATATACATACTATTATATTTTATACTTTGAAGTCATTCGAAATAGCTTGAAATTTTTTAGATCTTCTGAAAATTTTTTTAAATATTATAAAACCCCTAGAAATTCTTTGAAATTACATGAAATCTGATGATATTTCTTGAAATTTCTTGAAATCTCTTAAAATATTTTAAGTCCTATGAAAGCCTTTAAAAAACCTAAAAATCACTTAAATCCTCGTAAAGCATACAAAATTCGTTAAAATATCTTTAAAATATTTTGAAATTCCAAGATATTCTTCAAAACCGCATGAACATTTTTTGAATTACTTTAAATCTTTAAAATTATTAGATGATCCTAGAGACTTTTTTAATCTTTTGAATTTTTTTTGAAATCCCTTGAAATTTTTCGAAACTCTTAAAAATGTCTTGGAATATTTGAAAATATCATGAAATCTTTTTAATTCTTTGAAATCTCGCGAAATCTATTGCAATTCCCTAGTATCTTTGAAAATACCTTGAAATATTTGAGATTCTCTCTAAATATTTATAATCCTTAGAAATTCCTTCAAACTTAAAAATGTTGAGCAATCTTGCGAGTCGTAGTAATTTCAAAAATTGCGAAAAAGCTTCGTTATTATGGATATTTTCTTACAGAATGACGAACAAATTTGAAATACAAATCTAATCATACCGATATGAAGTCTTTATAACATTGTTACAATCCTTTATTGTAAAATTACAAAACCTAAACGTTCTATATTATAGTGTTGGAAAAATGGATTTCCTACGCATTTTAAATTCAATTCCAGAATAATGGAGGCTGGAGTTTGGAGTTCTGAGTATATTTTTGTCTTCTTTTAATAGAAAAATATGACGGGATGCTGTTTAAAAAAATTGTAATGGATTTCCTCTCGAATAAATATACATCACACATCACACATCAGACATCACACATTACATACCACACATCACACACGGAGAGTGTGGACATTTTTTCATAATTTTCTTTGTCGAATGTATTACAAAATATATTTTCTGTGAATTTGTTTATACTTGACGAATTACTATGGACCGAATCCATTTCAAATCAGACACGATTCCACACTTGAAATTGCAAAATCTCTCGGAGACGAAATATGTTGTTTTTTTAGAGGAAATTAGGCTTTGTTTTTCAAAAAAGCCGAATTTTTTTCTTCAAACCTCTAAAATTGTTGACCTAATTGAGACCCTTATTGTTTTATTTTTGATTATAATAGAGTTTATCGTCTTCTTTTGTAATATGCCCTTTTTTCTGAAAAAAATACAAGTCGTTTTCCTCCAAAAAAAACCCACCCTGTAATTTTTGGTCCATTTTTTTTTTTACTTTGTACTTCAATGAGGGAGATATCTTGAAAGTTTGATGCTGGCTACGTAACACTTGTGGTCAGGAGATTTTTTCTTAAAATCGAATTTTCTACTTTTTCTCTAAAACAATGGCAATCCTTGGCGATGTATTTCATCGTTTACGAGAAAAATTCAAAAATTACATTTTTAGGAAAAAAAATGGTCCCGACCTCAAAAATGGTTTAATCCGCATAATGCTAATAAGATCCTTTTTTTCTATTAGCAGAAATTGTAAAAAAGTATGCGAAATAATAGAAAAGGTGGGCTTTTCCAGAAAATAATTTTTCTTATGTTTAATGAAATTCGCATATTTTTCACAATTTCTCCCGAAACAGAAAAAAGGCATCTTATCAGCATCATGCGGACTAAACCATTTTTGAGACCGGGAAAACTTTTGCCCCTAAAATTGTGATTTTTCAATTTTTCTCGTAAACGATGAAAAACATTGCAAAAGAACAAGACATTTTTCATACGGTGGGTTTTTCAAGGAAATCGAATTTTAATTTTTTTAAGAAAAACCGCCATCATTTTGTTAATTTTAAATTTAACTCACAATTAGGTCAAAAGTTATAGAGGTTTACAGGCCACAATTCGGGTTATCGAATTGTATCGCCTAATTTCCTCTAAAAAACAACATTTTTGTCCTCGAGACATTCTACAATTTCAAGCGTAGAACCCTGGTCTCATTTGAAATGGATTCGGTCTTTGTTGATTACGAGAGAGATAAAAAAATGTTTGATTATATTATTTTCCCATGGAAATACAATTGAGAATGGAACATCGGCTTTAAAGGGAAATACTTTTTGTCATTTTGTGGAGTGGAATGTTGACTTTTGGAGTGTCATTTTGTTGAGGTTCGGTAAACAGAAAAGAATGAAATAAAACTCGGTCGGAAGCTATGTCATTGAGAGAGTTCAGTTGGTTCAAGGCTCTCGGCTGTATATTTATTTAATTAGTCGAGTAGCGTTGCGCTGCCAGGGCGGGGCAGCGCGGGGCATTACAGATAGATTGCTTGGTACCCCCCGTGGACTCGCTAATTAAACTCGCTGCGAACTCTAGGAAGTGCGGTAGACGACGTCGATGTCGTCGCCGAGAACGTCATGAAATTCAGACTCAAACTCTCTTACTTCCCTTCATTCTCTTTCAATTTTCTATCTTTGTCTTCTCTTACGTGATTCTACAGAAAGCAAAAGAGCAGCATGAACAAAATTTCAAGTTTTTACAAAACTTAAAAATTTTTTGCTATCTCTAGGATTACGTGAGAGGAGGCAAAGATAGAAATTATGAGGCATATATATTAAAATATCATTCTCACATGATTTTATGTTTAATATTTGCACGTCACGCTTTTATTTTGATTTTATTTAAATCACTGCTGAATTGGAAACATGATTAGTCGTTCAAAAACGAAGCAAGAAACTTTTTTGAAAAACTGTTTGAAAAACTTATTAAATTCCGCATCGTGTGATGTCTAATAGAGATATTTTTTACTTTTTGAAGAGAATAGAAGACGTGAGAAGATTACAAAAAAAATGTAAGAATTTTTTGAATTTTTTACTTCGACTTCAAATCATGACAAAAGCTAGGAAAGTTACAGCAAAAATTTGAAATTTACATGAAACGGTCCTTGGAATCTCATCTTCAATTCAAGCCGATAAAACTTGAAAAATCTTCACGGATTCTCGAGATACGACTAAAAATATCCATGTGTTTCTGCGCCGAGTTTCAGTCGCTTAAGCAGCGAACCTGACCGACAGCGGTAATCGCCGACTGAAACTCAACGCAGGCACGCTTGGACAGTTTTAATCATACCTTGGTAACCCATGAATATTTTTGAAGTTATATTAGCTCAAATTAAATATAAGTTTTGAAAGATTACGTCCTGCACATTTTCTTTTTTTTTTCGAGTTTCCAAAGTTACATCACAAGTTGAAGTTAAGACTTTGAGATGAGACTAGTATGAATCGATGAAACTTCGAAAAATATTAGACACGTGAAGCGGCTTTCTTGTAATTGGGCCCTAGTTTTTTTTTTCAATGAATTTTTGACAATCACGATTTTCGTGCTATACGAGTATCTACCGTGGGGCACGAGATTTTCCCAACTGAAGTCAGTGGTACAGCGGTAAGGTGGTTGGCTGAGGAGCACGCTGTCGTGCGTTCGAATCTTTTCGGCGATTTGTTTTTGCTCTTTTCATCAAAAACGTGTTAAATAATTATTTTATAACCCCTCAGGGTGATTTAATTTTTTTTCTTCCTTTTTTTGAATTTTCCAATTCAATTAACTAATTATATTGAATATATTATTTATTATAATTAATTATAATAATAATTATTAAAATAATTATAACAATATAATATAAAATATGAATATAAATATAAAATATAAATATAATATGAATATAATATAAATTATTGTAATAATAATTATTATAAATATTCAAAAATTACATTATTATTATTAGCGTTATTAGTTTATTATAATAAGGTCTAGAAGTTGTTGATCTAAAAACAAAATTGTTTTTATTCATTTTAAAAATAGTGAAGGTGAAGTGGAAGAAAATTACGCAGAAAAATACTTTACGACGCAAGAAACGCGCTTTGCACTCCGACAAACCGTTTCGAACCTATTGTGTCGGTTGCTGGTGGAGGGACAGCTGGAAAAGAATGTGGCCAGCTTTCCCCAGTCAGACGCGCTCATTTACGACAACATATTCACAAATGAATTACATGAGGTCACTTGCTCTGTTAAAATGATCCCTCCAAAATTGATACCTCTTTGCCAGCCCTGTGAGGTTTATTTTTACCGGTAGATGAAAAAAAATGATTAAAAAACTGCAAAATGCATCTTATTTATTAAAAGAAAAACTTAAGCGCTTCGATAATCAATGAAATGTTAAAATACGCGTGATATGCTTCCAAGTTATTGCCAGAGTTGCCTTTGCCAACGTAAATGAAACTTGTTTCCCTTCAACTCTTACCCGAGAAAACTACGATTGCAATGAGGTTGCATTTATAAAATGTGCTCGCTGCAATGAAACGTTGTGGTTCAAATGTTTTTATGACAAATATCATCCCGGAACATGTAAATAAGAAATAATGAAGATTATAAATAACTAAACAGTTCCTGCGTCATTTTCTTCCACTTTACCTTCACTACTTTCAAAATGAATAAAAACAATTTTGTTTTCAGGTCCACAACTTCTAGACTATATTATAATTAATTAAATAATACTAATGACAATAATAATATAATCAATCAAATAACATATTCATTATAATGAGTTAATTGAATTGGAAAATTTAAAAAAATGAGGAAAAATTAAATCACCGTCAGGGTTTATAAAATAATTATTCAACACGTTTTTAATAAGAAGAGCGAAAAAAAAAAAAAAAATTTTGCCAAAAACTGTCGAACGCGCGACGGCGCCACGGTAGATACTCGTATAGCACGAAAATCGTTATTTGCAAAATTTCATGTAAAAAAAACTAGGGCTCAATTACAAGAAAGCCGCTTTACGTGTCTAATATTTTTCGACGTTCTATCGATTTATACTAGTCTAATCTTAAAGTCAATTTCGCAGAGCGCATGAATGAAAATCATTATAAACTCAACATACCTGTCAGTCTGTCTGGTTAAAATTAAGTAACTTACTCGTACATCAGATAGAAGACACTGCACTTAAGTTCCATTTCTGGTTAAAATTAAGTAACTTACTTAACCTGCTGCAAAAATAAAACTCAGCTGCATTTTAAAATCATAATTTAGTATTACCGTGAAAGTATGTCTAAAGTGTATTTGTAAAGTATAGCTCAAGTATGTCAAGTATGATCAAAGTATAGGAATAGTATGTGTAGAGTATGGGGAAAGTTTGACTATAGTATATGTACCCGCATTTTTGATGATGGCAGATAACAGGGTAGCTGAAATACATTAAATTAGAGATCCAGAATGCAAATAAGTAAACAGTTAATTCCAACATAAATTATTTGACTTATATTATAAATACAGTAAACTTCTGTTTATTTTAAGGTCCTTGAAACGCACCTGACTAATTATTTTGAAGCTGGATAGGCCCCCACCTCTACGGCGATTCAGCAGTTTATTTTTATCAACGACGTTCATTGGCTGCCCCGTTCTTGTATCGAGGCGCCGCCTATACGCAGCTTTTTCAAGCGAAGAGCGCGGGTCATTTTAAATCCATGATAAATACTATCAATAATGATACAAATAAATACACCCGACATTCCTAAAACTGCTGGCCCACTCAGTTTCTCAGTTCAAGGGGTGAGAGACGGTTGCGACTCTCGCCTGGGAAGCGTCGCCATGTGCAAATACTCAGTCTTGTATATTGCGCAATATTATGGAAATGGTTCAGGCTAGTGGATATCTGGCTTATTGCGCATCCGGCTTATTGCGAAGTTGAAAAAGTCGCGGACCGTTAGTCTGCATCGACGCAAATACTTCGCGGTGGGAATGTTAGCCGTTATGAAAGTTAGTACATTTCACTGCAACTGCATACGACTTCTTGGAGAAAATCTCCGAAACGTGAAGGTGCATTTTAAAGGTCTCGATAGTGATATTTTTCAAGAGCTTCAAATGTTTCGCAAAATACAATCAACTATACAAAATTTGCGGTGAGTGAACTTTGGAATAAGCGATCTCTAAAATAAACGGAAGTTTACTGTATTTTAAGATTAAATATTTCATCTGAATACAAATTTGATTGCAACTTTTAGGTGTTTGTGATGATAATACTATATGGTTATGAATCGATGATTCTCGATCTCTTACCCATATATAATATATGCAGAATATAAATTTTCCATTATAGATTGTCATATTGTGATGATTTTCCATAAACTTTTTACTCAAGAAATCACTAGAATCGCGAACTTTTTATATTATCAGACGAGATGTAATTTTTGATGCATATAATAATAATATTTAAAAAATATAATAATAATAGGATATGTTGAAAAACAAATGAGTGCAATTCTATGTTCCATACTTTAACCATACTTACGTTTAGATGAATTGCATGGCCTATACTTTAGCTGTACTTAAGTATAAATGAAGTATAGCCTATACTTCAGATATACTATAGTATATATAAAGTATGGGATTGTCTCATTTACCATACATTTTTTATAATTCGTGAAGTCAATGGTTGATCACCTTTTTGAAATTTATAGCGTTATATCTTTCAAAAGAAAGTTTAAAATTTAATTTTAAACACACGAATTTCCCAAAATTAATTGCATAATATAATTGATTGCATAATTACAAAATAAAGCTGTTTTCTCATTTTCTATTATAGTTTCAGAGTTATAAACACTTTTTAAATGACCCTGAATATCGTATCTCTTCCGGTAGCAAAACAGTTTTTCATTAATTATATGGCGTTAAAGTTTAATTTTCACATTTTAATTAATGTCTAATTGAAGATTATTGGATATACTCTAAAAATTAAAACAAAAAATCAACAATAAAGTTATTTTAAAAGCGGAAAATAATCGATATTCTCCTTATTTTTAATTTAAAAATGATTTTAAATAAATTTAAAGTAATATTTTACTTTTATTATAATTTTTTCAGCATGAAAATGATTTGTAAACATACAATCTCAATCCTCGGAAATTCAATAAAAACTCTAAGATCCTGAAACCTCTCTTAAAATTATTGAAATCCTCGGAAATCTTATAAAGTCCATTGGAAATCCTTAAAAATCCTTTGAAATATAAGAAAATGTTAAAAATTTTCTAAAATTCCCTTAAATCTGTTATAATGTCCTACAATGTTATAAATCCTATGTGAAATCTGTTCAAATCTTTCAAACATCAAGGAAATTCTTCAAAACCACATGTCATTTCTGAAGTTCTGTGTAATCTCCTAAAATGCTTCAAAATCTCTTCAAATCTTTGAAATTCTACGAGAAACCTTAATTTTTTAGAAATTTTATAAAATTTATAGAAAATTATAAAATGATTAGAATCTGTGCAATATCTATTGAAATCCGAATAAAATCCTTTGAAATTTTGCGAAGTCCCTTGGAATCATTAAAAGTATCCTTAAACCTTTCAAATCCTGCGAAATCCATTCAAATTTTTATAATTTTTTCGAAATTTGTTGCAATTACATTAAATTTATTTACATTCATTAAAGTTCCCTGAAATCTTTGAAATTAGGTTCAATCCCAGACCGCTTCTGCAAATATTATATAAAAAATGAGGGTGCAAAAAATCAATAAAATACAAATTTTATATCAGTAATTATTAGTTCAGTTAATTGTATTATAAGGAAGAATAATGGTAATGATTGTTATTTTAATTTTACAAATATCGCAAATGGTTTATATCAAGAATTGTTATCAAATACAAAACATTATAATTATAAAATAAGAGCATACTACTTAATTACACAAACTATTATTTTTATTCTTATTGTAATTAATATGAATAGAAAAATGATGTTGTTTGTTGATCTCATATACTTTTTTTTTTCATTCAATTCAAAAATCAAATTATTTCAACTTTTGGATTTTCGCACATATAGTTTCACAATTTAAATAATGATTTTAGTTGCATTTTTTTTCTTAATTCGGCGTTAATTCTGTCTAATCGTTTCACACTAAAACGCAATGTCCATTTCTAGAACCCGATTACAAAATCCATCAATTTTTGTTTGTAAGTTCATTTTTTTCCGTTGGAAAGTACTAATCAATTTTTTGTTGACAATTCACCTTTTTTGGTTAAAACTGGTATTAGGTGATTCAAAATTTATTTATTTTGTAGAAAATTTAAAAAATTTGATAAAAAGACATCCTTTTTGGTTAAAAATTTAACTATTTTCTGACCCATTCTTCTTTTTATCTTAAAAATTCAACAATTTGGTTCCAATTTTTTTTCTCTTCCATAAAAAATTCTTTTTAGTAAAAAAATCATTTATTTTGTTGAACATTCGTCCTCCTGGTTTGAAAATTCAACTCTTTTGATTTCTTGGTCAAAAATGTAACTGTGTGGTTAACAATGAAGCCTTTTCAGTTGAAAATTAACCAATTTGTTAAAAATTAAACTTTTTTAGAAAATTCGTATTTTTGTCTCGAAATTCCAAGAATTTGGTTAAAATTCAACTATTTGGTCGAAAGTTGAACTATTTGTTAAGAGTAAATTTTTTTTCAAGGTTCGTAATTTTCTTAAAAAATCCACTTTTCTGGGCGATAATATAACCATCGTGTTGAAGGTCTTTTTTTTGTTGATCATTCTTTTTTTTTAACGGAAACGTCAACTATTTCATTTTTTGTTAAAAATGTATCTTTTGTAGATGAAAATTCCACTATTTGCTTGGTAATCTTGGTTAAAAGTTGATTATTTTTGGTTAACAATGCAACCATTTGCTTGTAAATTAATTGGTTTTGGTTGTAGATGCAACTATTTTTACGAAAATTTGTCTTTTCTGGTTGAATTCGACTATTTTTGAATTCAGATTAGAATTTTTTTTACAGCAATATCAGTTATGACTATGTTTTGTTAATAAGTCATTTTTTCGAGTTTTAAATTCATCTTTTTGGTAGAAAATTTAATTGTTTGATTAAAAATGAACATTTTTCGTTGAAAATTCATAATTTTAGTTCAAAATGAAATTATTTTAGCAGAATATTAAAATATTTGATCAAAAATTAATCTATTCATTCAAAATATATCTATTTGGTAGAAAATTAACTTGTTTGTCAAAAATTCAACTGCTTTGTAGAAAGTTCCTTTTGTTGTATCGACATTTAACAATTTGGTCGAAAATTCGTATATTTTGTTGAAAATTCGTCTTTTTTGGTATAAAAAAAATTCTTCCTGGTGAAAATTTTATATTTTTGGTCATGTATTTTGTTGAAAATATCATAGTTTGAGGTAGAAAATTGATCTTTTTGTTGAAGATTCACCTTTTCGGTATGGAATCAAACTTTTTTGTCAAAAACTCATCCTTTTGGATGGAAAAATCATTTCTTATTGTAGAAAAGACAACTTTCTTGGTTGAAAATGACCTTTTTCGTTGAAACTTCAATTGTCTTATGAAAAATTTGTCTTTTTGGCTAAAAAATTAAACTACTTGGTTAAGAATGCAACTGTTTTTGGTTGCATTTTATTCTTTTTTGTTTGCAAATTCGTCGATTCAATTAAAAATATATCTTTACAGGTTGAAAATTCAACCATATGGTTGGAAATTGTACTATTTTCTTTTAGTTGAATTATTTTGTTAAAAATTCAAGTTTTTTGTTAAATTCATCCTTTTTGGAAAATTCTTCTGTCTTAGTTGCAAATAAATTTTTTAAGTGGAAAATGTTACTTTCTTCTAAATAGTTCGTCTTTTTGTTTTGAAAATATAACTATTTGCTTAAAAGTTTAACTTTTTGTTGAAAATTCATCTCTTTTGCTTGAAAGTCCAAGTATTTGGTTGTTCGTGCAACTGTTTGATTAAATTAATTCTTGTTGGTGAAAATTAGTGTTTTGGGGTTAAAATTTGATGTCTCTTGGTATATTATTTTGTTCAAAAGAATTTATTCCCATATTTTCCCCCTATTTTTGTAAAAAAATCACCCTAATTCTTTTTTTTGTGAGCAACTCACCAGGAACGCGAAAAAATGCAGAATAAACGTTAAATCCTGGTTAGGCTCACAGCTACATTACTTGCAGTGGGAAGGAGGGTGAGGGTGGGGGGGGGTAAGAATAGCCTAAAGTTGGTAACGTAGTCTTATTGCGGCCTCTTTCTTGGAAAATTGTGGAAGTACGATTTTACTGTAGTAGAGAACCAGCGAGGATTCGCGAGAACACTTTAAAAGCTGCAAGAATTTTGGGGTAGCTTATCACATTTCGCAAACAAAGGACACAGAGCGTAGGTATTGTCTGCAAATTTCTAAGTCTGCTTGGTATCGAAGTAATTGCAAAGTTGCGCTTGAATCTCTCCTGCATTCTCTTCTTCTTCCACCATGCTAATGAGATTGCTGCAGATAATCCAATTATCTAATGCAGTTGTGTACGTTTACAAACAAACCATATTTATTATACTGAAAGACATTCTAAATCTAATGAGCCTATTATGTATAATTGCATTCCTAAAGATTGCGGTCGAACAAATTTTTAAGAGCACAGTAAAAAAGAACAATAAATTTGATATTAGCTCAGCAATCAAATTTAATTATGATATCCCCTACATCTTGTTCATGAAAGCAGATAAATGTCACACCACTAATGCCTGACAAAATCTTATTACAATGGTAAGATGATCAGGTTACTTGAGGATCAATCTCAGTATAAAGTTATGAGTTTTGAAAACACAGCTGCGATTGAAAAAGTTATTGGTAAAACTGTTAATCGTTGGGAAAATAATGGTGATGTTACTAATCAAGAATCTAAGTCATTGGGCTCTTATTCGGCTGTCATACCTAGGGCTCACGGATTACCAAAGATTCATAAATCGGATAATCTGTTCAGAATTATAGTTTCTACTATAAATAGTGCCACATATTCAACTACTTTTTTTCATCTACGGTTCTAACACAAGTAATTGGCAAATCTGTTTCTCATGTAAAAGACAACTGGTAATTTGTTAACGATTCAAATATCCTTGGACGTTGTAGGATGTTCCCACGTATGCCTTAAGATTAAATCACTAAGTATATACATAAAAAATGTGATAATGTCCAACTATACACTTTAATTTTTAGGGATGAATTTAAAAGTGCTGTAGAGTTTCGTTTCAGATCTACTTATCTCATATTTAACAACATCAATTATAACCGAATTGATGGCCTAGCAATGCGTTCTCCATTGTCACCAGTAGTATTTGATTTAGTAATGGAAATGCTTGTAAAACAATGATTAAATAATCTTTCTTCTAAGGCTTTCATTTATAGGCTGTATGTAGATGACATCTTTTGATTCATTCCTGAACAATATGATCTGACATTACGAACTTCTCACTCCTTCTATAATGAACGTTAATTCCCCATAGAATTAGACAAGAAAAAACTTTACATTTTCTGGATATCTTTATATTAAGAACCTGTAATGGTAATTTAATCAAAAATTGGTATCAAAAGCCTACATGTTCAGGTAGATATTTGATTTATAATTCTGAACATCCTTGGGCGCATAAAAATGCCTGATATTTTGTTGTTCGACAGCTGAAAAAGACAATAGTAAATTTGATTTTTAATCACGCGGTAAGAAGGAGTGCATTGAAATATATTGAAATTATATTAAATATGGTCAAATGCACAACATTTCGAATCCAAATGAATGTCGTTTTCTGCCGTTAACGTTTTAGTCCATATGAACCTCAACTATTATCGTCTCACTTAAATCCTGTTTAATCACATGATTATTTCTGTCAATAAATGAATACATTTTAATTCTGTTGAAGTGGGTAGAAATTTCTAGACAAAACAGATTTGTAAGGAATATGAGATTGGAGTTCTTCATCAAAATGTCCTGAACAATCAAAAGAGACTTTTGTAATCTCTATGCGTACGATTAGAACGAATTTGGAACGAAATTAAAAACGAAATTGTTATGACGTCATATTTTATTGGCCTACATTTTAATATTTACATCAGATTCACAAGGATTCGAATACACTATATTTTACAATAAAGCCTTATTAAAAAATACGTTATAGTTACGCTATTTGAATAACGTAACCTAAATCAAGTGAATAAAGTTACGTTATGGCAGTTTAGATATAGAACAAAAATCACGAAAGTATTTTGTTTCGTTTCGGCCGGGTCCTTGATTTGTACTTAATTAACTTAATTTTAATCATTTAAATGTACCTTAATGTGAACACATTGAAATAATAAATTATGTTATAAATTATAATACGAGGAAACAAAAATGATAACGAAATTCTGCGACAAATAAGCCTTGATATTATGAATTTTGCAAATATTGTAAAAAGAGATTGCAAAAATACTAATAATATCAATATTTTTCAAAGTTATATATGAGGTATGGAATTGCTTATCTTGTAATAATTTTGGATTATGTTAATGATTTTCGTCCAAAATAATTGGTCTTTTTAATAAATGAAATTATATTTTGAAGAAGATTCACAAAATTTTAACAATCTTAGGATATATTACCAATTCACACAGTAAATCAGTTATTGTAAACAAAACTCATTGAATTAAAAAATATTTACAATTTGTCATAATTTTGTATACCTTATGTTACTGTTTTTCTTTGAAAATGGGTATTAAAAAAAATGAAATCACATTTTTCAGATTAACATTATTCTTCAGAATATCAATAAATTCCCCATTTTTGTAATTTTTTTTTGTTTTCTTGGATTTTCATATCGCAAATCGGTACTTCAGATGAAAATGAACATTTGTATAGATTTCAAAGATGATTTACAATTTTTAGACAATTTAAGATTATTTTAGCATTTTTTACCGAAAATCGGTTATGCTAAACAAAATAATCAAATTTGAAAGAAGATTTATAATTGGAACTAAATATTTGTTATTTTGTGTTCCTGTTTCTCGTTGAAAATTGATATTTAAAAAAAAATGACCAGATTTTTAAGATTATCATGACTCTTCCGAATACCATTTACAATCATAAGGAAAAATCAATTTCCATGCTTGGATCATTAAAGCGGTGTTAAAACAACTCTTAAAATAAATTCCATCACTAAGTGATTTTTTGTACCAATGGTTAAATAGAAAAATTTCCCATGATTTTGGGTATTTTTGATATGACGGTTTGTTTGCTTCAATCTTCAATGGATGTTAAAACAACCTTGATACATCCTATACATACAAAATTATGAATCAGTCACTTTTTTGAGTTCAAAACGTTTGTTTAGTGGGTAATTATTTAGGTAAGAACTGTCTATTTTTTCTGATAACTTTCCATCGAATTATTGATCTGCCGGATCGCAATTACAAAAAATTTGATAATTAGACATTTTGACAAAAAGCGATTTTCACATATGTTTTCACCATTGAACGGAAAACACATTTTTTCATTCAAAAACAAATTTTGATATTTCGTAATTTAATGAAATGATATAATTAATATCCCACCAAAATCACCTGCGCTGCAAAAAATATAAATAAATTTTTAGATCAATTTCAAGACGCCACCCTGTACATTATACAACTTGGAGGGATTATATTATACCATAAATCTCCTATACTTAGTCGTTTTTTAATGAAACCATTTTGCTTATAACATTCAATCACAGCAAGTTTTATCAAGTCTAATGTAAAGTTCTAAAATTTATTTAAAAATTTCCGTGAGGGACTTGATATCAAAGGTTTGGTGCATATTTTATGATGAATATTTTTTCCCAAATTACTTGGTCTGCTTTGATTTCACAAATTCATATAGTTTTACTTGACAAATTTTTTGCGTCGCAGATGTTTTTGGTGAGCTTTCATGTTCTTTTGTAATTTAAAAAATAATAAGATAATTTCTCCTAATAATTGCAATTTATGTTAACTTAATAAGCTACTGCATATGAAAAATTAAATTAATTGTTTGAATAATTTTCGGTAATCATTAGTTTAATTAAATTAATTGATTTATTCTCTAATAATATTTTTCTAAAATATATATCGTGAACATGCTTCTATAGATTTCTAGGTCAAATATTAAGCAAAGAGTTTGGAAAACAAATGCGTTATTGTGATGAATGTAGGATATTATATTATGCAACATGTGCGTAAAACGTGGTTTTACACACGCGATCACCACAAGTGGGTAAATCGTACGCACGTGTTGCATACGATATTTTTTGACACAGTGTGCGTAAAATGCCGGCCCGACGCATGGCTTTGTGACGTCACAACTGAACAAGCCTAATATTAATATGGATGTGTAAAAACGCATTTTACGCACTAATATGGGCGTGTAAAAACGCATTTTGCGCACACTGTGTCAGAAAACAATATTTACAAGAAGTGCTAATCAATTGAGTATTTGATTTAGATCTTTTTAATTTCTTATGGAAGGAAGGTGGCTAATAGTAAAACATGTACGATTCCAAATTTTTCTTTTAAACATTGCAAAATGCTTCATGTTTTCATTGAAAGCAAAATTTTTACATATCATTTAAAGACCTACTCCTCCCACCTACTTCTAATTATTCCATTTTTTGGTTTCATCTCTACTGTAAGATAACCTTTTTGTCTAAATCAATATTTTCAAAACATTGGCAAAAAAGTAAAAATAATTTACTTTGAAACAATACAATATTATCTAAAAAAAGATTCTTGTTATGACCGTTTATTATTTGTTCATGACTAAAAAGAAAAAGAAAATTGTAAATAATCAGAAAAAATAGAAACTATCTAGCATTACTCTAAGAGAAGATAGTTATAAATGATAATCAATTGTGTAAATAATCATGTTCCTCAACTTTTATTAATTATTACCTCACTAAGCGAAAAGTGGACAAAAAGTTAAAAATTTCAGAAGAAACTGCAACTATCTAGCATTAATATAGGAGAAGATAGTTATAAACAATAATCTTTTTTAAAGAAGTTTGCTAAAGTGCTTGAATGATTACAATAAATTATTTAAACGATTTATATAAACAAATAATTATCAGTATGAAGTAGTATTATATGTCTTATAAACAATTTGTATTATGAAAACCGCAAAAAAGTCATAATTAGTACCAAAAACTCGCAAAACCCAATTTTTCACTTATGAGGTTTTATTGGGACTCTATACAACAGACTCATGACGGTCATATTTAGAAAATAAGTTTTTATTCATATTCTATGGCTAATTATGAAGAGAAATGTTTTGTTTCATCTCGATTTATATAATATTGATGATCCTGAATCTTTTTTTTTGTATATTCAAACAAATTTCCGGACGATATGCATAAAAATTCGAAGAAAAAAAATTGGACCACACTATTGGTCAACTGTCACCTTTTAATGAAATGGGTTGAGAATTGCGCCGACAAGCCACAAAAGGTCCAAAATACATTATCATTCCAGATAAGGATTCCTGGTAATTTTTTCTATATTAGGCGACGATTCTTCAATGCAAAGTTTGTTTAGATTATAATACGAATATGTTTATAAATTTATACTACTTAACAATAGAACTCAAGAAAACGAAAAAGGTCAAGAGAGTACCGATAACAATCCTCATTTTTTTTCTGAAAAAAAAACAACAGATTTTTGCCGAATTTCTTGAATGGTAACCAGTATATTTGCGACATTGTTTCACCGGTATATATAGAAGCCATTATTGCATTAATTCCATACAAATTATAGCCCAGATAAGAAAATTGCGTATAAGAGAACTCATCATTAGAGAGCTGTGATGCATAAATTTGGTTTATTTTCTTGAGCTGAACAGAATTTGGAGAAATTATTATTATTATTAAATGAATGTTTATGATCAGTTTATCTCTTTCTGATAAAAAAATTCTTTATGGCTTCATTAATCAAATGTAGCGAATTGTGAGAACATATTGAAAATGTTTTTCCATCTGAAAAAGGCGTAACAGAGAGAATGTTCCAATCCATGTTTTTTGAAATTCAAATAATTAAAAACTCTCCCGTTTTACGAAAAAAAACTATCATTGTGACTAATTCACATATAACATCAACGAAGAAAATATCCTTAGCAGTCGACACAAAATATTCTTTTTTCTTAACTCGATGCGTGAGGATTAGGGTGGTCCAAATATTGTCTCGAATTTTCTCTTAAAATAAGGGGGGGGGGGAAGTCGCAGTTTTTTCTGAAATTTTAAACTTTTGGTTCACTTCTCGCTCAGACTGACGTAATAATTAATCAAATTTAATAAAAAAGATTGGTTAAACAAATCGTTATCGTTTACAACTTCTTTTCCTATATTAATGCTAGGTATTTGCGGTTTTTTTCCTGAAACTTTTCGCTTCTCTTTGACTTTGCAGTTACAAAAAAATAATACACGAACATCAACTAGAATCATTTTTTGAACAATATTCCATTCTTTTGGAATTAAGTGTTTCTATTCTTTTGATAATGCTTTAAAAATCTTCATTGAAAAAGGGTTATTTTTCAGTAGAGATAAAAATGAAGCATGGAATAATTAGGAGTAGGTGAAGTGGGTCTATAAATAGGCTGTAAGAATGTTGTTTTAAATTACAACCTCAAGTTTTTTTAAGAGCCTAAAAGAAATATTTAGAACTGAATACTCTTTCCTATCACCCCTGCCCTTCTCCTGTCCCTGAAGAAAACAAGTTTTTATCGATGATAACATACCTATATAAATAAGTTAATTAGGTCTCAATAGAATAATTAATTGATATAAAGTCTAGAGTGAAATAAGACGTAAATACAAAATTTTTGGGTTTTTATTTCAGCAAAAAATATTTAAAAAGGGAAGAGATTGCTTCACGGAATTATTCTCTTTGATGTTTATTTACTATTTGTTCATAACTGAAAAACCCAAAAAAAGTGGAAAATTTGAGAAAAAACACAACTGTGGGAGCTTCTATGAAGGATGTCACAGTTTTTTGTCGAATTTTCTACCCCCTCCCCCCACTGTCACATTGTGTCAATGGGGTCTCAATGTCCTCTGTCACAGGCTGTCACAATTCGACTATCCCCCTCCCCCATAAAACTGTGACATCCTTTATGGAAGCTCCCTTTCTAGCATTACCCGAAGAGAAAATAGCTATAAGCAACAATAAATTGTTCAAACGTTTCTTTTCGTTAATCTTGAATAATCATTACCTCACTCTAATTGAAAAGCTGACAAAAAGTTGGAAATTAACAAAAAAACGCAATTCTCTAACATTACTCTAAGAGAAGATAGTTTTAAACGACAATTAATTGTTCAAGCGTTTCTTTTCGTTAACCTTGATTAATAATTGCCTCACTCTAAGTGAAAAGCTGAAAAAAATGGAAATTTAAGAAAAAACCGCAACTTTCTAGCATCATTTGATGAAAATACCACATAAAGAAATAATAAATTGTTTAAATGATTATATTTGTTAACTCGAATTAATGATCATCTCATTCTATTTAAAAAGTGGAGAAAAAGTAGAAATTTTCAGAGAAAACCGCAACTTTCTAACATTGTTGTAAAAGGAATATTGTTATAAACAATAATTCATTGCTTAAACAATTTTTTCATTGAATTTAATCAATTATTGCGTTGCTCTAACTAAAAATTTGAAGTAAGGTATTGAGAAGAGGTAAAAAAGAAGACAAACTTGATGAGTGGATTAGGGTCTTTCGGATTAGGGAAGATAAGATAAGAATCAACGTATATAGCCTAAATTCCTTAGGGAGAGATTGACATAGATGTTTTTGAAGGGAAACTAATTTTGGGTTTATTTTACAATGCAAAAAGCTTGCCTTAAGTCAATAAGAACCTATTTAAGTAGAAAGGAGTGTATCAAGGTTAAATATTAGATAAAATTGATTTTCAAAAGATGGAATAAAATACGAGTGATTGAGTTATTAAGTATATTATTTTTTCATACCTCACTTGTGTTGCAAGATATAAATTATAAATTGATCATTCATTTTATAGCGTAATACCAGTTCTTTTTAGAAGAATTATCTCAATTATTTCTCTGTTCGCTTGTAAAAATAAGTAATTAAAATTGTGTAATGACATTGTTTGCAGTAAAATATCAAGTGATCCTGATAAAAGAATTTGTTCAATATAATATAATATAATATAATATAAACCAACCTACAGTAAGCCTTAGTTTCCACACTCTTTTCCACTTCAATCGGTTCATATTCACTTTAGGCAAGCTTTTTTTATTAATATATTATATTTATGTTATATATTTATTTATATTATAATTCTATTTAAATAAGTCACAATGTTTCTTTTTGAGAACTCACTAAACGTAGTTTTAAATACTCTTCCTTTTATAACTTTTTCAGATGAAAGAATATTTTTAATACGTTTTCACATCTTTCAACATTTTATTAATGAAGCCATAAAGAATATTTTTATTGAAAGTAAAAAAACTATGCAACTAATTTTTTCTGAGGAAAGTTAATTCATTCCCAGTAAAAGTTTCTTCAAACTTTGTTCCACGTCAATATTATACCTTTTTACAAGACAGAGAATGTATCATTATTAACTTTTCGATAAAAAGAAAGTAAATAAAATTCATGTAAATAAAATTCATGCAATGCAGATCTTTCAAATAATAAGTTCTCCTAGACGATATTGTCTTATCTGTGCTATAATTTCTATGTACTTAATGATATTATACCTAGTATATATACGAGTGAAACTTCTTCGGGAATATACCATTTACCCTTCACGCAATTCAAAAAGAATCTGTTTTCTCTATCCAGAAAAAAAATGAGTATTGGTACCTATACTCTTCTTTTGATCTTCGTTGTTCTTCTTAGCTATATTGGTAAGTAGTATAAACATATCTAACATTATATCTTGTCAATAAAATTATGAAATATTACAATTTTTTTATAGAAAAAAAAGTATTTTCAATGGTAAAAACACACGAACATCAATTATAATATTCAACTAAACAGTTTTTAGGTTATATATTCGTTTATAATTCGCTTTTATGGTCAAGTCACAATTTTAGTAGCGAATTATTTTGTAGATGCTAAAATTTCTTTTTTTTTCTTTTTACAGAATTAGGCGAACAGAAAACTCCACATGACAATCGATACAACTTGCCTAGAAGGATAAATCGTAACAACCATCCTCGACCGGCAGGCCAAAATAATCAAATTCGACCAGCAGCACCAAACAATCAAATCCGTCTAACAGCACAAAATAATCAAATCCGTCCAGTAGAACAAAATAATCAAATCCGTCCAGTAGAACAAAATAATCAAATCCGTCCAGCAGCACCAAATAATAATCCAGTTGAAGACGAAGATGATGAGCCACCGCCAGCCTTAGTTACTCCGGATGGTAGAGTTATCGTAAATGGTGTGATGGTTGGTTGGGACCATAATGGTTTTGTTGTTGACAGACGACCAGAAGATAATGACCCTCCAGTCAGAAAGTAATTAGTTCACAAATTATTGAAAAACTAAAGAAACTAAAAATAAATATATATTTCTCCTGTATTTATTACATGCAGACTGCAGTAATAAAATTTGTACAAATGTATATTATGTCGAATGTAATTTTACACACCTATACTGCGTGATAATGTGCATCTGGTTCAGAAAAAAAAATCATGATTAACGCAACGTTCTTTTTTATGAAACTTTGCTACAAGTTAAATCAATTTTTCTTCTCCTGAGTTACTAGAAAATGTAAGAAAAAGGATTCATATTAGCCTCTTGAAGAAACCAGATTGTATGACATTAATAGAGAGTACACTGAAAAAAATCAAGTTTCATTTTGATTGAATAAGGAAAGGGCGTGCTCATAAATATACAGGTAATATACGGTGAAATACTTTCCAGGACGTATAAACCAAGATAAGACATTTTTGTGTTTACACTTTTTTGTATAATTAACCGCTTTCAAGTTATAGCGTAATTCTATTCTCATATTCTAAAATACAACCTCTGAATAAATTTTATCAAATAAAATATTTACAAAAAAAATCTGTAGAACTACAAGGTGCTATCTATTGCCGCATTATCAGATCACGCCCATGCAAATAAAAAAGATAACAAATAGCGCAAAGTTATAGTCGGCTTCCAACGTCAAAACAAATGAAGATTAATATGTGGCAACATTGCAAATATTTAAAAATATTTTTCTTGCTTTAAAGTGGCCAGATAAATTCCAATTTTTTAATTTTTCACATTCGCAAAGCGGAAACTTCTTTCTAATGAGGAAAAAATTCTCCTGTATTTTTTCCGATAAATAAAAATATTTAGTGACCCCTAAAGTGGCTTTTAAGGTAAAACCACACTTTTATTAGTTTATTTTTCTGCTAAAATTTAAAACTTTTAAATAGGACTAATACTGAATTAGGCACACTAATCAAGCACATGTGCCACAATCAAGATTGAGTTTAAAGAATCAAGTAATCACCGTCATTTTTTAGTTTTTCTGAATTTGTATATTTTCTTCGGATGATTTGATAGATCACTAATTCCTTCAAGAGTTAATGAGGTACGGTCACGAACACACTTTTCTTACGAATTTGTTTGTGGCATTAAAAAAATATGGTCCTTTTCTGAGCTGAGATAATTAAGATCAAAGTTGAACCCTTATATACGTAAAGCCTATCCCAAGCATAGGGAAATTTTACATTTCTAACTCTAACTCGTAAACTATTCTTCGTTTTTTTCCAAAAACTAATATATGTTAGAAGGGGGTTTCATCAAGATTTAAAAAAAAAAGATCGAATTTTTGTCCTCTTAGTTTGAGAATGAGAGGTATGCAAAGTTTGAGAATTTTTCGAAAAATGAAACAAGCAGGTGGTAGCTATTCAGCAACGCTGTCGGAGCTCCAAGCGGGTCTAGCGCATGCGCAACAGCTTTCAATCTTTTATGAGAAACTTTCTTTTTCATAAATTTACTTTAACTTCTAATCCTTCTGTCATTTTCAACAAATGTCACGTTTTCATTTATTGTCAAAGAGCACAACTGTCAAAGCAGACACCATGAAAAATGCGACGTTGCCGCGTCTACACTCAGATCTTGAGGAGTTCGTGTGTACTCGTCTGTATACATAACTTCTCTATGTTTAGTTTATAATCATAGCCGAAAATTTTCTCTTAGGTATGACAGGAAATTAATTAATAAGACATTGTACTGGCATAATTATCTAATTTTTGACATTCTGAGACGTAAATAACCTACATATTATACATTTGAGGGTTAACCCGAATTATATCACTCAAGCAGTATTATTTTCCGACACAGACCTAGGACTAACTTTTTGCAGATAGTATGCGCGACCGTACCTCCTTAAATAGAGAACATCTAAATTGATATGAATTTGCTCGAGAAATACAGCATTAAAAAAAATCTGTCATTGTTTGACACTTGGAAAGTTAACTTCAGGAGCTTCTTAGTCCAAAAAAAATTGGTTGATAACTAAACGATGAAAGGAGTGTAAAGAGTAAGGAAACAATTTAAAAAATACATGGTGGAGCATGCCTTATATTTGCTTAGTTGGCTAGATAACTAGACTATATTGACTTAGTTGACTGGAATATGCCTTATTTTGCCTTCATTGAATAAATTATACCTTAGTTGGCTGGACCATGCCTTATCTTGCCTTAGTTGGCCGGATCACTAGACTGTCTTGCCTTAATTAAACAGTTTACTAGACTATATTGCCTTAGGTGGCTGGATCATGACTTAGCTTGCCTTAGTTGACTGGATCATGCCTTATCTTGCCTTATAACTGGATTACCTTGCCTTAGTTGGACGGATCATTAGCCTATCTTGTTTAAGTTGACGAATTCACTAGACTTCATTGCCTTAGTTCGTTGGATCATGTCTTATCTTGCCTTAGTTTGCCAGAACACTAGACTATATGGCTGAGCAACACTTACCATTCTCGATTTTCTTAATTTTTATCTAACAAGCTTAGAATTTTGCAAAATAAATGTGCAGATTAAATCAAAGTGGACTATTCCGTAAAATAAACCGATCAATTTACAAAAATTAGAACAAAACTTTATTGCAAAAATCGATCAGAAAATTACCATACATTATTTCTGAATGTTTTCAAAATTTTTATTTAAAGGGTTATGGGGTCAATTAGATGGATCATGCCTTATCTTGCCTTAGTTGGCAGAATCAGTAAACTATCTTGCCATAGTCGGCTGGATCATGCATTGTCATCCCTTAGTTGACGGGTCGCTAAACTATCTTGCCTTAGTAAACCAGTTCACTAAAGAATGTCAAAAAACGGCCATTTTTGCATTTTAGGTTAGAATATCTCAAAATTATGAAGTGCTAAACAAATTCTGCTGCCAGTTTCAGATTCTCAGTTTGGATTCAAAAGTGTCATTTTCGTAGGCCTGTTTACCTAATCTTGCTGACAAATAATTATGTTTCTGTAAAAAGAATATTTACGCGGTTCAAGACAAAACACATGAGGACAATGCTTTTGTTTCAAGGTAACTGTTTCCCTATGAATTTACATCCTGTTGGTGGCATCAAATTGCTTTTTTCAGATGTTTATAATGGAACAACATAACTTTAATAACGATATTGTCTTAGTAATATTTTTTCTGCTTGTTCAATACCTCTCATTCACGCATAAGCTATCGTCTGAGTATATTAGAGTTTGAAAACATCACAGAAAAAAATAAGCGTTCAGTAAAGTTGCGGCTCAAGTAAAAGTTGGTATCATTTAGAACTGAGGCTCCAATGGAACTCTTTTTGAGGGTTATTGTACCTTACAATCTATTGCTCAGACAAAATGTAAAACTTGTAAATTGTCTATATCGTGGTTGGCTTTCTTAAAAGCAAAAAGAAATCTTCCGATCAAATTAAAACTTCCCTCCGTCAATTGATGTTAAGAAATTGATATGGCCAACCAGTGTCATAATTTTCCCTAAAATTGTTGCACAACCTATAACTGAGATTAATAACATTTTTTATTCTTGATAAACGCTCTTGCTTTATTGCTTATAAAAATTGTTATTAATAAATACCCTCACTGACCAGAATTCATTGAAAATTTTTTTTTATTAATCTTTGATTCAAGATAAAACTTTTTACTTTCGTGAGATTTCCTCGAACAACGAGCCATTATTTATTCACAGCCTTTTAAAGAATATATTTCTTATAAATGTACAATTCTGTGGAAATGAATCGCACGCGGTCCCTGATTATGCATGAATAATTTATAGTTCATTTGATTCATTATAATTTAAAACAATTTTTATGTTTCTCAACTTTGTGCAAACTGTCAGAAGGAAATATTTTAAAAATGGAAACAGGCTAGGTCACGTGTACAAATTCAGAATAGGACTTTCTTATTGTTTCAATAGAGTTAAAAATGTTACAAAATCGCCTTGTTTGATTGAATCCATTAATTTTTCACTTTTACTATTTGTATAACCTTTTTTTAATTACTATATACAGTCCTAAATAAGCATATGATTAAATTGAGAAATATCTTGACTAATCGAATTAGTAATTTTTTACTAATCGTAAGTGATCCACTTCCACACTCAAGTTCATCCTTATTGAAGGCAAATCAATTTTACATAGTTTGCTAAGTAATTGCAATCTTCTATGAAAAGTTTGAAAAATTTGGAATCGAAGAAAATTTTGAAAATCGAAAACAGAACTCTGTTGAAAAGCAGCACATGACGACCCTGAATCTGTATAATTAATTTAGAAGCCATTGATCCCTTGTCATTCTAAGATTGTGAAAGATTTATATTTGTTTTACCTTTACTCAAACTATCAGAAGGCAATGTTTATAAATTGGAGACAGGCTACGTCATGATTACAATTTCACAGTATGTCCTTCCTATTGGTTCATTAGAGTTAAGAATGTTACACGATCGCATTATTTCATTACACTCTTCTATTTTTCATGTTTTCCATTTTTATAATCTCTTCTTAAATATTATATACAGTCTTGAGTAATTTTATATCTTTGTATAAAGCAATTAGTGGTTTTCCGCAATTGAATTAGGAAATAGCTCGACTAATCGAATTAGTAATTTTCTACTAATTTTTGGTGGCTCACTTTTCGCTTATAGAATCTATAAAATTTCACTAGTATCTTTTGCATATGAAAAAAGCTATGTATTTAAAATAACCTTCTTCAGGCATTCATGTTCATACTTGTTCAAGCTGATGCTTATTCAAGGCAAATAATTTTTACAAAGTTTGCTAAATAGTTGCAAGTATATATGGAAAATAAGGAAAATATAAAACCAAAACCATGTTGAATATCAAAAATGAAGCTCACGTTATGAATTTCTCAATATGGCCTTCTTTTTGCTTCAATAGAGATAAAAATGATACACCATCGCGTCATTTCATTGAAAATTTATATTTTTTACGTTTTCCATGTTCATAATTTTTTATAAACTATCATATAAAGTCCTAAATAAATTCTTTTTACCCAGCAATTAGTTTTCCACTATTGAATTACGAAATATCTCGACTACAAGAATTAATATATTTCTGCTAATCTTTAGTGGCTCACTTTTCGTTAATCGAATCTGTCAATTTTTACCAGTAATTAGTTTAATTTGACCAATTTTCATTCAGAGTACAAAGAAGCCTAAAAACTAAAATATACTTCTTTAACCACTCAAGTTGATATACGTACTCCACTCGTTCCTGATTATGAAAATAGATTTTTTTGAAATTTGTTTATTTTTTCGTACAGCTAGCCATTATTTATTTATAGCCTAACGAATATTATATTTTCCGTGAAAAGAAAATTATTTGAAACTCATATTCAGAAATATCATATTGAGAAATTGCATCGTCACCTAGACTATTTCCATTTTCAAAATATTGCCTTCAGTTTGTTTGAACAAAGTTAAGAAAAATAGGAATTTTTACAGTCAAAATTATAATGGATTATAGACGATGATGAATTTTCATTGTTGCAAAAAAATCGAAATTGGATTTTTGCTATTACATTTTTTAATTCGATAGTTCAAAATATTTAAAAACTTTTTTTTTTATTACAGAATAAAAAAGCGGCTGAGTTCAATTTCGCTGAAATATTTCATAGACGTATGTTTAAGATGTTAACAAAATTTTTAACCAAATAGTTAAATTTGCAACAAAGAAGATTAATGCTCTACCAGAAAAGACAAATTTTTGCGAAATATGTACATCTAGTTGAATTTTTTACCAAGATTAATTTTTTATCAAAAAGAACGAATTTTCAATAAATTACATGAATTTTTCACTAAAAAGTTTGAAAAATGTATGTGATGTCAGACTAAATTTTATTGAGGAACATTAATTTTAAATAAAAAAACTAATTTTCTACCAAACTTTTTAATTTTGTACCAAATAGTTGAATTTTATACCAAATTGTTGTATTTTCAAGCCAAAAAGAACAAAAAAGTTAATTTGCGCCCAATAAGTGAATTTTTAAACAAAACAGTTCAACTTGCAAATAACAAAATTAATTTTGAAAAAAAAAGGAATTCGTAACTAAAATTATGAACGATCTATCAAAATAAAATAACTCTTAAGAAAGTAGACTGAGCCAGCAAAGACGAATTTTTAACAAAATACATAAATATCAACCAAATAGTTAAATCTTGAAAAAGCACAATATCATCTAATTGAAGAGATTATTGAAGTACTCGAAGCACTTAATAAAATAAAAACAAAGACTGAAATCAATGAAAAGAAAAGTTTTTAACATTATAAAACTTGTATTGCTTTTTTAATTCTTATTAAACGTATAGTAATATATATATATAGTATAGTATAGTATAGTAATAGTAATGTGGGCCGAAAAAAAGTGAATTTTGTGCGATCAATTTCTAATAGCAAAAAATTATTAGTTCTTGATGAGCTGAATGGGCTGGTAAATTGTTTTGAAATCGATTAATATCTTTTACCACCTCAAGCGTGTTTAAAATGAAAAAAATTGAATTCAGGCGTAAAATATATGAAAAAATAAATTCTTACAGTCACCAATTTTTTTATCAATGTACAAATATATATGCCTGGAGTATTTAGGAAAATGCCTATTTGCTATCAAAAATATATCAAAAATTGAAAATGGATCAACATTTTTTTTAAATTTAAATTTTATCAGTTTTTTAATTTCGCGCCTAAAATAAACTCAAAAAATTTGTATTGTATTGCTGGAAAAAGATACCGTTACATAAGGGTCATATTTTAATCAAGAGCTGAGATGCCTCATTTCCGAAACAAGGCGGATTTTACTCAAAAATTATAATTGTTAATAATTAATAAATTAATTATTCACTTCTTATGATCTATGTTGTATGTCATTTTCTGCGCGAAATTCAATAAAAATGCAATTAGAACTGAAAAAAAAGTTTTTGTCCCATTTATAATTTTTAATTTTCCACATTTTTTAATATCAAGTAGGTACTTTCATAAATTCTTCAGGCATATAGTTCTACATATATAAAAAATTTGGGACTTCTAGAATTCATTTTTTAAATATATTTTACGCTTAAATTCAATTTTTTACATTTTCAACCCGCTTGAGGAGGTAAAAGATATTATTCGATTAAAAAAAAATTGCAGTATATTCAGCTCATACAGAACTAAAAAATGTTTGCTATTAGAAATCGATTGCTAAAAATTTTTTTTTTTCGGCCCACCCTTATAGGTGTATATATTTCCTTATAAAAATGAATTTGTTTAAAATGTTCAAATGGTTTTGACTTTTATATTATAGTTCAGATATTAAAGTTGTAAATATTATTAAAAAGGTTAAAGCAGCATGTATTTTTTCTGTAAGCTAAAAAAACCAAAAGTCTGAATTAATTTATGAAAATTGTTTGAATAATTAATAATTATTATGAATTTGCAGTGTATCGTAGGGAGAAGTTATTGGAAATACATTCTTTTTTGATTCCATGAGAAAGTTGAGCCTATTCGTTGAAACATGGTGAAACTCTTAACTTGTTTATGAAATTGTTTAAATATGAATGATTCTTAAAAATTTGCAAAGAATCATAGATAAAGTAATCGGGAGTATATTCTTAGTTAATTCTGTTGAAAAATTGAGCATATTCGTAAAAAAATAGCCAAAATCAGAATTTGTTTATGAAAATTATCGAAATAATTAATAATTATTGTAAATTTATAAAGCAACATAGAAAAGGGTCATCGAAAAAACATTCTTAGTTGGCTCCGTCAAAAATTGTGCCTATTTCATGAAAAATAGCCAAACTCTGAATATGTTTATGAAAATTGTTTACATAATTAATAATTATTGTAAATTTGAAAACTATCGTAGAAAAGAACTATTGGAAATACATTCTTAGTTGATTCCGTAAGCAAATTGAAAAATGCTCAAACTCTTTATTAGTTTATGAAAATCATTTAAATAATTAATAATTCTTTGAAATTTGCAAAGCATCATAGAAAAAAGTCATCGGAAAGACATTCTTAGTTGACTTCGTAAGCAAATTGTGCTTATTCCTTAAAAAACAGAATTTTTTACAATCTTAAAATGAAAAGGGACCCTCACAACAAAATGATATCTTTGGCATATCCCTAGGACATTTCGGCAGGACATGGGATATCCTGAAAAATGTTCCCAAAACTACCGGGATATCCGTGGCATATTTCAAGAATATCGAAATTTCCGCCCCATAAAATAACCATACAATGTCCTATGCGGGATATATAACATTTTGGGAATGAATCCCGATATTTCTGGAATGCATATTAATTAAAATATGTAGCCTGAAAACATAAAAATTCATAAAAATCCGCTTGACAAAAATCCGCCTCATTCCAATCTCGGAAATTCGGTTAATAAACAACGCAGAGAAAATACGTGAATGACAATTCACGCCCATCACTCGACGATACTCGAAATGAGGAAGAAACTGTCTCAAAATGATGACTTTACCCTAGATTCTCAAAAGCTAATTTTTGGTGTGAAAAAAAAATTTGCAAAGCTAATTTTTGATGTATCTCAAGACTACACCGATTTTGGCGTACTTTTGAGGATTCGGGATTTTATGTGTTCTCAGAACTGACCGAATAATTTCCAAAAATATGTATCATAAATTTTCTTAGGACTTTTTAAATATTTCAAAGTTGATGCAAGAATATAACAAATTCCTTGATTCGAGACTAATCGATTAACCTATAACATTATTTAATACATTTTATTAGAGAGTAAGGAAATTATGGTCATCCATATAATTTGAAAAATCAATTTTTACCATACTAATTTTTACATTCACATAATTTAAAGTTGATACAAGAATAGGAAAGATTCGTTGATTCGCGAAAAATCGATTGACCTATAGTATTAATGGATGTTTTTTAAGAGCACGAAAGTTATGTTCATTTATGTAATTTGAAAAATAAATTTCGAACAGAAAAACTTTTTTCATTTACATAATTCAAAGTTCATATAAGAATAGAAAAGATTCCTTGATTCTAAAAATTTTAATTAGCCTATTTAGGTTTTTTATTTTGACTTCCTCTATAATGAAGCAAATATATTTGCTAATTAATCATAATGAGGAAGTGATGTGCTCATCAAATGAGGACAATAAAATTTTAAATACAAACAAACTGGAAACACCCGAGATCGAGTTTACAGCTAGTTTGCTTTAGAGTTATATTTCTTCTTTGACAAATTCGTCTGCCTTTTTAAATTCCTATCGTCGAATACATTATTTGATTTTCGAAGTGGTAATCTTTCTCATGAATTTATAAACACTGATAACTAGGATGAATTTTCAGTCTGTTTGTTCTTTCCAAAAACTATTTTTTACCTTTTTGAAATTAATAATTCCATTTACTGACTTAAAAAAATCATGTTCGAAGAAATCGCATATTGATATGTGTTTGAATCCAAATCTTGAAGAAAAATATATTTTAAAAACAATTTTCGTTATTCAATCCACACTTTTATTCGATAAAGTTTTAAAATCATTATAATCTTATTGCAAATTGTAAAATAAGTTATAAATTTCAAACCTCTGTCAAAATTATTTCTATTTTTATATGTAGCACTATATTTAGGTTTCCAAAATTATTAATGCAGCTATTCAATATTTTTGGTATAAAAATTTATAAATAATGAGATTCATTAATACAGTGAGACTCAACGGAAATTATGCTAAAAATCCTTGTTTTCAAGATTTTGCTAGTATATTTGTTTTGTTTCCAACGACATCTGTGTCATGAATACATTTTTACGTAAAATAAGCATAAATGTATATTTTTCAAAATAATCAAAAACTAGCTGTAAATTTGATATCAGGTGCTTCCACATTATTTGTATTCATAATTGCATGGTTCTCACTTGATAAGCACTTTGCTTCCTGAAAGAGGAAGTGTTAAGGTTTTTTTTTTAATATTCAAAGTTAAGAATACAAATTAAAACAAATTTTGAAATTGCTTCCATTAAAAAGCTTCCTATACAAGGAAGCAAACCAGCTGTAAAATATCGAAAAATGGCAAAGAAACTGTTTCTAGAACTTCTGGAACGAAACAATTTTTCTCTTTGAATATTTTATGTATCTCGATTTTTTCATGCCAAAACTTTTGATTTAAAAAAAAAGGTCGTCATTCTGTTAATTTTCAACTTTTTGAAACAAATTTGCGAATATCGAAACAAAGAGAAACTCCCCATTCAAATGAAAAATGAAATGGCGTTTATCCTAACTACTTTGGAAAATATAGGATTTTCAACAAAAAAATCTCGTACGGCAGGGTTGGATGTAATTATCGACATGAACGACTGTTAGTCAGAATATGCTTATACATATACTCAATCGCTATGTTTAGCCAGAATTTTTTTAGATATTAATTAATTATGAACCAGTAACCTGTAACAATTTCTTGGTTGGCCAACAATGGTTTTACCAGGGGCATTTGTTAAACAAAACAAGCATGTTTGTTACCCGAGCAACAATCTTGTTTGATTATAAAACTTACAAACTTTCAAAAAACAGTGACATATTGTTTAAGTGCAAATAAGAATATATATTATTTTCTTAAATTAAACTATTTTAATTTGAATTCAAAAACAAAAAAGTATATATAAAGTGTGGCAATTGAAATCATAGCTTAAAAATGTTGAATTCCTAAATCTGAAATTAGAACCATTGAAGAATAAAGGAATTCTAACTGAACGGTTTTTTATATCGCTAAAATTATATATCTTTTTAAATTGAGAACGTTCAAGATTCAAAATTTTTTATTTGAATTCATCGAAATTGAACAATCTCAAATTTTAAACTTTAAACATTTTAAAAGTTTTAACATTATCAGAATGACATAATAGAATGTTTACAATAAGACTATTATTATTGTGTGCGGTTACGATTAAAAAATTGTGTATAGCAAAGCACCAAGATAAATGTAGTTCAAGCGCCTGACATTGAATTTGATGAAAATCAGGTCGCATCTCAATTTTCACGTCGGTAGCGTACACAATAAACTGTATGATTTACATAATTTGTTCCCGAAATATATATATATAATAAAAGCAAATTTAGGTATTTTTCAAAAAAAGTTTCTATACATTTTTTGTTTTTGTTTAAATGTTTGCATGAAGACTAAATTTTGTTATTTTTGAACATCCTTCTCATCTAAGAATCCAAAAAGTTGATAAAAATGTCAAGTTGCGGATTTTGAGAAAATTGCTTTACTTGCAATTTTAAAATATTTTCAATATCATGGCAAATTTCGTAAAATTCGCATATCATTGATAAATTTAAATTTTTTTTCAATTGTGAATTCAATATGAAATCTAAAAGGTGTGCAATCATATATATCATATTTCGTTGAAATAAAAACACCAAACGTTCTCATCGCAGATACTTGTTTAAATTGTCGAGAAGATAAAAAGAAGTACATTACTATATTACAAAATTGGAAATTTCTTCAAAGGTAAAGTAATTTCATGTTACTTCCAGTTATTTCAGATGAAAAAATTCTCTTTTTATAAATTCGTCCAGCATTTATTCCACTCAACAAAAAACATTTGTCAACACGGATAAAACTGGATACTAGCGGTTAGTATCTGTGATTTAACTATGGGACGACGATCTAGATACTTAGATTTAACATCCGCAAATATTAAGTCTTTAATATCGATGATACTTATTCTAAATATCTGAGATACTTATTCTAAATATCTTGAATGGCGGATTTGGATTGCTTCGAATTGAATCGGATTGAAGTTAATATTCGTGCAAGAATTGAGAAGGATTGAAAAGACTTTTTGGAACAGTCTTGGATGCATTGGATTGGGCGCACGGATTGAAAAGGATTGAAGGTATGTTAGGATTTAAGTTTATGTTTGCGCACGGAGAAAAAAGTATTGAAAGCTTGGTTTGGATTCGTTTCCGATTCACTCGGATTAAGCGCACGGTCCTAAGAGCAATGGAAAGAACAAAACTTGCTTGGGATGAGTCATGGATTTATTTGGATTGGTGGGCATCGGATCGAGGAAAAGTGAATGTTTGCTTTTAATTCATGTGTGATTCATTCGGACTGGTTTCGGATTCACACTTATTCATTCGGACTCGGGTCGGATTCAGTCCGATTCATTCTAGTCGAATTCAAGAAGTCCCACGGATTCAAAAGGATCGAAGGCACGGATTGAAAAATCGATTCGGCATGGGTGCGGATTTAAGTTGGTGCTGATGCATGAAAGTTGTAGGATTGATAAGTGAGCCTCGCATACATTCGGATTGAATTTGGGGTTGAGACATGGACTGAGAATGGGATTTAATTTCAGGTTGAAACACGTATTGAGAAGGGTCAAAGCGAATTAAAAACTTGCTTGGGATTGTTTCAGATTAATTATATTTTGTTCGACTTACGAACAAATTTTCAAAGATATTTACAAAATATTTCAAATGTATATAAATTATGTAGTATAGAGTTTTAAGGAGTCCCGAGTCGAAATTTTGGGCCTGCTTTAGACATTAAATTGTAGAACTTAAGCAGGGTCAAGAATGTCCAAAGAAGGCCTCACTCTCCATATAATTCAAGCCCTACTATGGCCCTCACTGATCCTCCTTATTTCCATTTCGAGCTCTTTTAGGACCTAAGAAGGGCCTGTGGTACAGAGCTTGCAAGGCTAAATTAGGCCTATGCTCATTGCATATTTTTCTACTGCGCATTTGTCCCGCGTATTACGTTTACGCGCGCTTGTTTGAAACGATTGAAATTTCAGCCTTGATTCAGAAGAATCATTTAATTTCTGATCATTTTTCAGTGCATTGAAAATAGACATATTGAGAATAATCGCTTCATCAGGCTTTACTGAATTATTGTTATGTGACTTTACAGAGATTATTTTTCGATACATGTACGAAAATTTTAGTTATTTCGTATAATGTATGAAGCATGCTTGGATTTAAAACGTCGTTTGAAAAAGTTAAGTGACGAAAAACGTACAATGAACTCATACTCATGCCAGTACTCTAACAGAGGTTACGAAATGTGTGTGAGTGAGTTCTCAAGGATTTTAAAGATTTGTCGCAAACGTATTGGCACAAGTGGCACTGAATTTGTTACCATTGACGTTAAACAATGAAATATGGAAAAACAAATAATATAAGCTGCGTCAGTTGAATGTCATCTTCGAGTACCCGGAAGACGTATTAGAGTATTATAAATATTTTTGACGTAAATATGACGATGGTATTTGTAAATGAATGAGGAAAGTATTCACTGTCTGCAAGATGTAATTCTGATTGCTACATTTTCCAATAATTTTACAAAAAGTAGGGGTACATTATATATATATATATAAAGCAAGAAAATCAAAGGAATATTCAGTTACGCAACATAAAAGCAACTAATTCAGAAAGCTTTAAACACTAATAGCCATGCGTTTGCTAATTATTTTTGTCTTTTTGTGCTACTTCGTTTTCTGCAGTGAATGTCGAGAGGCACCTGAACCACCAACTACAGGTCTAAATAAAGCTGATGCTCTGAGTGAGTATAGCAACATTTAATGTTTAAAAAAATTAATGTTTACTAAATTAACGGCAATTTATAGTGACAAAATGGAATTTAAATATAATTTTACCATTTAAGGTAAAAGGGCGTAACGTTACTAAAAATAATACAATTAAAGTTTACATTAAAGGAGAAGGTTCAATAAGGGCTATTTTTGGACACAGAATCAGCAAATTTCTTTCTTTGATGTGGAAATAAAGAGCCAACAAAGTTTGAACCAGTTTTCCATCAATTCGTCAACCTAAAGAATTTTTTTGTTCGCATTAATTTTACAAATGCATATGATGATTTGCAACTGCAAATCACAGAGCCACAAAAAAAATACACTATAAATCGATGTCCATACCTATATTGGATATTTTGGTCAATAATAATAATTGATATAATTTCACAAAACATTTCAGAATCTATGAAAAACTAGTAAAAAATGAATCGTTTACATGAAATTTCGCCATAAATCATATAAATATGATACATAATTAATTCGATTGTTAGATTTTTCTATTTGATACAATAAATGAAACCTGCTCTAAAACAGAGTGCATTATGTCGTTCTTTAGAAGTCACTTTTTCTTTTATGTTTTACATGGATCTCAACTGAGGCCTGAAAAACTATATTATGCACTGTTGTAAAGCGTAATCGATTATTTATTTTTTTATCATTTGTGTTTGTCCCTAGTTTCAAATAGATTATTTCAATTTTGTAGGGTTAATCTTTCTTTACTTGAACTTCTTTGCTCATACATGCTGAACTAGAATGACTTTTCAGCCTGCCTGTTCCTTCAAAAAACTTTACTTACCATTTTGAAATTATTAATTCCATATAATAATTTGTATATATAGTATATATATTTATATAGTATATATATAGTATAGTATTTATATAGTATATATATTTGTATTGCAATCGCAAATGAAGGTCATTAACTTGATTTGCAGATACTTGCTTCTCAGCGGAAACGATCTACATCGGTGATGGCAAGAAAGGAAAGAAAGAATATTTTGAATGTAAATACAACAAAATTGATCCATTCAAACCAAAAACTGAAGGTCTCAAAGAAGGTGAATATATGAGATTTCTCTAATTTAGTTGTTCATTTCCATAAAGGTTCAACAAAATTATCAGTTTTTCATACAAAACAAAACTAGATTGAGCATTATAGTCTCGTTAGTTAGTTACCTAAAACTCTTTGTTAAGCTTTCAACATTATTATATTTTCTATTATCTTATATTAAACGAAATATTTTTTTACAGGCAAATGTGTAACAGTACATCCAGGTAAAAAACCAGGACAAACAACCTACGACTGTTTAGGCACAAAATAATGACATATGTGTTTGAATCAAAGATTTAAAAGAATGTAGTTTTTGAAAAAAAATCTGTTATTATTTCTACTTACTTTTATTTCGATTAGGCCTTTATCATCTGTACAACTGGATTGCAAAATGTGAAATAAATTATCAATTTCAAACCTCTGTTAAAATTATTCTTATTTCCTATTTTATAATTATTCTATTCATAGAAATGTGATTTAATAATAATAATACTCAAAACAGGGCAGGTTTACTTTAAGCAGAAAGGCATAAATGCTTTGAATAGATGATATGAATGTCTATTTTTTATATATCAATTAACCCATCCACAATCTTCGAGCTTCCCGTGTGAAGTGGGAAGATACAGCTATGATTTGGCACAGAAATAATTGAAGTCACCCCACTACTTTTTGCTAATTTTTTGTGGATTTATATCAAATTAATGCCTAAGACGATTTTTTCAAATCAGTTTTTGGCATAAATGATATAGCCAGAACTTGTCAAGTATTTTGAGGCTGAATCGCATTTGTTTAAACTAACTTTTTCCCCCTGTAAATCATGAAAGTTATTATTTTTCGAGATAAATGATACAGTTCATGAATTCTAAGAGTTATATTTTTTCTTTAACAGATATTGAAAAGTAAACAAATTTTATGTTCGCAGGAGAGTAAAATGTGATATTTAAAATTCTATAGAAAACAATTTTTAAGATAAAGGGTTGTATTTTAGATCTGACACAGATAAATTCTTGTGCCCTCAAAGTCTACATAATATTTTACTATTTCTACATATTATTTTTTACGAAAGTTATGTTAATTAAAAGTTTTAATCGGGTATGTCACAATGCAGCCGTTTAAACTAAATTCTTTTAAAAAATAAAACAAAATCTTGCAATTATTTTTTTATAAAACGAAACAAAATTATAGTAAGTAATAGAAAAAAAACATACTAGTTCTTACAGGATATTTGACTGGTATTGAAAACATTTTAGTAACGTGTAGAAAACGATTTATGAAAATGTCGTGTGACCACTGTAAAAATGACAAAAAAGTGGAATTTTTTGCATATAGAGTTTCAAAGGTCTTTTTTTAACCGAGTTTAATTAAGATTCTTTTTATGAATTAAAGCTTATTGAAAATGTCGTTGTTCAAGTCAAAAGCTTTCATAAAACCATAACTTTTTATATTTGTTATAAAATTCTATTAGTTATTGATATTTTTTTCGAAAACAAATAGAATTAGCACATTTACTTTCGGTGAGTGAAAATTTTCATTATAGATTAAATTCCCTTATTTCTGTCATTTTTAGTAACAAATTAATGGATAAAAGTGACATCTGCTGCATTTTAGGTGTTTGAAAAATTTATTTTCCTCTCAAGAACAATATCTTCGCATGTTTTATCTTGACAATCACGCTTGTGATTGTTAGAAACAATTATTATACAAAAATGTACGTCGAAGAAAATATAATATTTTTCTGTTCTGCATAATCACTTTTTTCATTTTAAGAACAATATTGTTATCTAAAAAATTGCCATTCGTCATCACTGTGTTTGCCTTTTTTATCTTACAACGTTCTTTTCGCGCCGTAATATAATTCCTATGATAAGAGTAAGTGATTTTGTCGATAAAAAGAATCTTATTAGTGAAAGAAGGCCAAAAATGTGAATTAGATTATTAGAATTTCCTAAAACAATGATAATAATTTTTTTTTTTAATGGCAATCCACTGTGAAGGATATTATCCTTTATTATATGAAAATAAATGTCTGTGCACAAAATAAAAATATTCTATGTTCAAACTTCGATGTTGAAAGACAATCTATTCTAAAGAGATATTATTCTTAAGATAGAAATAAATGATCCCGCACTCTCCTCGAAAAATATTGGCACATTTGCATTGCCCATTTGAAAAAAATACCTTACTTTACTTTAAATTATATCTACAAAATTGTAAACTTCATAAGATGAAGAACAAATCCTCATACTCGTTAAAATCTGGATTGGAAATACGAATAACTATTGTAATTACTGAATAATCATAAAAAATGTTCAATCATGGAATGGAAATTTTTGCGAAGCTAAAATTATGTAATTTGCCACTGTCGTTCATTTGTTATCAGATGGAACGTCAGATCACAAATATGCCTCTTTGCACGCAAGTACTTTTCGAATTTTGAGAATCTAAACATTATTTTTCAAATGTGATATTATCATTAAGAGTTATTCGCTTTTTATAAATAAGCAGGAAATAATTTATTCAAAATATTTTATTTCAGCAAACATCTTTTAAATAAAAAAAGGTATCTGGAATTTCGAATTTTCGGATCTGACGTTGCATCTGATAAAAATTAACGCAGGCGACGAATCTCTTATTTTTAGCTTCACAGAAATTTCCCTTCCAGGATTAAATATTTTTTATCGATTACTCAGCAATCACGTAATATTTATTCGTGTCAGTTCAACCCGTAAACCCTATTTACTTCACAAAACAAAGGTATATAGAACCGTCGGCATTAGCGCTACCCGATGTACACCGCGAGGAAGTTGCACGATCGGTTTTCGTTCATCATATAGTCCTTAAAAGGGCTAGTAGAATTCTTAAAGACTAGAATAAATGACTAGTTAAATGACTAGAATGGAAATCAAATCAAAAATCAAAAGATCTATGCAGTGATTTGCGCTTTCTATCTTCTTTCGGTGTATCTCGCTTCCACATCCAACAGAAATCTGCCATCATATTTTCATCCCACCTTTCTTGACATCGAGTTTCCATGACTTTTATATCTTGGTGAAAGCGTTCGCTCTTCACTAAAATCACCTAGATTATCTGGAGATGTGTCTAGATGTGCATGCAAAAAAATTAACTTCAAATTCATCAGGCATTCTAGCTTTTTGAAATCTTCAACCATTTTGACAACAATCTTTTTATTCTTTGGCCTTTTGTTATTTCCTAAAAAATTATGTGCCACATCTTTAAAATTAAGCCAGGCTGCTTTCTCAAGTCGATTCATTGTACCAATGAAATTTATATATTTGAACATAGTTGCAAATTTGTGGTCTGTCTAATACTCCTTCTTTCAACTTAGCCTCAGAAAGTTTCAGAAATTTAGATTAAAGGTATTGAAAACATTCCCTGATTTATCAAGCGTTTTGCCGAATTGTTTTATGAGACCAAGTTTTATATGCAACGGAGGAATGAGAATTTCCGATGGATCCACAAGAGACTCATTGATGATGTTATCAGAACCTGGAGTTAGCGATGATCTTACTGGCCATTGTTTTGCCTTGCTGTAGTGATTTTCTCTATTTCTACTATCCCACAAACACAAATAGCAAGGATATTTGGTGAATCCTGACTGTTGTCCAAGCAGCATAGTTAATATTTTTAAATCTCCGCATATTAGCCATAAATGCTTTTCATACTGAATTTCTGTAAAAGTATTTGCATATTCGTATATTTTTCTTCCATGACAGTTGAATGAGCAATCAGTACAGAAGCATAAACGTTCGTGTTGTGAAGTAAGACCGCATTTATACTTCGTTTGAAGAGTCTATAAAGAGTCGACAATCAGAAGCTTCGTAAGAATTCTCTTTCAGCTGATTTATGAGACCCTCGACATCGGTACAAAATACTAACGATAAATCTTCTTTCTTCATAAAAAATTTACGGAATTCGAAGTCTCGGTTTCGATAAATAGAAACTTTTATTTTAGGTGCTAGCAGATTTTTCTTTTTTAAAAATGAAGCCAAAAACTCAGAACCATCTTTTGGTAAACCTAAATCTCTAACGAGATCATTCAACTTAAATTGGGATACCAATGAAGGAATTGAAGGTACTTTTTCATTTGCCGTGTACTCTGAGCCACTAATATCGTTGTCATCGCTCGAAAAATCACTTTCTTCATCTAGTTCTCAGGATTCGATATCTTCAGTAACACGATCCATATTGAGTTGGCATTTAACTGGATCAACTATAACGGGAGCCGTCATTAATGAAGCATTTTTATATATAATTTTTTTTCTGTTTTTCATGTTGATGCCCTTAATATCATTGAAGCAAAAGTCCTCTGCGTTACTAGGTTTTCTCCAAATTGCTGGAGTATGAATTTGATGTTCTCTTTATTTTTTTCCGCCTTCCATCGATACAAAATCTTCTTGCACGAGTTACAAATGACATCCGGAACCCAGCTATTATGTTGATCAATCTTTGAATTGAAAATTTCTTCGTATATGTTGCAGATATTATGATCAACCGTTTTTCGTAAAGATTTTACTTCATATTTTGAAAAAACGTAACAAAAATTGTCATGATTCGCATGACAATCATGTGATTGCGAAACCTCGGGTCGCTTTCTTGTAGCATTTAATTCCATATCAGCCAAGTCATCAACAAACGTGAAACTGCGGTCGCTTCATGAACGACGCCTGCGGCCCCGCTTTCTCACCCTGACCAGCCGCCGATACTGAGGATCCGACTCTGCATCGTAAAACGCTTGCGTGCGCCTGCCATAAACGCGAGAAGGTGCCCTGGATGTCAGTCACTCAAAGAAAAAGTTGTTCTGAAACAAAAGCATCATCCTCTTGCCTGTTTTGCTTTGAACGACGTGAATTTATGTTTTATACAAACAGAATTATTTGGCTGTAAGATTAGGCGAAGTTAGTCGGCATAAGGAAATTTTTTGCTGCAAAAGGATTCCTGTTGAGACAAATGAAAATCCTCTTAACCGGAACTTTAAAAGGAAATTCCATTTACGTCAAGAAACATTCTTTTGTTACAAGAGGACATATCTCTGAGTGGCAGACACACGTAAGTGGGATGAATGAATTTCACGAGTTTCTTTGAAAATCAAAATGAGGTTTTTTGAGGTTGTGTCAAAACCCTGACGTTCTGAGGTTTTTCGAACCTTGTATTTGGATTCAGCGACCCCAAAAACATATAATAAACATGGTCTGATCGCCGGACTCGAAAAAAATTTGTATAAGGTTTTTTGAGATTAAGTCAAAGCCCTGACGTGCTGGTGGTTTTTGGATCTCGGATTTGGATTCAGCGACCCCAAAAACATATAATAAACATGGTCTGACCCCGGACTTAAGAAAAAATTGTATGGGGTTTTATGAGGTTATGTCAGAACCCTGACGTGCTGGGTGTTTTTTTGGACCTCGGATTCGGATTCAGCGACCCAAAAAACATATGGTCAACATGGTCTGCTCTCCAGACCAAAAAAAAGATTTTTTTTTGTGTGGATGTGTTATGATATGATGCGAAAATTTCTAAACTTCCAAACAATTGTTCTTTGAAAGTCAAAGATTTAGTTTCTGAATACATATTCGCCTTTGAAACGAAGCATGCATATTTTAAAATCGTCCATACAGTTGTACCAAAACCCCTGTAGTAATTACTGTTGTCGTTTAGTTTTCATAGAATCGATTAATGGTAAATTTTACATTATTTTACATAATTTAGTGATGAAATCCGCATAAAGAATGAATTCAAACACTGACATACAGCAAAGGCCAGGCCGTTCTTTCAAGTGTGGTTGTTTTTTTTTAATAACAAAAAAATAATATTACTTAGTCAATTGATCCGCATGAGAAATTTGATTATTTCAAAATCAAAGCCTTTACAAATCTTTGGAGTTCACCAGCTCTTCAGTGTATGGTAATTCTAACAATTTTGTTAAAAATTTTAATTTGGTTTTTAAAAAAATATTCTAAAAATCTGGGTATCACAGATATACTATTTAAATACAGGCCCAAAATACGTGTTATTATTGTTTTATTGCAGTTATTCTTTCATGTGGTCCCGAAATACTAATGACATTTTTTTTTTTTAATCAACACAGCCTTGGCGTCCCAAGCCCAAAGCATGCTTTCCAGGCCGTCAATAGATTGATTTCGTTTCGTTGAACATGAAAAATTTTTCAAACGAATTTTTGGAAACAAGCATCAACGTAGAGTCATACGTATCAATCTGAAAAAGAAACATATGGATAATACTTGATTACTGATCCCGAAATTCGGAACAGCCCGACACTTCGTAAAAATGATCAAACTTTTGACTTTGGCAGAGATTGGGAATATTTGGAAGACAAGTTCATAAATTTTTTATAGTTTTTGAAAACTCGTATATCAATGAATTTTGATGCGCTGATTAGGAACATGGCTTTGAAAATGTCCGCAAATATAATTTGGAAAAACAAATTTTTTTAAGTTTTTCATATTTTTGCAAGTATATAGTTGAACAAAGTAGGAGTGAAAAAGATCAGACCCCTAACCCTTTTCAGGTAGCCACCATTTCCATATAAGGATGTTAAAATCATGTTCCATTACAAAAATTTTGAACAATAAGAATGAGAAAGAGTAAAAAATTAGTGATTTTTTTATTCTCAGTGTTGAATATCCTTCACAGAGATACATGTATTCTCTCATTTTAGTGGAGTTTCTATGTTAATGAATTTACGTATTTGTTTAAAAAAGGATTGTTTTGGAAAATAACAACTTTCGCTGAAAAATTATTATGTGATTGGAAAGTCATTTTAATCACAATAAAAAAATATTTCATGTATGCAAGTATGTAAAATTATATATATATATATATATTGTTTCGAAAAATAAGCATTTTAGGTAAAAATAGTTCCATTTTACCTATATATTTGTAGTCCATTGAATAAGTAAAAAAATAATTTCGTCTTTAAAATATAAACAAATTATTATTCTCCTTAAATAACAGCTAAAACTTTTGAATAATAATGCATTTTACTACAAAGTTATAACGTTTTATTAATGTCTTCCTAATCTAATGATATATGTATTATACTCAGTACTTATCAAATGTAATCATTATTGTCATATTTCACGATCTGCATAAAAAAAAGTAATGGCACTTTTTCTGGTATATAAAGCAAAACAGCTAAAGGAATATTCAGTTACACACGTTAAAAGCAACTAATTTTAAAATCCTTTAAACATCAGATATGCGTTTTTTACTTTTTGTCTTTCTGGGCTACTTTGTCTTCAGTTATATTGAATGTCGAGAAGCACCTGAAATAATAACTACAGGTCTAAATAAAGATACTGCTCTGAGTAAGTCCAATAACTTTGATTGTTTCGAAAATTTGAGCTATACTAAATTTACAAGTATATGATGAAATGTAATTTAAATTTAAATATAATTTTAAAATTTTACCTAAAAGGGTGTCACGTTTTTCAAATATTTTCAGCCATGTCTTATTTTCAAGTATAAATCTATAAAGTTGAAAAAATAGCAATTTTAAATTTTCAAAATTAAACTTTTTCAAAAAATCATGTCCATAACCATTTTCTATTATATACATTAGATATGGAAAAGTCTTTAATTGCAAATCTTAAAAAGTGAAGAATTTTTTATTGTATGTCTTTAAAATTGAACTACATATTCCAACAAAAAAAAAAGTTCAAAATTACATAATTTTAAATGATAAACTTTCCAAATTAATCAATTTTCAATTGTCAATCTTCAAAATTAAACTATTGAAAAAAAAATTCACATCTTTCTAAATTATCTTTAATTGCAAATCTTCAAGTTAGCCAAAGAACAAAAGAAATTTCATTGAATCAAGATAAATTACTTTCTCTAAGAGCCAATGAATATTTTTCTTTGATTTGAAGAAATGTTCTTGGAATTGAAGAATCTTTTTTCCGAGTGTTTTCCTTTTAAAAACATTTTATTATTTCGATATGAAATCACAAATTACCTTATCAAATTATTTCTTTTCTTCCAATTCCTGCTAGGACAAAATTCTATACTTAAATAGAAGTAATCTCTATACAGATTACTGGGTCATTATCACGTCACTTTAAATTTTTAGCAACCATTTAGAAGAGTGAAATTCTTTACTAAAAGTTTGAGATATTTTTATTTCCTGTTTAATCTCTCCTGAAATCTAGAAAAGTAGATATATATCCAATCTAAGGTTATATACAGTAAATATTACAAAGTCCAAGCCACATAAAAAATATTGAATAAATTTGGGAGTAGTATTAATTTCAAAAATTGTAAATTGTTACATAATTTATGGATAGCCCCTAAATTAAACGCAGCTGCGTAAATATTTTCTGTGCTCAAAAAAATAAGGAATCCGGATAGTGGAAAATTGTCCCCCTTTCTTACAACAAGAAAATAAATCAGTCCTAAAATTAAAAACATAAAATATCAAAGGATATTATTTTCCTGGCTGAATTGAATGAAGCCGAAATTTCTGTCTGAAACTGAGTTCTATTTGACCAAAAATTAGTTGAATTTAACTAACAATTGTCTGTAGAAAAATCGTAGATGCATGAAAATGCATTCATGAAAATAATTTAACTAATTTTTTAGTCAAATAATATATCCTGCCCATTTTTGACACATTTATTTATTTTTTGACATTTTTATTACACAATCGATTAGCGCTTGAAGAAATGATCATTAGATTTTAGTATTTCATACAATAAATAAATATAATAATACAACATTTTGGTTTTTTACATCAAAATTATTTGTTATCCCTGGCGTGTTCAACTGTTATTTTTTTGCTCTGGGTCCAAAAATAGTCATTATGGGCTCTTCCTTTCTAGTAGAATACATTATTTAAATTTTATTATTGTGCTCATAAATGGATAAATACTGAACTCAGCTGATTTTCTAGTGTGTTTGTTCCTTCAAAAAACTATTGAACACATGTAAATTACTAATTTTCATTAATAATTTGTATATTTATTTATATTTGTGTTGCACAAAATGTTGTGTGTCAATAAGTAATCGCTAATGATGGTCATTAAATTGATCTACAGGTACTTGCTTCACATCGACATTTCGCCACGTCGGCGTCAGGGGATCCCAGAAACAATATTTTGGTTGTGCATACAATAAACATGAGCAATTCAGGCCAAAAAGCGTTGGTCTCAAAGATGGTAAATATATGAGATTTGTTTCATTTAGATATCAATTTCTGTGAAGTTTTAAAAAAATTACAATTTTGTCATATATAAAAAATTATATTGTTCATTAGTATCTTTATTTGTTATTTAATTTTCTGCAACTTCTTTTTAAGGTAGTTGTACGTGAAAGCATGTCTCAAAAAAAGTATTCAATTATACTTTCAAAAATTGCAATATTGTTCTTTATGGTATTGCTGAAGAGTGAAGAGATTATTTTCCATGAAAAAAATGTCGAATATACGCAATTTTTTATAGAAAAACTTTAATTTTTGACCGTACTTTTTTTTCTTATCGCTTCTTACCAAATTTAAAAAAATGATGGGTTCACATTTAATGAAATGCTTCTTTTCTCCAGATAAATATTCTCTACAACTTTGCTGGATTCAATTTTTGAAAATAAACTTATTAATGACAATATATTATTATTTGTTTCATATATATTTTTTGTTTTTGAAATTATTTGATGATTTCGTAGGCTATGCCGGAAACCTTTACAAAGATGATTAGGTGTGCGTGCGTAATTTATAAAATATTGATGCTAGAGGGTTAAAATTTGGTTAGGATGTTAACCAGCCCTAATGTATTTAAGGAAAAATATCTTCATTCGCTTATTCCTTATAGTTTTTATTTTGTCAGTGGTTCAAGAATGAGAAAAATGAAGAAATTTGGCTTCTTAGATCCCTATGCGCTGGAAGCTTTTCTTTTAGTTCGATTTCCCTCAGAGATTGCTTAAATTAAAGCTCTTGACATCAGTGGTTACAAAATAAGTAAATGTGTTTTGTTTTTTTATAGTTTGGAATTACTTTCGAATTTTGTAGCCCACGAAGCTTGGCTTGATTATTGTAAATTTGGTCAGAAACAATAAAAAAAGAAATTCGGTATAAAAAAGTTTTTATTAAATAGTTTTTATATGTTTCGAATTTTGTTAATAAAAAAATCATTTTTCCTCTCTTCAGCAATACCATCAATAATAATATTGCAATTCTTCCATGGACCTCCTTATTTTATATTTTACGAAAAGTTTTGTTTTACAGGCGTCTGCGTGACTGTCAGAAAGGATACGAAAACAGGAAATGCCAGCTATGACTGTTTACGCAAATAAAAATATTTGTTCCAGAAATGACAAAGATTATCTCGAAGATAATAATCAAGTGATAAGCTTTCGACAGAAAAAAATTTATGGAATTGTGTACACGACTAAATGCTAAACAATTTTTTTTTATATCATTGAATTAAAACTGTGAAATAAATTATGAATTTCAAACATCTGTCAAAATTATTCCTATTTGATTAGCACTATTTTAGACTTCCAACATTATTAATTCAACTAAATAATGTATTTTTTAAACAATTTATCAACATTTGATTTTAATTAATTTTGGTTAATTTTGATTTTAATTATATCAGCTTACCGGAAAACTCTGAGAAAATATATCTTTAAAAAAATGAAGTCAATTAAAAAAAAACTGAAAAAGATATCATCTAAGAAGCATGAAATTCTGTCAATATTAAAAATGTTGAAAGGAACGGAAGTTATCGGAATTAAACAATCTCGCACTTCAATGGTTAAAATATTAAGAAGTCTACGTAGAAATATTCAAAATATCAAAACTAAAAAATAAAATATTTAGAATTGACAATAATACTCAATTTTAAAGCCCGCAAAATGAAAATTTCAAAGTTCTCTAAAGCGACAGTCTCATTTACCATATGAGCCATATTTTCATTTTTTTTTTAATTTTGAATAAAAGTTCACGGACGTCCATCTTCATGTTCTTTACCATTCTTTGAAGTTTGAGCGAAAAATATTTATGAATGTGAAGAAAAAACCAGAGAAACTAATATGGCTCATATGATAGGTAACTATAGTTACTTACCATATGAGCCATATGGTAATAATAATTAAAATCGTTACAAAAAAATATCAACTTAATTATTTATTTGAATAGATTATGTAAAATAATAGAATAATATCCAAAAATATTTATAGCGCAAAAGAATTGTTTACGAAAATATTAAGGTAGATTAGGTAGATTTCAACGTCGCGATCGTTTACCATCTTCCGATATAGATATCCGATACAGATAGATGTCAAAACGACTTGACAAACGCTTAAACACCTGAATTTGAAAAAAAATTGTGAAAAAAAATAGCTTCTGACACATTATTAGTAACAGACTTTTGTGCTAAAATTCCTGCAATTTTGCTTCATTACAGACATTTATTTTTATGCCTTTTGATGCTAAAAGTCGGTAATTTTTTGCTCACACAATTCAGTCTTTAGAAAATTAAGGCTTACAATTGGCTGACTTAGAATTTTTTGCGAAAATATTTTTTTTGAATTACCACTTCTGATTTTATGATATAATTTTTTAAATAAGCATATACGAATTTGTAAAGGATACTTGTTTCACTTTCACTAGAGGTATTATTACTTAAAAAATAAATTTTAACTCTATCAAAAAACCAGGAAAAGTGAAAGATTTTTTGCACTTATAAAATAACTTCCAGATTAATTCAGGAAAAAAGGATTTTTATATAATGTCGCTTTTTCTGAATAGGCTCTCTAATAAATAAAAATGGTTTTTTCTCGAAAAGACAAAGTGCAAGAAGGAATTTAAATGAATTATTAATGCTTCAAATATATAATCTCTATCTGGCCCACTTACTTGCCATATAGTACACACATGCATTTAATGTATAAATAACTATTCATCATCTCTTGGAGTTTGAGCAACTTTACCCCACAATATGAGGCTAAGTCGCTCACTCATAAAAAAGTGCTTGGTAAACAAAGCTTGCAACAAAAAAAAAATTGTTGATAAGTTTTTCTAATCGTTTTAAATATGATCCATTGCAAAAATCTTCATAAACTTCTGCAAGTCAAGTTTTTTACGATTCTTTTTCACACAATCTAACAAAATTTCCAGAACTAAGAATTTTATACGAATGTACTTCTTATTCGCTATAATTAACAAAAATGTATACCAAACAACCTATAAAATAAAGTTTAACATGTATGAAAAATTTGATAAACGCTCATCTTAAAATTTTTTATTAAAAGAAAGAGATAATTAATTATAAATAATAAAGCTGCTGGTGAGCCAGTTTATCCCATACGCGCCGCTTAGGCCTGTTTTACGTTATACAAAAATCGTTTTTTCATGTCTTTTGAAACACTCGGTACTTTAGAAATCCTTTTAATTTTATTTTTCAACGCATATAATACAGAATTTCTTATGCCCAATTGCCCAATGCTCCATTCACGAAATTTCAAAGGAGCCATGAAATTGTATATAAATTAGAAAAAAGGATAAGAACTCATCACGTATGATTTGCTTTATGAAAAATGAATGTAATTTTTGAATTCGTCACTGACAAAAACCGCTTCAAACGCAAGATCAATAAAAATTTACATAACAATTCTTGGAAGCAGATGACGTCTCACTCAATCTTTCAAATTAAAATTTTCAAAATAACTTTACTCTGATGCTAAATTAAAGAATCTTCACTAGTTATCGAAACTCAAATATTCAAAGTCGAGGAAAATAGCCACATTGTTATATTTGCACAAAAATAATTGTAAACTAACTAATTAAATAACAAATAGCGAGCTTGTTTTCAAGAAAATTCATTCAAATAGCATTGCAGATAATATTTAAAGGAACAAAATAAGCTGTCATTATTAAAGATTCAATAAAAAAAATTTCTGAAGGGAGCGTAAAAATACTAAATCTCAAATACCTTTAAAATTATTATTAATGATGTTCGACTTTTAAACAGTGAAAAGTTCTTTTTTCTAATTCCTTTTTTAGAAATTTTAATTTTTAGTATAAAAATTTATTTAGACACTTTGAATGACTGGATATTTATTAATAAAATTTATTTATCACATTTAAAGTTTCTATTATTTCAGTTTAAAATTATAGTTATGAATTATTCATTTCAATTCTCAATTCTACAACTTAAAAATAAAGTTGTTTTTTCTGCCCTAAAAGCTTAAATTCAAAAATATTTAGTTAGAATTCTCTTAAAGTTTGAGGTTTCCAATTTTAAATTTCACATTGTAGTTTCAAATTCAAATATTAAAAATGTGAGAACCATTTCACTATTAAATCTTTCAAAATTGGAAAACTTCATATTGAAAGCCTTGTTAGTCACTTCTAAATTTAATAATGTTATAGTTAAATATTCTAAATTCTTCGCGTTCAATTTTAATCTGTTTTAAATTTGATAATTTTATATTTATATGTTCCAAATTGATTGGCTTCAATTTTAAAGGCACAAAATTGTCTGGTTATTTAAATTCTTCGAGCTCGTTGACTATCAAAATTAAAGACTTGATCGTTGCACAATTTTCAGTTTAGAGGATTTATAATTAAACCATTTTTAATTAAATGCCTCCAGAATGAATTCAGAAAAATAGAAAATTAGGGCAATAATTTATCAAATTCGAGCCTTATAAATTAGAAAATCTTAGAACCAGTCATTAAAAATAGAATTTTTTTTAATTTAAAAATGTTCTAAAATATTGCATTCTTTAAAAAAAAAAATTTTATTTCAATGTCATATCATAAAATTCTCCGAACTTTAGTTGATGATTTTGAAATATAATTGTACAAACTAAAAAAATCTACTATCTGAAATTGATAACTCAGTAATTCAATAATTTATTTAATTTTGAATGAAAATTTGACTGAAGGTTCGACTGAAGATCGGATTGTGATTGAAAAATTTGCCATTTAGAGCGGTGAAAATGACAGTTAATTTAATTTTTAAACTTAGAAAAATTTGACTCAATAATTTTAATGTCGAATTATAATTTTGTTATGTAATAACAATTTAAAATTCTCGAACTTCCGAAACTCTGACTGCAAAGGATTTAATTTGGCTTTTAATTTCAAAATGTCAATTTTTAATCGCTAAAAATGAAACTTACCTAATTTCAAAAGTTTTCAACTCTAAATTATTCGATTTTGAACGATTTAAATTATAAATAATACCTTTTCAATTCATTTGAGTATTAAACGATCCAATTTTCAAAATTATTATCTGAAAATATTTCATTTTTAACGTTTTGAAATTACCCCAGTTTCGACATTTTAATCTGAAATAATTCAATTTCAAGATTCTTTAATTCGAAATGAAACTTTTCTATTTTGAACGCTTTGAATTATAACTGATACAATTTCATCTCCCTTTTGATAAAATTGTAAAAAAAAATTAAATTTGAAATTTTAATTTAACCCATTCTATTTGATAATGATGCAAGTTTAATTCCTCTCAATTCTATTGTAAATTTGAATTTTCTCGAGAATCCTAAGAAAATTATATTTACGCATAACCTTAAAGCAAATTAACTAATAAAATTAGAAAATAAATAGTCATTCGAAATTTTTATTTTGTACTAAAAATTATTTTTTCCATCAAATTATAATTTGCCTAATTTTTTTTCATTGTGGACTGAAACATCTTTTTTATTGTCAGTTCAATCAATTTGTTGATAATTCGTCTTTTTGGTTTGAAAATTCAACTCTTTTGGTAGATATTCATTTATTTTCTTATTAAAATTGCACATTTTTTGGTTGAAATTAAAATCTCGTTTGACTGAGGATTGATCTACTTTGTTGAAAATTCATCTTTTTGAATGAATACAAATCTTTTTGATTTAAAAGTTGAAATATTTTTCAGTTTATTCATCAAATATTATATTTTTCGTTACAAAATAATCTCTTTTGGTTAAAAATTCTCGGTTGAAAAATCATGTTTTCGGATGAGGATTTAACTATTTTGTTAAAATTTTGTTCATTAATACAATTGTTTTTGATTTAAAATTAAAATAATTTTGGATTCAAGCATCAACTATTACATTTTTTGTTAATAATTCATCTTCCTTGGTTGAACATTCCATTATCAGGTTAAAAATTAATTTTATTGTGGAAAATTCATATTTTTGGGTTAATTTTTAAAAATTTGTTGTCAAAAATTCGTCTCTTTTGAAAAATATTAAATGTCTGTTTGTTTAAAAATACAAATGATTGAAAATTAATCTTTTTTGTTCAAGGATTCAACTATTTTGTAGATAATATTTATTTTTTTGATGAATTCAACTGTTTTTCATTTAAAATGAAAATCATTTTGGATTGAAATATCAAACATTACATTTTTCGTTAAAAATTCATCTTTTTTGATTTGAACGATTTTGATTATCAATAATAACTTTCAATTCATTTTCAACGTTTTAAGATTGTCATATTTTTAAAACTTTATTTTAAAATCATTCAATTTCAAGATTCTTCTATTCAAAATAAAATTCTTCTATTTGAACGGTGTGAATTAGAAATGAAACTTCAACTCCTTTTTAATGAAATTGTAAAAAAAAAAGTATTTCAATTTAATATTAGTGCACATAAAACGCTTTTATTTAGAAATAAAACTAGTTCAATTCCTCTTTATTCTATTCGAAATAATTGTCATTTTTTCAAATTTTTACCGAATCTAAAATTGTATGATTTGGAACATTTTCAATTAAAAATCGTTGTTAATTAATGTTTGCTGAAGCACACTTATATTTCTCTTTCAAATTTTGCAATTTACAATTTGCATATTTTCTTGGATTTTTATAAGCTATTTGAAAGATTATTGAATAATGAGGCTCGATAACTATAGTTGAACATCCGCTAAATCAAAAAATTACTTTCTTTTAAATACAAAAACATTTCCTTCTTTACCACAATACTTTATTTATCATAGGATCAAAAAATTGGTTCTCTTATTCTTTGTCTGTAGAATTCTAAAGCGATGTACTGAATAAGCATTTTAACTTTATAAAGTTTGATTCATAAATTATTCAAATTCTTCACAAAAATTCTTGTCATCTTTTATAATAGGTATTGATTGATATAATTTATTGCGTCTCTATTCTCATTAGATATTTATTTTTCTCAGTATAAAATTTCACGACAGATTGCAAAAAATGTCTTAGCCATGATTTGTTGTAAACATATTTGCTGAAAAATATTGGTACACGCATTTGCTTAAATGAATGTGTAGGTGTGCATTGAGTACGAGTACACAACTGACGTCTAACAGTTTTTTCTGCGTATGTCAATATATAGAAGGTAGCGAATGATGAATAATTAATTAAATTCCATGAAATAGTCTTTGAAGAGATTCAACTATTTCTAGAACATTTTATGCGATTGTATGAATAACTAATAAGAGATGCAGACATAAAAAAGTGGTCTGTAATTGTTTCTGTAGCCGCATGAACTATTGACACAAACAAAAATCAGAATTTCATCACTTTTTGCCTAATTTATTTCCTGTTGATTGAAATTCTTTAATATACTTATATAGATAGGTGTCGCAATAACGGTTGTTTAATGTTTATTCAGCATTCACCACTAACGTCCAATTTTTATTTCCTCATTCCAAATTTTTCGAAAGGAGCTTAGTGTGAGTACATGTTGTTTTATAAATTAATTGTTCCCCCTAAATAAAAAACTTATTTCTTGAAAATATAGATTCTTGTAAAACAAATGTTGGAAAATAAAATTTGAAATAAAGTACTTTATAATGTCTTGACATGATTCACCATCGTCCACCAGTATTCTATCTAAAAAAAATAGTTGAAACGAAAATCTCGACAATCTCGCGGGTTGTTTTCAGTTTGTTCTTTTGAATTTTATCGAATTTTATAAGCCGCTATATCCAAATGAAGTATTTTAATTTTAAAAATTTATTTATAAAAAAGAGAAACTTAAAATTTTAAATGATTCTTTAATAATAAAGGCAAAAATATTCTGTTCTTAACGTTTTGAACAAATGTTTTTAAAAATGACAAAAGGATTCTATTCATAATCCCCTGACCATATTAAATAAGATTCTATCTAATTATCTTTTAATAAAGATTAAGAATTGTCTATACCGTTATTTTAGTGAATCAAAATTTTGAAAAAAGTGTAATTCTATTTGATGTTAAAAATTATTTCGGAATGTTTTTAATTATTCCTAAAAAAGAGAATTTTAATTATTTTTTAATCTTGGGAAATAATTCTGTTTTCAACATTTTGCTACGAGACTATAATTTGTAAACTTTTTCACATATTCCAAGAAATGATAAAAATGAAATTATGAACGAAAACTTGGAATGGTTTAGTTTATGAAATTTATAGATTGTAGGTACCGATGAAAAAGTTGTTTGCTTTTTAAGGATTTTGAAGGTTTTAAGATAAGTAAAGTTTTTTTTTAAGATTTCAGGGAAAATTTATAGTAATTTTTTATTGAAAAGTTAATTTAAAGAAAATACTTAAAAGAAAAATTTTTTAAAATGATTTTCTAAAATTTCTAAAAATAATTTCGAAGATTTCAAAGCAAAATATTTCAATTTTGCAAGGTTACAAAATTTTAGAAAAAATTTGAATAAGTTTAAGAGATATTTAGAAGTTTTGAAAGGATAAAAAAATAATGTTATTCAAAAAAAAAAGTAGATTTGTGAAGATTTCAATGATTTTAACAAATTTAAAGTCTTACAAAAATATTTGAAAACACATCAAACTAAATGAAGATTTTTGATGGTATCGAAATAAAATTGTGCAGTATATTAATTATTTTGAAAGGTTTTAAGATAATAACAAACTTTTCTTAAAATTTCTGGGAATATTCAAAGTAACACTTTTTGAAAAATCCATAAGAATTTTAAACAATTTTAGGAATAATTCGAGTCAGTTTAAAATATATTAAGGAACTTTTGAGAGATTAAAAATATTTTAAAACTTTGAAAGATTCCCAAACTTTTTTGACATATCTGAAATCTTCAATTTTTGTTGTTGAATTTTTTGGAGAAACCTAGGAAAATTATACTTATATAACCTTCAAGCAAATAAACGAAGAGAATTTAAACAAAATAGTCATGCGAAATTATTATTTTGTATTAAATTTTTTTCTTCAGTTGCACATTCAACAATTTTGTTGAAAATTCGTAATTTTCATTTAAAAATTCTTCTGTTTATATAGAAATTTGATCTTTTTTAGACAAATTCGTTTTCTTGGATGAAAATGTAACCATTTTGTTAATTTTTTTTTTTCAGTGGGAAATCATTCTTCATGGTTGAAAATTTACCTTTTTGGGTGAGGATTTAACTATTCTCTTGAAATTTATGTTTATGAATTCAACTGTGTTTTGATTTAAAATTAAAATCTTTTTGGATTAAAATATCAACTATTATAGTTTGTTAAAAAGTTATTTTTTTGGTTGATTATTCATAATTATAGTTGAAAATGTGTCTTTTTTGGTAGAAAATTAATCTTCTTGATAAAAAATTCATGTATTAAGTTGAAAATTCAATTCTCTAGGTAAAAATGAATTTTTTTGTGAACAATATATATTTTCAGGTTAAAAAATTTAACTTTTTTTTGTAGAGGATTCGTCTATTTTGGAAAATATTTAATGTTTTCTGGTTAAAAATACAACTGGTTCAAAATTAATCTTTTTTTGTTGAGGATTCAACTATTTTGTAAACATTTTGTCTTTGTTCGATGAATTCAACTGTTTTTTATTAAAAATAAAAACATTTTTGTCTTGCAATATCAACTATTACTATTTTCGTTGACAATTCATCATTTTTGTTTAAAAATTCAACTATTTGGTTGAAGAACTTTTTTGTTAAGATTTTGATTTAGTACGTAATTGATATTTTTAAAAATCATTTTGAATTTTCTTGAAAATCTTAGAAAAATTACATTTATATAACCTTTGAAAAAAATAATGAACCTAAAAAATAAATCATTATACGGGCGGGCAAATTGAAAAGTTCAAAGTTACTCGTATATAAAAAATTATTGTAAATATCATACATGTTTTAGATTGATGCTTTTCGCAGAAAATATACTTTTTTAAGAATTTTCATATGAAATTAAAGAGTTTTGAGGAAGACTTAAAATTTTTAAAAATGTAAGGTTGGGTTTATTTTTTTCACTAGAAATTAGCATTTTCAAACAAAAATCATTTTTAGCCGTTTAGCGTTTCTTGAACAAAAATCATTATATATTGAATGATCAATTTTTTCAAACAGTTTTAGGTTATATTAGCGTTTCAAGAAGATTCATACTTCGTGATTCATAGTTTTCAAAATAATTTTAGGTTGAGTTGGAATTTTAGATTGAAAATGGGCATTATGAAACAAAAATCATTATAATTTGAGCAAGATTTAGAGTCCTTGAACGATTTTAGATTATTCTAGTATTTTTCGTTAGAAATTGGTATTTTTAATTAGAAAATCATATTTCAAAGAAGTAATCACAACTTTTTAACAATTTTAAGTTATGCTGTCGTTTCACATCGAAATTTGTGTTTTTAAATCTAATGCTTTTTGTTTGAAATAATAACATTTACAAGCTTCAACAAGTTCAGATATTGTTAGTGTTTTTCGTCAAAAAATACAATTTTTATTAAAAAATCATTAGATTTTTAAAGAACATTTATAACTTTTCAAAGAAGATTGGCAATTTTGGAACAATTTAAGGTTATATTAAGATCTGTTTACCAGAAATCAGTTATTTTGAACAAAATTCATGATATTTCGCAGGGAAGAATTACAATTTGGAACATTTTTTTGTTATGTTGTGTCGGTGTTTTGGTCGAAATTTGACATTTTTAATAACGAAAATCATAACATTTTTCAGATTATCATTCAGTTAATAAATTCATATTTTATTGCGATTTATACCGGAAATTGTTATACATTTTAAGGAAGATTGACAATTTTAGATTATGTTAACATTTTTCGCCGGAAAAATGTGATTTTAAACAAGAAACATTAGGTTTTAAAGAAGATTTACCATATTAAACAAGTTTTGTTATGTGATGTCAGTTATTTCCGTCTTAAATTGCTATTGTTGATAAATATCCATTAGACTTCAAAGAATATTCGCAATATTTGATCAGTAATAGGTTATGATAGTATTTTTCGCCAGAAATGAGTATTTTTGAACAAAAATGCAACAGTTTGATTGTCTATGTATTGCGCAAAATATTATATATATTAATTCTAAAGTTAAGATATCAATTTTCATCAATTATCAAAAATATTGTCCTTACTTTTCTTTTCCTTCAGTTTCGAAAATAGATACTGTAAAATACATAAATTGTATGCTAATTATAATTTCATTTTAATTGTAATTTTATATTTAAATTCAGAAAATAATAATGCGCGTTTGTTTTCTAGTTCCATAAAAAATTATATCTTGTATATATTTTTCATTAAATTTATTAAAATCACCAAACATATGTTTGACTTTTTTTTGCTTTTGTTTAAGACTTTTATTTTTAAATTGCATCATCAAATGCACTCATCAAATTGGTTTAATCAATTAGATCAATTCATGTAGAAAAGAATGAAAACGCTAATTTTAAGAAACATAAATAAAAATATAGATCCGGATTTTTGGTGAAAATCTTTAATTCATTATTGACAACAAAAATAGGTGAATCGATTTGCCTACCGATCACTGTGTAAGTTCTCAAATGCACTGATATAAAACTGGTTTACCCTCACCGATACAGACCTTGTGCTGATCTGAAACATGTCAATGTCATCGCTAACGAGAAACGACATGCAGTAGACACCTGTAATATAGGGTCGTATTTCATTAAAGATTTTATTACTAAATAATAAATGAACGAATCTCCATAAATACAGAAAATCATTTGTGTATTCTGGAAGTCACTATGCCCAATGTAAATTATGAATGATTGATTATAAATAATAATTTTTCTATAAATTTAGTCAATTTATAAGAGACCGTGCATACATTACGTAAGATTGTTTTCTGCAATTTTCTACCACGTAACACCCTTTGTTAGGGTCCGTGAACTTCGACCTCCCCCCCCCTAACCTGTCTTACGTAATTTTTGCGAACTAATTTTTTTAAAAATTTATTTAGGGATCATCTAACAAAACGTAAGACGAATTGGGTGTAGGGTAGGTTTTTGCCAAAACCTGACTGTTCCTTATGAATTAACAAAGTAGTAGTTTAATTTTCAACCAAGTACTTCAATTTGCAAATAAAAAAGAGGAATTCTCAATAAAAAAATGTAATTGTTGATATTTTAACCGAAAAAGGATTTTCATTTTAAATCAAAAACAGTTTAATTGAACCAGAAAAGAACGAATTTTTAATACATTGCTTGAATCTTTAACCAATTTAACCAGAAAAAAATTCATTTTATAATCCCTATTTGTTTGGAAATTAGGCCAGAGTCAAAGTTTGAGCGCTTCTCTACATCTTTAAATTATAAACAAAATCGGTTAATGTTACAGGGGCCCTATATGCTAAAATAGTGACTTACAAAACGAACATTTTCTATCAATCTTGCAGAAATTTTCGGTGAATCATACAAAAAATTCCGAAAATCTAACAGGATTTTCTGTAAACATTTAACATAAAAATGCATGTTCTCACTATTCTGTAAGATTAAGAATCTGTTTCTTTGTTTCTTAAAAAAATAGATTTTACAATACTACTGTGTTATTTTTATAAAAAATATTTAGTCTCTTTGTATTTTGTAGTTATTTAGTACAACAAAACAATATAATTGAATACAAAGTTTGAAATGCTCATATGATTGATCAGTTTATTGAGATGAATCCCACTTCCGGTTCGTATTTGGATATATCCTTTCACCACAATGTCTGGTAGAATTTTAGAGAATTTGTAAGCCAATAAAACGTGTTTTCAGAAAAATGGCACTCACATGGTTATGCCGTGATACCCTTAATTTGTGGATTGTCATTTAAAAAAAAATTTGAGATTGGTTAATATTGTATGGGGGGCGATTATGTAACTTTTACACTTTCATTTCCAATGCCACTTTTACAGAATTCACGTTGTTCTTTTTACATTGTTGTGACACTTATAATGTCAAAACTATAAAATTACAGTGAATTTTGAGAAAGTGGAAGTGAAAGTGTGAGTGAAAAAGTCACATAATCACCCCCCCCCCCTTCCCGTTCTGTTTTTGTATTTATAAATTAAGAAAAAATGTCGCATTGGCTAAAAATTATGGCGAATTTGATATATGTTCAGTTTTTACTAGTGAACAATAATAAAATATTACAAATTTGAAAAACAACTTTTTGCCTTTCTTAGAAGTTTTTGAAAATGTGAAAAAACATATTTTTTAGAAAAAGCTAAATATGTCGAACCTGACATTTTTTCAGCTTGAACTAAAGAAACATGTTCTTATTTTACTTTCATGAGAAAAAAATTTCCCCTGGAGAAAATTCAGGTTCACCATATTCAATTGTTTCCAAAATAATGTTATAATTTTTCGTAAGCGTATTATTATAAAATGGAAATCACTTTGCACGTATAAAACGAAATTTTAGTCCAACATTTTTTCAAGGAATTTAAATTTTCTTCAGATTTCTTAGAAAAAAATTTATTAAATTAGAAGCTCCGATTTTTTGCTATTTTTTATGAATAATATAGAAAATTGAAAGTCGAATGTCGACCATGAAAATTCGACTTCCAGGAGTTGAGAAGTCGATCGTCAAAAATCGACCTTGTTCTTGACGAGAAGAAAGTCGAAGTCAACTTTAACAAACCTTTTTTTTATTTGGTTTGGCAAGCAAGCATGTTCCTTTGATTGAAATTCGTAGGTCAGATTTTCACGCTAATGAACACTAATACGGAAATTTTCTTGTGCATAGACATTCTCATTTTTTGTAATTTTCATAATGTTTATGAAGATGATAAAACAATGATTAAAAAATGTATGACGATATTAACGTAGTCGTTGGCCAAACACGGATTTCGTCAAAAAAAGAAGGATAACAAAATAGGGCAATTTTCAACAAAATAATTACTTTTTTTTAAATACATAGTTCAATTTTTACCCAGACAGTTAAATTTTTAACCACATAGTTGAATTTTTAAACAAATTGTTGTATATTCAACCCAAAAAATATGCATTTTCAACCAAGAAGATTATTTTTCTACCAAAACGAGACATTTTCAACAAAAGAATTAGGTTTTGAAACTAAAAAGTCAAATGTTTAAAAAAATAGTTGACTTTCATACCCGAAAAGATGAGTTTCCAACGAAAGAGTTATTTTCCAATGAAGAAGGATGAATTTTTACCCAAAGAGTTGACTTTCGAACTAGAAAAGATATGTTTTCAATGAAAAAAAGAATATTCACATTTTCAGTTCAAAAAATTAACCTGCAACAAAAAAAAAAAAAAAAATTTCTACAAACTGGCTAAATTAAAAAAAAGAGGAATATTTAATTAAAATTATGAATCATTAACAATAAAATGTATTTTTGACGAATTGGTTCAACTTTCAACCAATTAATTGAATTTTCAAATAAAAAAGACGAATTTTCTGCGAAAATATATAATAGTTGATATTTCAACCCGAAAATATTTTAATTTAAATAAAAAACAGTTGAATTTAATAAAAAATACGAATTTTCAAAAAAATAGATAAATTCCCAATCAAAGAGATGAATTTTGAACTAAAGTCATGAATCTTCAAAACAAACAAAAAATTAATTTTGAACAGAAGAGTTCAACATTCAACTCAATATTTGAATTTTCAATGAAAGAGCTGAATTTTCAAATAGTTACATTTTCAATTCAAAAATTAAATCTCAACCAATAAAATCAAATTTCTAACAGATTGGTTACATTTTCAACAAGAGAGATAAATATTCAACTAAAATGATGAATTTTCAAAAAAAAGAATGTACTTTTAACAATTGCTTCCTCTTTCAACCAAGTAGTTGAATTTAATAAATAAAAAATACGAATTTTCAACAAAATAGTTCAATTTCCAACCAAAATGAATTTTGAACTAAAATCATGAATCCGCAACAAGGAAAATAAATTTTGAAGATGAGAGTTCAACATTTAACTAAATGTTTGAATTTTCATTGGAAAAAATAAATTTTCAACCAAATATTTAGATGCATTTTTAACTAAAAATGATACATTTTCAACCAAAAATGGAATTGTTACATTTTCAGTTAAAAGAATTAATTTTCAACCAAAAAAAAAACGATTTTTTAACGAAATTAAATTTTCAATCAAAGAGATGAATCTTCAACCGATAAAATTAATGGTTAACAAATTAGTTCAGCTTTAAACAAATAAGTTGAATTTTTGACACACAAAGGTAATATTTCAATAAAATAGTTGCATTTTAAAAGAAACAATTCAATTTTCAACCAAATAGTAGAGTTTGTAAACAAAAGAGATGAATTCCGAACCAGAAATATAATAATAATATAAATTTCTAACCAAAAAGAATGAACTTTTCATCAAAAGTAGTTGAATTTTCTTATCGGGTTCTATTAATTCAGTTCGCAATGTAAACGAAGAAACGAAAAAAAGGGAAAAAATAGGGGAAAGAGTGTGAAGTCTCAAATTTGATAGTGATTTTCAAACTTCTTAAGATATCATTTAACTGTACCGTTCGTAGGGGCATCTTTCGTTAAATTTGAAAACTTTGTTAATATTAATTTTTCATATATTTTTATTATTTCTAATGATAAATTATGACAATTATCATAAATGTTCTTGGTTTTTCTACTGCGAAATTCGAAAATTTGTTAACAGTGGGAAAGGTCAATGTATCTTATTTTTGCAATAAAAACGTAAGTGCATAACAGTATAATATTATTTTTAAATGGAATTGTTTATAAAATGAAGAATTATTGTTCTTTTATAAAGTATCATAACAGTTTCAAGAACGGTGTAAAAAATCTGTAACCGCGTCAAATTACAATTAAAAATAATGAAACTTGATACACCGAAGGTTTAGGAATTGCTGGATACGAATCTGCTGCCGTAATTTTGAAATTCAAAATGGAATGGCAGTATAAGCGGCCAAAGTTGGGTAGTCTCCTTCTTTTTCATACAAAAAATGAAATTTATACCAGCCCAGCTTTATATGGATCAAATTTTGAAAAAATGATAACGTTTTATTTTATGTCTATGATATTGATGATGACTAATCTGAAGTCAGATTTTCAAAATTCGAAATCGCCGTTCCAATATGGGTGTCCAAATGATGAAAAACTGTATAAATGTTAGTGAAAATAAGTAAAACTAATGAAAGTTTGCAGACAGGGAATTTTTGGGTCGCTGATTACGAATTTTAAATATGATTTTTAAAATTCAAAATGACCGACTCAATATGGCGGACAAAAAACTTTCAAAAGTTATAAATGTTTGTAAAAATTAGTACCTTGGAATTTTTTGCGGCTCTAATTCCGAATATTAAGTTACATTTTCAAAATTTTAAATGGATGATCCATTATTATAGTTTTTTATTATAGTTTTATCATAGTTTTTTGGTCGCTCATTACGAATATTCAGGCAGATTTTCTAAGAAAAACGTTTGAAAGTCTTATAAATGTTTATAAGATAGGTTTTTTGCTCATTTAAAATACAAAATTTTTTAGACTTAAAATTTACATGTGATGCATTTATTACTGGATCTGACGAAATCATTGAGCGGATAGGTATCTTCGTCAGCTTCTGATCGTCAAAAAAATCTACTGAAATAAATTAATGATACAATAAAAAATAGAAGGTCGTAAGTACATTTTATCTCTTTTCTTGTGCAACTTCATGTCGTACAAAAAAAAAATTCTTAATCTTTTCCGTTACTATGGAAAATACCTAAGAACGGCATAAGAAAGTGTTAACTTCTAATGAATAAGAGATCTAATTAGTCATTCTAACAGTTTCTGCACAAGCGATTACTAAAAAATAGGATAGAAAATACGTTCGATTATGATACCAGTGAAGTTACTCAAATTTGTTCATATTTGAATACACATTTTATCAGACGTTGTAAAAAGTTTTTGGTTGATGTTCACCGAGTGTGTGAAAGCTTTGTAAACAAATATGAAGATTTTATGCTTGAAAAATTGGAGTGAAAATTAAAAAATCCGACTCAACTCAAATCTTGTAACCATTAAAACAACCGTCTGAAATCGATATCACTGCTCATGAAGCATATGCTGGCGAATTCATGAAAAAATCTATTGGTTATGTATATGGGTTTTGGTTTGACTAAATATAAATATGAAACCCTCCGAGTCCATTATAGCTTTTTATCTGGAAATAAACAATAGCCTCCTTATAAAAGACTTCCATCTGCGAAAGAAGCACGTTATCCTGATAATATTAAAATTAATGATAATAGTGCTCAAATTCAATTACAGTCCTTGCTTGATCATACTTCATGTAGAATTTGTTCATTGCTTTCAATCGATGAATTAAAAAAATGATAATAATAATGCTGCAGTAGTATTAGGTGAAAAATGGGGTTTGGATGGTGCTTCGGGTCAGCAGCAATTCAAATGCGAATTTTTGATTTTGATTTTTGATTTTGAGCAAAATTTAGCGAATAGTGATGGCTCAATGTTCATAGTTTCGTATGTACCTCTTGACATGACATCTTCAGATAGAGAAGTATTGTGGAGGAATAATCAACCATCTTCTGTAAGATTATACAGGCCCATCGAATTCCAGTTTACGAAATAAAAATCAAAGAAAACTACAGAAGTGTATTGTCATTATTGTGAAAAAATCTCAAGTTTAAAGCTAATTCTCTTTTACTTTGAAATTAGGTAATTATTACAATAGTTCTTCCTGGTTTAAAAATTTTGAAAATGTGGCATAAGGTTCGTAATCAGCAAATCAAAAAATTCTAGGATACAAATTTTTATGAATATGCATAAGCCTTTTAAATATTTAGGATGCAATTTTTCATCTGCAGGTTTTAATTTTGAATCCCTAAATAAGATTTGTAATCAGTATCGCATAAAACCCCGGGTACCGATTTTCACAAACTTTTATAAAAATTTTAATTTTTTCGTTCACCATATTGGATTGGTCATTTTAGATTATGAAAATCAACCCTAGAATTCGGAATCAGAGCTCCAAACAATCCCGAAGTACTGATTTTTATAAAAATTTCTCAATTTTTCAAGTTTTACGATGAAAACGAAACTACCCAACTTTGGTCGCTTTTACTGCCAACAACATTTTGAATTTCAAAATTGCGGCAGAGATTCGTATTTAGCGATACCTAAACCTTCATTGTACCAAGTTTCATTATTTTTAGTTGAAATTTCCGGTTACAGATTATTGACGCCGTTCTTGCCAAATTGCCCCTGTGCGTCCGTCCGTCCATCCATCGTACTTTTTTCCAAGGAGGGGAAGTCAGGGAAAATAATGGTAGGAACAGTAGTGGAAGTGAGGGTAAATGGCGGAAGGATTATAGGGAAAATGAGGGGAAATGATAGAAGGGGAAGTAGGGGAATTGAATAGAGAAAGTAGGGAATTGAGTAGAGGAAGTGAAGAAAAATGAGGAGAGGGAAAGTAAGGGAAAGCAGGAGGGAAAGTTAGGAGAAACAGAGAAAGGGGAAGTGAGGGTGAATGGAGGTGGGGAAGTAGTGGAAGAAGTGGAAAAAGATATGAGGGGTGAGGAACTAGGAGAAGTAAGGAGTAATGAGGGAGAGGGAATTAGGTTAAGTGAGAAGAAATGAGGGAAGGAGAAGTAGGGGGAGTGAAGGGACGTGAGGAGAAATAAGCAGTGGAAAATTAGGGGTGTGAAGGTACGGCAAATGAGGTGTAGTGGGGGGAGTGAAGGGAAGTTAGGTGAAATAAAGAGTCGAAAAATAGGGGTGTGAAAATACGGTAAATAAAGGGAAATTAATGGGGGAAGTGAGGAAAGTAATGGGCATGTAAGTAGGCCAATAGGTGAAATTGATGGATGCGGAGTAAGTGAAACTGAGAGGACGGTGAGTAGGGGGAATAATGGAAAATTAAGGATGAGGAAGTACGAGAAGTGAGGGGAGTGTAAGTGGAGGGAGTAAGGGAGATACAGTATGAGAGACATTGTCTAATTTTAAGACAATGGTTGAGGGGAATTAGGGGAAATGGGGGTAGAGGAACTACGGGAAGTGAGGGATAATGTGGGGAGGGAAATTAGAGGAGGTAAAGAGGAAGTAGGAAGGGGAAGTAGGGATATTGAGTGAAAGTCAGGGAAAGTGCTTAGAAATGAGAATAAGTAGGGGGGAAGTGAGGACCGTGGAAGGGAAGTAGAGGAAGGGGAGTGTTCCCTGGGAAAGTGAGATGAGGGGGAACTAGAGGAGGAAGAATTGAAGGAAGGGGAATGTAGGGGAATGTAGGGGGAGTAGTGGACGACAATTATGAAGGGGGAGGTTTAAATTTTCTCTCAGCGTTGTCACAATGAAAATGAAGTTTGCTACAGTGGCGCCACAAACTTACCAATTTTTTACGCCAAATTAAAATTAGTTTATTTTTAAATAATGGTAACTAACAGATTTTCAAAAACAAATTGGATATATTTTTCTAATTTAAAATATCTCAATTATTATTATCTATCTTTAAAAACCCAAAAAACCGACAAAGAATTCCACAAAAAATATATAAGATACCATCGTAACCTGCAAATGTACAGGTACATCACAAATCGTGCAATTGTACTTAAATGTACTCGAAAAAACCAGTTACAAAGATATATGTACTGGAACTATGATTCCTGTACTTTCGTACTCAAATTTATCGGATTGTACTTTTTTAGTACAATAGCACTGTAAATGGCAATACTGTACCCTCTTAATTTTTCCTCGCATGTTTTATGTTTTATTTTCGATCCATTATAATTCGTTTTTCTATTTTGGTCTGCATGTCGTATGAATTCCTAGCTTATTAGTACCATTATTCATAGTCATGTCTCTGAGGTCGACTGTCACCAGAGATGATTGCATAATATAAAAAAGATGTAAATTAACGATAACCAGATTCTAAATATATTATGTTGTTCAAAACCTACATCGGAATTAAGGAGTAGACGAGATATGAAATAAATCCTTTTCCTCTGCACTGAAAAATTTAGTTTAAAACTCCTTTATTAAATTTCTAAATAAAATATAATAATAAAAAATAAATAATAATAAAAAACAAAGCTATTTAAGTGGTCTCAGGAATTTAGTATTACATTAAGGTTTTTTCTTACTCTACACATATTCAATTTTTGAGAAATATGTAGTCTTTAAATATTGTCAAAAGATATATTCTCTTTGGAAAATATAAAATGTATATAATCAAAGAAAAAACAGTTTAATTTGAATTTTAACTAATTTAGAGGTATCCTAACAGTTTATTATTCTAGGCCGTTTTAACAAGTCAGGGATTCCCGCAGCATTATAATTTTGTACAAAAGTGTAGCGGCACATAATTAAGTATGCTAATTATGTTGTTTTGCAAAAGCTTGATGCGTTTTGCCATCGATTATATATGTAATTTTTTTTAAAAAACATGACTAAGAAATAATTTTTTTTGAAAATGTACATTTCCTATGTCAGATACAAGAATTCAATTTTTTACGTAAAATACAAAAAGAAGAATATTAACAATTAAGAAAAAAGTATTGAGTGAACGTCGTACACGTATTCGCTTTTTCATGTCAAAACAGGGTGTCTAGCGTCCTGGAAATCTTTGAGAACCTGAAAAAAATCTTAAATTTGTTGACCTGGAAGATCCTAGAAAACTTCTTGAACTATGCTCATCGTCCTGGAATTTTATTCCCTTGAAGAAAAAATAGGTTTTTATACATATTCATTCATGTAAATAATAATAATTCATAACTCCGCCATTTTTCATTTGATTTCTAATTTTTAGTTTCCTTTGAAAGTAGAAAATCACACCTTTTTATCAATAAATTGTCGATTTTATCTCGGTGAAAAATCACAAAGCTTTTATGGTAAATATTTCAAAGTTTCTCATTTTTCCCCTATTTTTTCAACTTTAACAACAATTTAATGACATTTTTTCAAAATCTAATACGTTTCTGCTGTTAATAAAATGAGTTGCCGTAGGTTTTTTATTGAAGATTCATCCTTTTAGTTAAAAACCCATTTTTTTGTTCGTTAAGAACTTGACTTTTTAAACTGAAATTGTAACTATTCCATTTTTTGGATAAAATTGTATTGTTTTAGTTTAAAATTCGACTACTTGTGTAAAAGTTTAAACACTGGTTAAAAAATGTATTTCTTTGGTTGAATGTTCATTTCTTTGGTTAAAAATTTAACTATTTTGCTGAAAGTAATTTTTTTTAAATTAATTTTTACCCGAAAATGTAATTTTCCGATTTCCGGTTGAAAATTGCGATCTTTTTTAGTTGAAAATTCGGCTTTATTGGTACAAAACTAATTTTTTTGGTTGAAATTTGCTTTTCTGGTTACAACTACAACGAATAATTAACTATTATGTTGCAAATTTAATTATTTCATTGATGTTCAATTTTTTTGGTATGAAATTTGACTGTTTGGTTAGAAATTCATCTTTCTAACTAGAAAATTCCAGTATTTGGTTAAGAATTACACTATTTAGTTGAAAAATCCAATATTTTATTGAAAACTAACTTATTTGTTGAAAATTCATCTCTTTGGTTGAAAATTCAACTTCTTTGTTTAAAATCTATTCTTTTAGTGAAAATTTTTAGTGGGAAATATTATATCTAATATTTTACACTATACACTATAAATAATTATTCCGCTTGGGCAAACAGGGATATATAGTTCAATGAAAGGAACACAATAATAAGAATTATTTAATTTTGAATAAAGATTTCAGTTAAGTTATTAATTATTAGCAGTTAATTACAAATTATAATTTTGGACATCTACTTTCTGAACTATAAATATTTTAAAAATGTTTGTACTTATAAAGTATGGAAACGAACTTAAACATCCTTTGTAAATTGTAGAGCAATTGTGTCCTTGGAATTAAAAAAAAAAATTCAAATTTAAAAGAAAGAGTTCATGATCTTGAAGCCTTCAACTAAGTTGAAAACAAATTTATTGTTAAAAAATGCAATTTAACGTTCACAAAGTCCTTGGGTATGAAGGATATTCAATTATCAGGCTTTGTAATTTAAAAATTGCGTTGAAAGGAAGAAATTAATTAAGCTGAGGCCTATAAATTTAAAAACTACAATAGCTACAATATTTTGAATTATCGACATTCGAAGTCCAATTCACATTACAAATAAAACTGAAAATTTTTAATTTTTCACCTTAACTGAAAAGTGTTGAGGAAAATACAACAGTGTTTCGACGAGAGTTGAGTTTCCAAGCTAAAAAGTCGAATATTTTAGAAAATAATTGACTTTCAAACCCGAAAAGATGAATTTTGAAGAATGAAAGATGATTTTTCAACCAAATAGTTGAACTTTTAAGTAAAAGAGACGATTTTTTAATCATATAGTTGAATTTGTAAACTAAAAAAACAATTTTTCAACTAAATGTTCGAATCAGTTGAATTTTCGAATAAGAAAGATTACTTTTTAACAAAATGATTAAAATTTGAACGAAATGAATTTTTGATACAGTAAAAAAAATGGTTTAGCTGTCCCAGCTAGACGTTTAGCTGAATTTCGTCTTCTAAGAAAATATAGCTGCGTTACCTAAATTTCTAGCTGTGTTACCTAAATATGTAGCTGTTTTAGCTTAATTTTTCCGTCTGGAAATTATCTAAATAATTTATCTAGATAATTTCTAGGTGGCAAAATTTATCTAGAACAGCTAGATATTTAGGTAAAACAGCTAAAAATTTAGGTAACACAGCTATAGTTTCTTTGAAGACGAAATCCAGTTAAACATTTAGCTGGGACAGCTAAACCATTTTTTTGAGTGTAAAAAAAGATAAATTTTCATCGAAAAATGTAATAGTTGATATTTTAACGAAAAATGATTTTAATGTTAAATCAAAAACAGTCGAATTCAACAAAAAAAAAACGAATTTTCAACAAAATAGTGGAATCCTGAACCAAAATCAATTAATTTTCAACCAAACAGTTGAATTTTCTAGTCAACAAGACGAAATTTTTAGAAGGCAGTTGAATTTTAAATCCCAAAGGACGAATTTTCTATCCAAAAGTCGAATTTTTACTGAAACAGTTTAATTTTCAACAAAATAGTTCAATGTTTAACAAAATATTGAAGTTTTCGAAATAATACTTAAAAATTTCAAATAAAATGATGAAACATAAAAAAATTTAACAAAGAAGTTCAACCAAGTAGTTGAATTTTCGATAAAAGAAGATCAATTATTATCGAAAAATTTAATAGCTGATATTTCAACGAAAAAAGATTTTTATTTTAAATGAAAAACATCGAATTCAACAAAACAGTTAAATTTTCAACAAAATAATTGAAAAAAAAATGGTTGAATTTTTAACAAAATATTTCAATTTTCAACTAAACACTTGAATTTTCAGCTAGCTTGATGAAACATGAAAAAAATTAACAAAGAAGTTCAAGTAAGTTGTTAAATTTTCGATCAAAAAGATAAATTCTCATCGAAAAATGTAATAGTTGATATTTAAATCAAAAAAGTCGAATTCAACAAAAAGACTAATTTTCAAAAACTAGTTGAATCCCGTACAAAAACAAATCAATTTTTAACCAAACATTGGCAATTTTAACCAAAAATATCAAGTTTTTACCAAAAGAGATGAAGTATTAAACCAAAAAACTACGCCTGAACAAAAAAGTTGTATTTTTCACCCGAAAATATGAATTTTCAACCAAAAAGTTAATTTTCCACCAAAAAGTTGAATTTTCTACGAAAATAATCGAATTTTCAACCCAAAAAGACTAACTGTCCAAATCGTCGAAAAATAACTATATTAGGGTAGGGTGGAGCGAGATGAGCAGAAAAACGAAAACAAAAATTTTAAGACCTGTATTCTACTATTTTGCATTTGTGTAGAAAGTCCAAGAATCACACAAAATCACATATTAGATGTTTTTCCCGTGGTTATTTGGATAGCTTATTTATTAAACCTTGAGTTTTCAACAGATGTTTATATAATTGTAAAACACAAATAGGTGAAATTTTGATTTTACTGGCAAGTGTCATATGGGGCGGAATGAGCAACTTTTAAATTGAAGAATCACGAAATTGAATTATTTCGGATTAAATTTCGAAAATAAGACAATGTCAAAACGTTAGAAATGGAATATTTTAAGATTCGAATTTTGGAAAATAGATCATTTAAAATTCAGTGGAATTGAAATTGCATTATTTATAATTAAAAGCGTTAACAATTAAAAAATTTAAAATTTTTGAATTTGAATCATTTTAAATTCAGAGCAATTAAAATTTGACAATTTGAAATTTAAAACTAAATTGAATTTTTTAAAGTCAAAGCTTCTGAAATTCTAGAATTTTAATTTGTTATTACATAAAATTTTTAATTGATCAATTTTTAAATTAAATACCGCTAAACTACAAAATTAAGAATTTTTAACTTTTATAAATTATACAGTTGAAAGATTCAAAAAATATAAATCAACACTATTATTTTACATGCTCTACATTGACGAATGAATCAACAAATTAATAAATTTTAAAAATTATATCACGTTACGCAAATTCAAGCTAAAAAATTAAAAACTGAAAGATTATAATTGTTTTTTAAATTAAACACTTCTTCAATTAGAAGTTAAATTATTTTGATTTTGATTCGTGACAAATAATTTTTCAGTTGTTATTTATACATTAAAATTTGGTTTTAAATATTTTTAAATATTCTCTTAGACAAATTTTCTAAATAAAAAATCACTTTAAATTTACCCAGGAATCTTTAGACAATTTTTGTATTATCTTGAATCCTTTTAAAATACTTAAATAGCGTCAGAATTTTATTTCAAAATCTTCAAAAATCTATATTGTATTTTATTGTGAATTCCGATTCAGTAATTTTTTTCTGTTGATATAATCAAAGCGAGTTCAATTCCGTGCGTAATGAACTTTCTTTTTATTAGAATTGGTTGAAGTTGACTGAATTATCGAATTTTAAGCTAATTTACTTTTAATTTTCAATAAAATAATTAAATTTTCAACAAAATAGTTGAATTTTCAAACCAAAGTGTCGAGTTTTCAACCTACAAAGATGAGATTTCAACTAAAACTTGAAAGTTAAATTTTCAGTTAAAAAATTAATTTTCAACCAAAGAGATGAATTTTAAAATAAAATTATAGAATATTCATCTGGATTGCTTACATTTTCACTTAAAAAAATGAATCTCAAGAAACAAACTTTCAACAAAATAGGTAAATTTTCCACAGCAGAGATGAATTTTCAATGAAAAAGATAAATCTTCAAAAATTAATTTGTAACAAAAGAGTTTAATTTTCAACCAATTAGTTAAATTTTTAACAAAATAAATGAATTTTCAATCGAATACTTGAATTTTTAAATAAAAAAGAAAATATAAATAGTAATCAAATATTTGAATTTTCAACCAAAAAGATGAATTTTCAACTAAAATGATGGCATGTTCAACTAGATTACTTAAATTAACTATGGTGATGAATCTTCAACCGGAATAGATGAATTAATTAAAAAAAAAGAATTTTCAAATGAAATAGTTAAAATCTCAGTTAAAAAATTATCAAAACAAAAAAATCAATTTTCAACAAAATAGGTAAATTTTCAACGGAATAAATGAATTTTAAATTGAAATGATGAATCTTTAACAAACAAACAAAAATGAATTTTCAAGAAAGGAATTCAATTTTTTAAAAAGTAGTTGGATTTTCATAGTTAAATTTTCAACCAAAGTGATGAATCTTCAACTGGAATAGTTAAATTTTAAACCGAAGAGATGATTTTTCAACTGAAATGATGAAATATTCAACTAGATTGCTCAAATTATCAGTTGAAAAAAATTAATTTTTAACCAAAGAAAAAACGAATGTTTAACAAAATAGGTCAATTTTTAACCAAAAATATGATTTTTCGATTAAAATTATAAATCTTAAAAAAAATGAATTATTAACAGAGGAGTTTAATTTTCAACGAAAAAAAGACGAATTTTCAAAAAACTACATGAATTTTCAACCAAACAGTTGAATTTGAATTTATAAGATTAATTTTCAACCAAAAATGGAAAAGTCAAATTTTTAGTCTAAAATTTAATTTAATTTTTTTAATTTTTAACAAAAATGGTGAAGTATCAATCCACAAAGACGACAGAATACTGGAATTTCCTACCTACAAACATGATTTTTCAACCAAATAGTCAAATTTTGAAATAAAAAAATCAAACTTCAATCAAAAACATTGGAATTTTCAACCCGAAAAGTTGAAATTTTAACCCAAAAAGTTGAATTTTCAAAAAAAAGATGAATTCTCAACGAAAAATTGAATAGTTAATACTTCAACCAAACAAAATGAATTTACAACAAAATAGTTCAATTTTCAAATAAAAAAGATAAACTTTTAATAAAAAGAATATCAATTTAAGTACATTTCATTTTTACGAGTTTATATTTATGTCCAGAGAAAAATTCTCCACGTTGGAATAAAGATGAAAATAAATGTTTTAAATTTGGATTATGATTGATGCCAATTTAAAATTTTGAAAATTGTTTTAGAACGTGTTTCTTACCACAAATAATTCCTTTGAAATATAAGATTTTTATACTCGAGTGCCACTAAAAAATTTTTATTTACTCGCTTTATTTATCCGTTCTTACAAGGTTGTTTTGCGGGGAAAAATGTCCATAAAAATAGCACGAGTCACGATTACTATTAAAATAAATTTCATTGCGTTGTACTTTTTATTATCAGTATTAGTCAGAAAGATAATAGTATGAGAAAAAGATGATGCAATCATTCCAGCTTTTTTGTTTTATATAAAAAAATCTTTTGATAAATTACGACAGCCCAAATTTTATTTTAATAAAATTGAGCCTTTTGCAATCAATTTTATCAGGGTCCCCGAAGACCCTTATTTACAAAAATCCTTGACTTTTCCCTGACCATTAATATTTAAAGCCCAAAATTATAATCGTGCAACATTTTTAATATAGAATCTTTCATAAATGGAATAAAACCATTTTTAATTTAAATTGGTCAATTTTTGATTTTAATTTGAAATGCCTAAGAATTCAAGATGAGTTCAAAAGACTTCAAGATGAATTAATTAAATAATAAATAAATAATTTAAAGGTTTCCAGCAATTTAAAAATGCTTTAAAAAGTTTCAAAGAGATTTTTAAAGGATTTGAGATATTTTACGGCATTTTAAAAATTAGATTATTATTATATAGTACCATTTCAAGGGATTTAAAATATTTTAAAGGATTTAAAATATTGAAGAGTATTTTCAAGGATTCTAAAGAATTATCAATTGATATCAGTAATTTAATGGGATCTCAAAGGATTTAAAATATTGTAGGATATTTTTAAAGTTCCAAGTCATTTTTTGAGAGATTACAAAATTTCGATGGATTTCCAAAGATTTTAAGGGACTCAAACAAATCTTCACGCGGTTATAAAAAATTTCTTTTATTTTCGGAAGATATGGAACAATGTTTAAAAGATTCCATGTGAGTTTATAAGATTTCCGAGGATTTCCAGGATTTTTATGGATTCTAAAAGCTCTCAAGGTAATTAAAATACTTTAAAATCTTTTGAAATCCCTTTAAATTTTTTAAAGCTCTTCAAAGATTCATTGAAAGGTTTAAAAATACCCTAAAGTTGTTACAAACCTTTAGAATACCTTCAAATGATTGAAATCTATCAAAAACTCCTTGGAATATTTTTAAATACACTAAAATATTACAAAATTCTTTAAATCTTTCGAAATCCTTTTATACTTTTCAAAGCTCTTGAAAATTCCTCGAAATTTGTAATCATACCTTAAAATCCCTTCAAACTATTGAAATCTATTAAAAATGGCTTAGAAGCTTTTAAAATACCCTAAAGTATTTCAAAACAGATTGTCTAGCGATTCTTAGGAACAAAATTTAAAGTCTTTTCCTGGTTTCCCTGGTCAAGAAATCACGTTTTTCCGGGTCTCCTCCAAATTTCTCCAAAACTTTTTAAAGATAGCAAAAAAATAAATAAACAATTTCTTAATTCTTTGCGAACATAAGTCGTCTTTGTGAAATTTTGAAATTTCTGTGAAATCTTTTGGAGTTAAAAAAAAAGGTGAAATCTTTGAAATCTTTTGTGAAATTTTTTGAAATCTTTATATGTAAAATCTTTCGTGTTCGTTTGAAATCTTTTCAAATTTCTTGAATCCTTTTGAAATCTTTAAAATCCTTCAAATTTATGAAAAGTTTTTTTAAATCATTATGAAATCTTTGTGAAAGCTTTCTTTAACCTTTGTTTGTGAAACCTTTTGTGCTCTTTTGAAATCGTTTAAGATCTTTGAAATATTTGTGAAATTCTTTTGTATTTGTTTGATATTATTAAAATATTTAAAATTTCTGTGAAATCTTTAAAACCCTTGAAATCTTTCTTTAATCTTTGTTTTTGAAATATTTTGAAAGCTTTTTTAATTTATTGAAGCTTTTTGAATTAATTTGAAATTATTGAAATATTTTAAATCTTTTAAATTTTTTGAAATATTTGCGAAATCTTTCTTTAATCTTTTTGAAATCTTTTGCGTTCGTTTGAAATCATGGAAATCTTTTCAAATCTATTGGAAAATTTTGAAATAATTTCAAATATTTGTGAAATTTTTTGTATTCATTTGAAATCATTAACATATTTGAAATCATTGCGAAATCTTTGAAAAGTTAAAAAAAATTTTATCGATTCAATTCTTTGTAATCTGGATTACTTTTTCAAAATTGTGTGAAATTGTTTGAAATATTTGTGAAATCCTTCTTTGATTTTTGTTTTGAAATTTTTTGTGTTCGTTTGAAATCATTGAAATCTGGTGTGCCCTTTTAAAAAATGTTGAAATTCTTGTATTCTTCTGAAATCTTTGAAACATTTGTGAAATCTGTCTGAAATCTTTTGTATTCATTTAAAATAATTAAAATATTTGAAATCTCTTGTAATCTTCTAAAAAGTTGTGGAATGTTTTAAAAATTTGTGCAAAATCTTTGAAATCTTTAAAATCGTTGTGAAATTTTTTGAAATAAAAAATATTTGCGAAATCTTTCTTTAATTTTTGTGAAATCTATTGCGTTCGTTTAAAATCATTTAAATCTTTTCAAATCTATTGGAACCTTTTGAAATCATTTCAAATATTTGTGAAATCTTTTTGAAATCTTCAAAAAAATTTGAAATTGATTAAAATCTTCGAAATATTTCGAAACCGTTGAAATCTGGTGTACCCCTTTTTGACATTTTTTTAGATCTTTTGTATTGATTTGAAATCATTAAAATATTTGAAATCGTTGTGAAATCTTTGAAAACTTAAAAAAAAAAAATTTAATCGTTTCCAATCTTTGAAATCTGGTTTACTTTTTAAAATTTGTGTGAAATTGTTTGAAATCTTTCTTTGATCTTTGTTTTGAAATTTTTTGTGTTCGTTTGAAATCATTGAAATCTGGTGTACCCTTTTTAAAATTTATGAAATTCTTGTATTCTTCTGAAATCTTTGACATTTCTGCATACTTTTGAAATCTTGATGAAATTTTTGAAATCTTTTGCACTAATTTGAAATCATTAAAATATTGGAAATCGTTGTAAAATCTTTGAAAACTTTAAAATCGTTGTGAATGTTTTTGAAATCTGAAATATTTGCGAAATCTTTCTTTAATCTTTGTGAAATCTTTTGCGTTCGTTGGAAATCATTGAAACCTTTTGAAATCATGTAAAATATTTGCGAAATATAAAAAAAATTGAAATAGATTAAAATCTTCGAAATATTTTGAAACCTTTGAAATCTTGATGACATTTTTTAAATCTTTAGTATTAACTTGAAATCATTAAAATACTTGAAATCATTGCGAAATCTTTGAAAACTTAGAAAAAAATTGTATCGTTTCAATTCTTTGTAATCTGGTTTACTTTTTAAAATTTGTGTGAAATTGTTTCAAATCTTTATAAAATCTTTCTTTGATTTTTGTTTTGAAATTTTTTGTGTTCGTTTGCAATCATTGAAATCGGGTGTACCCTTTTTAAAGTTGATGAAATTCTTGTATTCTTCTGAAATCTTTGAAACATTTGTAAAATCTGTCTGAAATCTTTTGTATTAATTTAAAATAATTAAAATATTTGAAATCTCTTGTAATCTTCTAAAAAATTGTGATTTTTTTTTTAATTTTGGTAAAATCTTCAAAATCGCTGTGAAATTGTTTGAAATCTGAAATATTTGCAAAATATTTCTTTAATCTTTGTGAAATCTTTTGCTTTCATTTGAAATCATTGAAATCTTTTGATATATTTTTAAATCTATTGGAACCTTTCGAAATCTTTTCAAATATTTGTGAAATCTTTTGAAATGTTCAAAAAAATTTGAAATCTGGTGTACTGCACCCCTTTTTGGAATCTTGGAAATTTCTGCATACTTTTGAAATCTTGATGAAATTTTTGACATCTTTTGTATTAATTTGACAACATTAAAATATTTGAAATCGTTGTGAAATTTTTGAAAAAAAAAAAAAAAATTTATCGTTTCAATTCTTTGAAAAATGGTTTACTTTTTAAATTTTTTGTGAAATTGTTTGAAATCTTTCTTTTGAAATTTTTGGTGTTCGTTTGAAATCATTGAAATTTGGTGTACCCTTTTTAAAATTTTGGAAATTCTTGTATTCATCTGAAATCTTTATGAAATTTTTGAAACATTTGTGAAATCTGTCTGAAATCTTTTGTATTAATTTAAAATAATTAAAATTTTTGAAATCTCTTGTAATCTTCTAAAAAATTGTGATTTTTTTTTTAAATTTTGGTAAAATCTTTAAAATCGTTGGGAAACTTTTTGAAATCATTAAAATATTTGCGAAATCTTTAATCTTTTGCGTTCGTTTGAAATCATTTAAATCTTTTCAAATCTATTGGAACCTTTTGAAATCATTTCAAATATTTGTGAAATCTTTTTGAAATCTTCAAAAAAAATTCAAATCGATTAAAATCTTCGAAATATTTTGAAACCTTTGAAATCTTGATGAAATTGTGAAATCTTTTGTATTAATTTGACAACATTAAAATATTTGAAATCGTTGTGAAGTCTTCTAAAAAAAATGTTAATCGTTTCAAATCTTTAATATAGTTTCAACTCTGAAATCTGGTTTACTTTCTAAAATTTTTAGTGAAATTGTTTGAAATCTTTCTGAAATTCATCTTTGATCTTTGTTTAAAAATTTGTTGTGTTCCTTTGAAATCATTTAAGTCTGGTGTACCCTTTTTTAAATTCTTGTATTCTTCTGAAATCTTGTTAAATAATTACAATATTTGAAATCTTTTAAAATAACTAAAATATTTGAAATCTTTTAAAATAATTAAAATATTTGAAATCTTCTAAAAAATTGTGAAATCGTTTCAAATCTGTAAAATGTTTTGAAATTTTGTTTACTATACTCTTTTTAAAATCTTTGAAATCTGGTGTGCACGTCCTTATCAAATCATTCAATCTTTCTGAAACGTTTAAAATCGTTGGGAAATTTTGGTGATATCTTTTAAATTTAGATTACAGAGGCCTTTTTGAATCTTTGAAAACCTTGAAATCTTTTTAAATATTTGTGCAATTTTTCTTAAATCTTTTTTATTCGTTGAAATCATTTAATTATTTGAAATCTTGGTGAAATCTTCTAAAACGTTTTGGAACCTTTTGAAATCTTTAAAATCTGGTGTGCACGCCTTTTCTAAATCTTTCTGAAATGTTCAAACTCCTTTTAAATATAATGAAAGCTTTGAAATATTTTGAAATCTTTAGTAACCTATTGAAATCTGGTGTACACTCAAAAACCGAGTGGCCAACCCCTCGATAAATAAAAAACTTTTCAGTAGCATTTCAATAAAATAACTGTTTTGAAAACCAAAAAAAAAATAATTCAAATTCTCGGATTTCGTGAAAAATTCAAGTACATTACCAGGGTTTTAAGGTTTAAACAAATTAGAAGAATTCCATGTTTTCAAGGTCGTCGAACAGCCTGCAACAGAATTCCAGAAAATTTAAAAATAGGTACAGACCTGAATTCAATAGTGGAAAAGTGACTAAAGTGATATTTTTATTTTATTTTACTAAAGTGACCTTATCTTAAAAAAGTGGCTAAAAGTGAATGTGTGGCAGATCTGATTATTACTGAAAGTGTCTCTTACAGAAATTTCCCGACTTTTGCCATTTTTTCTCAAAATTCATTGTCTTTTCCCTGCCCAACGAAATTGTCGACATTCTTGTACATTTTTACGTTTAAGAACGTATAATCTTTGAATAAAAAAAAATGTGACTCAAATAAAAGCAAATATTAGAAAAAACGCCTATTATTGTTTATATTGACAAGTACTTTACACAAATTGGCACGCTTGCTCCAAAAAGATCGTATGAATAAAAAGCCAGGAATACATGAGTGTTTCTAAAAATGAGAAAATTATCTTGACCTTTACCGTTTCACTCACACCTTACTACGCACAACGGCACAATGACCCCGAGAAGCCCTGCGAAAGCTCTGTTTTTCAAAGCACATTTACACCCATAAAAAGGGCATTTTCCTAGTTTACGACAAAGAACGTTCCAGCTGTGACGAAACAGCTATAACTTTACGACACATATTGCAACTCACAATCTGTTTACGTGCGTTCACTCGGTTTTGCAATATATCCCAGAGCCACAATTCCTCAGGCAATTCTCTCTCCAGCAATGCAAGTGTCACATTATTTTCCAGCAACGAACGCACTTTTAAATCGTTGAAAACTGCAGCCGAAAAATTAAAGGGCAACTAGAAATGTTTGCGAGAGCAATATGTTGTTCGATCTGAAATGAGGTTATGGAGGAGAATCACGTAGGTTAGGAGAATCTCGAGCAGATTGGAGCAAAACTCGGAGCGATTTTGGAGTTATCAGCGATTTTGCGACGCGACGCAACGATAAGGCGAATATGTTGGTTTATTTTCAAGCGAAATTCTAAAAAAAAACATTGGTCAGAATTCTGCCAGCTCATTCTTGTCGTACCACGACGTGCCTTGCGCGACTGTTCCTGAAATATCGCAACCTCAATTTTCGCTTTGAGAAAAACGCACACTCGTCGGGATATTTGAGACCAATTTCTCGCGAAATGGATGAGAAAATTATTCGAGGAAGCAGAATAAATGAATTGTTCTTACTTTTAATGACGAAGCGTTATCTGGAGAGTTAAAATAACTTGGACTCTTGTTTTTGTAAAATAAAATGTACATCCATACAGGATACTAAACCTAACACGTGTTACGTCCCGTGACGTCGCAATCACTCTTCCAAATCATAGACTTTTCTGCTGATAGATTGACGACTTGCTGGCATTTTAAAGAACATGAGAGTTTCGGGCATTTACTCACCAGAGTGCGCGATATGTTCGGGTCTGAGTTCTGCGAAAATTCAAATTTAATTAGGTATTTTGACTTCAACCACCAGCTAACTTCACTTCCTTGAGTGTTGGGGGAAAAACAATGGACCAAATGCATGGGATTCGGTCCATTTTCGACCTATTTTGCAAATATCTTCGTAAAAACTAATTTTTTCTGTGTAAGTCTATTGTAAAAATAGTTTTTATTCTTTAAGAACTATTCAATGAAATCATAAAATGATAGTAGTTATTATTCATTACGAAGATATTACAAAAATAAAGTAGTGTCCCATGCATTTGATCCATTGTTTTCCCCTCAGCATTCATCGAACTGAAGTTAGCTGGTAGTTGAAGTGAAAATACCTAATAAGTATTTTCACTTTACCATTAGCTAGCTTCACTTCGTTGAGTGTTGAGGGGAAAACAATGGACCAAATGCATGGGATTTGGTCTATTTTGGCCCTATTATGTTAATATCTTCGTAAAAACGATTTTTTCTATTTAATTGTATTCTGAAATTAGTCACTATTTTTTAGGAACTATTTGATAAAATAATAAAATAATAATAATTACTCCTTATTACAAAGATTTTACAAAAATAAAGTTTTGCCCCATGCAATTCGTAATATTGCTTGGCCCTTGGCGTGAAGACATCTTGCTATCTGACGTCTCTATGTGAAATACCTCAAGGCGCGAAGTTCAAAAAAAAATTTAGGTAGTTTCTGAAAAATCAAGAGTATTTAATTTTTTTTGTATTTCAAGTATAATTGATTAATTAATTAATCAGGAAACGATATGACAGTCGTTTTTAATGGTCATTCATAGCCCATATGCGTACCTGTATTATGTCACTCACTTAAATATAACAAACGTAACGTGTCATTGTGTTGAACTTGGTCCGGTTGTTGAACCGTGTTAAACTGACAGTCAGCTGATAAATGAGATATTTCAGGTTGGGTGTGAAATCCAAGATGTCTGAACGCCGAAGGCCAAACAATAATACCAGTTGCATGGAATAAAACTTTGTTTTTTGAATAACATGGGAAAAAACTCATTTTTCACCATAATTGTATTCGAATTTTTTTTTTTTTTAAATATTCAATTAAGTTATAAAATCGATCGAATTTTTGGCAACGTTTTCAATATTTTGTTGAATAGCTTTTTGAAAATAAAATTAAATATTTAAATACATTTATAAAGAAAAATAATTTCTCATAAATTATTAAAAAATAAAGTTTCGTCCTATGCAATTCGTATTATTCCTTGACCCTCGACGTGCGGCCATCTTGCCAGCAGACGTCTTTTCCTTTTTTCCACGAACGCACACGTTCTTTCTGTCACATTAACATTTCTGAGCGATTGCAAAGGTTGTGTGTTCGTGATTTCAGTAAGTTTTTAGTCGACAATTTGGAAATCTGTGACGTGACAAGAGAAAATTTTAATAGTTAATTCTAAATGAGTAAAAAACAAACCCAAATTATGTAAATTACGGTGACATTCTAGCTCATATTTAGACTTTCTATGGCGATGAACAGATGGTAATTAAAAAAGACCTTCATTTTTGAGGTTATGCCGCAGATTGTATCATTTTTTGTGATTTTTCCTTATCTTTTTACTTGCAGCTTTCTTGCAAATTTGCAAGGTCACAGGACGAATCTGCTCACAGTTTCCAGAGGTTTTAAAAGGCTTAGAACAGTTAAAAATGAGAAACCGACTGTGTCGATTTTTTCAAATGAAACTGGACCGATGCCTGTTAGGTTCTGGAGAACCTTTGGTTTCACTGTAGGGGTACGTATTTCAATATTTTTTAATTGTTTTGATTCCTACTGAATTCAGGGTGTCTACCCTACCTGGAAAACTTGAAATTTTCCGGGAATTTTTATACAACTTGAGAAACCTGGAAATGTCAGGGACTTTATTTTCGATCAGGATTTTTTTTTAATCAGTGAATTTTTTCGAGAGCGTACTTATTTTTTTTTAAATTGCAATATAAAATTGAATAACAATGATTATTTATTTGTAAAAGTAGCTTTATTTTACTTTATTGATTTATTTTCTTAAAAATTCGTTTTTTAGTTTAAAAATAGTTTTTTTGCTGAAAATTTAACTATTCTATTTTTGGTTAAAAATTGATCGTTTTTAGTTGAAAATTCATGTATTTTGTTGAAAATTTGTTCTCTTTGGTAGAAAATTTATCTTTTTGCTTCAAAATTTAACAGTTTGCAATTTTTTCTCTCTAGGCTGAAAAATCGAAAAATCTTTTTTGGTTGAAATAGCAACTATTACATTTTTTGTTCGAAATTCATCTTTTTTGACATGATAATTTCATTACTGTTTCGTTGAAAACTGAGCTTGTTTGTTGAAAATTCGTTTTTCCTTTGGCTGAAAGTTTTTTTTTTACTGAAAATTTAATTGTTCCACTTGAAACTTACTATTTTGTTAAAAATTATTTTTTTTTACTGCAAATATAACTAACTGTTCCAGTTAACTATTCGATCATTTCAGTTAAGAATGCATTTCTTTGGTTGAGCAATAATTTTTTAAACTAAAATTTAAATATCAATTTTTGTTAGAAAAATTATCTTATTTAGTTGAGAATTCGCCTTTTTTGGTAGAAATTTATCTTCTTGGTTGAAAATTAATCTTTTTGGTTGAAAATCGCAGTATTCTAGTTAAATATTCATTATTTTAGTTGAAAATGCATCTTTCTGGTTGAAAATAAAACAACTTCGTTGAAAGATATCTTTTGTTAAAACTTTATCTTTTTGGTTTAAGATTTATCCAGTCCAATTGAAGATTCATCATATTAGTTAAAAATCCATCACTTGGGTTGAAATTTTGTTTAAATTAATTTTTATAACTGAAAACTTAACAGTTATATTATTTTTTGGCCGAAAATTGATATTTCTTTGTTAAAAATTCTACTATTTGATTGAAAATTTATCTTTTTTAGTTGACAATTCAACTATTTCGTTGAAAATTCATGTATTTTGTTGAAAAATATCTTTTTTTGTACGTATTTCAATATTTTTTAATTGTTTTGTTTGCTACTGAACTCAGGGTGTCTACCCTACCTGGAAAACTTGAAATTTTCCGGGAATTTTTATAAACCTGGAAATGTCAGGGACTTTTCTTCAATCAGGTTTTTTTTTTAATCAGTGAATTTTTTCGATAGCTTACTTATTTTTTTTAAATTGCAATATAAAATTGAATAACAATGATTCTTTATTTGTAAAAGTATCTTCATTTTACTCTATTGAACTATTTTCTTGAAAATTTGTTTTTTAGTTTAAAATTAATTTTTTTTCTGAAAATTTAACTATTCTATTTTTGGTTAAGAATTGATCGTTTTTAGTTTAAAAATAATTTATTTTGTTGGATTTTTTTTTTTCAGTAAATTTATCTTCTTGCTTTAAAATTTAACAGTTTGTTTGTAATTTCTCTCTATTGACTGAAAAATCTTTCTTAGTTGAAAATTCAATTCATGTTGAAAAATATTTTTTGGTTGAAATATCAACTACTACATTTTTCGTTCAGAATCCATCTTTTTCGACATGATAATTTAATTACTGTTTCGTTGAAAACTGAACTTTTTTGTTGAAAATTCGTTTTTTCTTTGGCTGAAAGTTATTTTTTGTTTACTGGAAATGTAATTGTTCCAGTTGAAACTTTTACTTAACTTTTTTTTTCACTTAACTATCAATTTTTGCTAGAAAAATTATTTTATTTAATTGAGAATTCGCCTTTTTTGTTAGAAATTTATCTTCTTGGTTGAAAATTCATCTTTTTGATTGAAAATCCCAGAATTCTAGTTAAATATTCATTATTTTAGTTGAAAATGCATCTTTCTGGTTGAAAATAAAACTATTTCTTTGAAAGATAAACTTTTTGTTAAAACTTTATCTTTTTGGTTTAAGATTCATTCAGTCCAATTGAAGATTCATCATATTAGTTAAAAATCCATCACTTTGGTTGAAATTTTGTTTAAATTAATTTTTATATCTGAAAACTTAAGAGTTATATTATTTTTTGGCTGAAAATTTATATTTCTTAGTTAAAAATTCTACTATTTGGTTGAAAATTTATCTTTTTTAGTTGAAATTCAACTATTTCGTTGAAAATTCATGTATTTTGTTGAAAAATCTCTTTTTTTGTACGTATTTCAATTTTTTTTATTGTTTTGTTTGCTACTGAACTCAGGTTCACTCAGGCTACCTGGAAAACTTGAAATTTTTCGAGAATTTTTATTAACCTGGAAATGTCAGGGACTTTTTTTTCGATCAGGATTTTTTTTATTCAGTGAATTTTTTCGAGATCGTACTTATTTTTTTTAAATTACAATATAACATTGAATAACAATGATTCTTTATTTGTAAAAGTAGCTTTATTTTACTTTATTGAACTATTTTCTTGAAAATTCGTTTTTTAGTTTAAAATTAATTTTTTTTGTGCTGAAAATTCAACTATTCTATTTGTGGTTAAAAACTGATAGTTTGTAGTTGAAAATTCATTTATTTTGTTGGAATTTTTTTTTTTTTTTAGAAAGTTTATTTTTTTGTTTAAAATTTAACAGTTTATTTGCAATTTTTTCTCTATTGACTGAAAAATCTTTCTTAGTTGAAAATTCAATTTATGTTGAAAAATCTTTTTTGGTTGAAATATCAACTACTACATTTTTCGTTCAGAATTAATCTTTTTTTACATGATAATTTAATTACTGTTTCGTTGAAAACTGAGCTTTTTTGTTGAAAATTCGTTTTTCCTTTGGCTGAAAGTAATTTTTTTCTTACTGGAAATTTAATTGTTCCAGTTGAAACTTTTACTATTTTGTTGAAAATTATTATTTTCTTTTTCTGCAAATATAACTAACTCTTCCAGTTAAATATTCGTTTATTTCAGTTAAGAATGCATCAGTTTGGTTGAGCAATATTTTTTTTAACTTAAAATTTAACTATCAATTTTTCTTAGAAAAAATATCTTATTTAGTTGAAAATTCGCCTTTTTTGGTAGAAATTTATCTTCTTGGTTGAAAATTCATCTTTTTGGTTGAAAATTCATCTTTCTGGTTGAAAATAAAACTACTTTGTTGAAAGATAAACTCTTTTGTTAAAACTTTATCTTTTTGGTTAAAGATTCATCCTGTCCAATTGAAGATTCATCATATTAGTTAAAAATCCATCACTTGGGTTGAAATTTTGTTTAAATTAATTTTTATAACTGAAAACTTAACAGTTATATTATTTTTTGGCCGAAAATTGATATTTCTTTGTTAAAAATTCTACTATTTGATTGAAAATTTATCTTTTTTAGTTGACAATTCAACTATTTCGTTGAAAATTCATGTATTTTGTTGAAAAATATCTTTTTTTGTACGTATTTCAATATTTTTTAATTGTTTTGTTTGCTACTGAACTCAGGGTGTCTACCCTACCTGGAAAACTTGAAATTTTCCGGGAATTTTTATAAACCTGGAAATGTCAGGGACTTTTCTTCAATCAGGTTTTTTTTTTAATCAGTGAATTTTTTCGATAGCTTACTTATTTTTTTTAAATTGCAATATAAAATTGAATAACAATGATTCTTTATTTGTAAAAGTATCTTCATTTTACTCTATTGAACTATTTTCTTGAAAATTTGTTTTTTAGTTTAAAATTAATTTTTTTTCTGAAAATTTAACTATTCTATTTTTGGTTAAGAATTGATCGTTTTTAGTTTAAAAATAATTTATTTTGTTGGATTTTTTTTTTTCAGTAAATTTATCTTCTTGCTTTAAAATTTAACAGTTTGTTTGTAATTTCTCTCTATTGACTGAAAAATCTTTCTTAGTTGAAAATTCAATTCATGTTGAAAAATATTTTTTGGTTGAAATATCAACTACTACATTTTTCGTTCAGAATCCATCTTTTTCGACATGATAATTTAATTACTGTTTCGTTGAAAACTGAACTTTTTTGTTGAAAATTCGTTTTTTCTTTGGCTGAAAGTTATTTTTTGTTTACTGGAAATGTAATTGTTCCAGTTGAAACTTTTACTTAACTTTTTTTTTCACTTAACTATCAATTTTTGCTAGAAAAATTATTTTATTTAATTGAGAATTCGCCTTTTTTGTTAGAAATTTATCTTCTTGGTTGAAAATTCATCTTTTTGATTGAAAATCCCAGAATTCTAGTTAAATATTCATTATTTTAGTTGAAAATGCATCTTTCTGGTTGAAAATAAAACTATTTCTTTGAAAGATAAACTTTTTGTTAAAACTTTATCTTTTTGGTTTAAGATTCATTCAGTCCAATTGAAGATTCATCATATTAGTTAAAAATCCATCACTTTGGTTGAAATTTTGTTTAAATTAATTTTTATATCTGAAAATTTAACAGTTATATTAATTTTTGGCTGAAAATTGATATTTCTTAGTTAAAAATTCTACTATTTGGTTGAAAATTTATCTTTTTTAGTTGACAATTCAACTATTTCGTTGAAAATTCATGCATTTTGTTGAAAAATTTCTTTTTTTTTTGGTACGTATTTCACTATTTTTTAATTGCTTTGTTTGAAATTTTCCGGGAATTTTTATATACCTGGAGAAACCTGGAAATGTCAGGGAATTTTTTCGCGGACGTGCTTAATTTTTTTTTGAAATTGCAATATAAAAAAAATAAATATGAGGTATCATTTGTAAAAGTAGCTTTATATTACTGTATTTAACTATGTTATTGAAAATTTTGTTTTTTTGTTTGTTTGAAATCAATTTTTTAATCTGAAATCATGACATTATTCTTTATTAAAAATTGATCGTTTTTAGTTGAAAATGCAAGTATCTGGTTGAAAATTTATGTATTTTGTTGAAAATTTGTTTGTTTTTTTGGCAGAAAATGATTATTCTTGGTTGAAAACTCGTCTTTTTGCTTGAAAATTCAACAGGTTGTTGGAAATTTTTTCTCACTCTTGACTGCAAAATTTTTCATAGTTGAAAATTCAACTCATGTTGAAAAGCCTTTTTTTTTGGTTACATTCATCTGTTTTTGATTAGAAATTCAAATATTTTTTGGTTCAAATATCAACTACTACATTTTTTGTTCAGAATTAATCTTCTTTGGAATAAAAATTCAATTACTTGCTTAAAAATTACACTCTTTTGTTAAAAATTGTTCTTTTTCGTTGAAAATTAAATTTTTTCAAACTGAAAATGTTGAACATACCATCATTTGAGTTAAAAATTCATCTATTCGAACATCAACTTTTTAAATTGAAAAGTTAACTATTTAATTTTTGGTTAAAAAATCATCTTTTTTAGTTGAAAATTCGTTCTTTTTCTGAAAATTAATCTTTTTGGTTGAAAATTCATCTTTTTGGTTGAAAATTCAAGTATTGCAGTTAAATAGTTATTATTTTAGTCGAAAATTAATTTTTGTTGAAAATAAAAGTACATGGTTGTTAACTATTTTGGAAAAAGTCCTCTGTTTGGTTTAAAATGCATTTATTTCAGTTTAAGATTCATTATTTTAGTTGAAAATTATTTTTTTGGTGGAAAATTAATGTTTCCAGTGAAAATTGAACTATTTCATATTTGGTTGAAAACTGTTTTTTTTTAGTTAAAAATTCAGCTATTTGGTTGAAAATTGATCTTTTTTAGTTGAAAATTCATGTATTTTGTTGAAAAATAGTCCTTTTTTGTCATAAAATTAATCTTTTTGGTTAAGCATTTAACTATTTGGTTAAAAATTCATCTATCTTGTTGAAAATGCAATATTTTTACTTGGAAAATAAAAAATTTGAAACGTTTTAAATTGAATTCAAAAGAATAACCACATTAACTTGAACTAAGTATGCACTGCATTTTAAATATAAGAAGATTAGATAAAAACTTGTTTTAATTATTATTCAAATTTATGGACTTTAGAGACCAATTCAAGAAATTATTATGTTTTTAGTATTATTTAATTGATCGATAGTGCTAATATATTTAAGAATATCTTATAGTATAATTTGTCAAAGCTTTCTAAATTAAACATGTTAATTGAATCCCCAAAAACAAACAAAAAAAAGTATGTATAATTAACTCGCGAAACTGTATACATATTCCGAATGAATTGTCTTTAAAAATGCGAAATATTTAAATGGCTCCGTATAATATGAAAAGTATGAATTTCTGTTGACTTTTGACTAGATTATCTACTTACTTAGAGTATACTAAAAACTTGTATTGTGTGTTTCAGATTAGTGGAGCTTCAATAGCAGGTGCAGCAATTTGGGAATATGAGAAAATTCGGACGAGGACTTACAATTTAATACATCATATTCAACTACCTCGAATTCCAGTCAGTATATTATATAAAGTTTTCTGTGTTCAGGTTCTACAAAAAACTAATGAAAACAATCAAGAAATTGAGCACCCTCAAGAAAAATATTATAGGAAAATCAGTATAAGCCTATAATGATTTATTACAGAAAATCCCTGTAAAAATTACAGAAAAGTCCCTTTAAATCCATGAAAATCTTTGAAAATCGTAAAATTCCATAAAAATAAGTAGAAATCATTTGCAATCCTTCAAATATAAATTAAATTAAAATTATTCATTAAAGTTCTCTAAAAAAAAACGTTCAATTCCCTAGAAATCTTTGAAATTCTTTGAGATTGAATAAAATCCTTTAAGTCTTGTGAAATTTCCTGAAATACATTACAATCCCTTGGAATTTTAAAAATCAGCCTTGATCTTTGAAATACTTGTAGGCCCTATAAAATCCCTTAAAGCATGTGAAATTGCTTGAAATCTTTGGAAATCCTACAAAATTCTTTGAAATCTTTTAAAATAACTTACTGTCTTTAAAGTCCTTTTAATTTTTTTAATTTTTTCATATCCCTTGGAATCCCTTGACAAATTTTTTGGTTGAAAGTTCTATTACTTGATTGAAAATTGAACTCCTTTGTTAATTTTTTTTTTTTTTTAACGATTCATCATTTTAATTGAAACCCCATCTCTTCGGTTGCAAATTGAACTATTCTTTTGAAAATTCGATTTTTTAAACTAATTTTTTTAACTTAAAATTCAACTATTTTGTTGAAAAATCGTATTTTTTTGGTATAAAATTAATGTTTTTGGTTGAAAATTTAATTACTTTTTCGAAAATTAAATTTCTTTATTAAAAATTTATTTTTTTTGGTTGAAGATTCATCTCTTTTAATTGAAAATTCTACTTTTTTGGAAACTCACTTTTTGTTGGTTCGAAAATTATTTTTTTAACTGTAGATTTAACTATTTTGTTGAATATTCAACTACTTGCTTGAAAATGTAACTCCCATGTTAAAAAGTTATTTTTTGTTGTTGTTGAAGATTTATCTTTTTAATTGAAAATTCATCTCATTATGTTTTTAAATGACAATTTAAGCAATACAGTTAAATATTCTATCATTTTATTTGAATTTTTTTTCATTTGTTGAAAATTAATTTTTAGCTGAATATTTAACTTGCAATTTTTTGTTGAAAATTCTGTTTTTTAGGTCACAAATTTAACAATTTTGTTGAACATTCAACAATTTGTTTTGAAAATTCAACTATTTTTTTGAAAATTTAATTATTTTATTGAAAATTATTGGATTGGAATTTTTTGGATATTTGAATTTTTTACCATAAAATCAGAGTTTGGGGTTGTATGAGAAATTTCGCATATGAAGCCTGTTTTTAGTTCCACTAGAACTACAAATTCTACTATATTTCGTGAAAAGTATTTTTTCACTGTAAAAACAGTACATGGAAAAATTAATTTTTCTGTCCTGGAAAACTTGGAAAAGTCCAGTTTTTTTTTTTTTAGAAGAAACGCTAGACATCCTAAATTAATCAATAACTGATCATTTAATAATTGTGTGACTAAAAATTTGTTATATCCGAAATAATTATACACTTCACTGAAAACCTTTTTTTAATCATGAACATATGAACATATAAAACCTAATTTTTACTTCTTAAAATAAAAAAAAACAATTAAAAAAAATGAAGTGCAATTCAAAATTTTTTCAAAAGTTATTGCACAACAAAACTTAATAATAATTTTTTGTTAGAAAAGGGGCTTAAGAGCTGAAGCAGAAACTTGGTGGAGAAATTTAACTCCTGGAGAAAGAATATTTATACCCATATGCTTTCTAAATGTTCTCGTATTCGTTGCGTGGAGGATACCAGCTTTCAATAAAGCCATGAATCTGTACTTCACCTCGAATCCAGCTGCTCGTAAGTAACTTACAAAGAATAAAGTAGCTTTATAGTTGCTGTATTGTATGAGAAAGGTATTTTCTGGCCAGCTGTACCGCATCCGTAGGCGATTGTAATTACAGGGTAGCCGTTTTAATCGAGTACAAAATTTCCGGGTTTTCCCCTTTCGCAAAAATTTTGTACCGTCATTGAAATAAAAAAAATTCGAGCTCTTAAAACTGAACACTATTTCATTCAGACTTATCAAAACTGAACTGCAAGAATTTCAAACTTTTAAAATTGAAGCTTAAACAGTTTTTAATCAGAAATGTTGTATTCAAAGTAAATTTTGCCGTTAAACTGAACAATTTCAATTGACAAACTTTTGTCAATTTAACAGTTCAAAGATTTCGGATTAAACAATGTAAACCCATATTATCATTTGCAATACACTACATTGAAGAATGAATCAATACATTTGTAAAATTTCAAAATTATATTATTTTGCATTTTTTTTATAAATTAGAATATAAATTATTTTAATTTTAAGTAGTTTGAAATTAATAATGGTTTGATTATTATTTACATCAATATTGGTTTTTAAATATTTTAAAATATTCTCTTAAAAATAATTTTTCAAAACAAAAGAGCATTTTAAATTTTCCTAGGAATCGTAGCAAATTTGTATCATTTAAACGAAAATTTGAAATCTTCAAATTTTTAAATCCTTCTTTAACAATTTTGTCAATGTTTTGAAATATTATTAAAGACTTTCGAACTCTTTAAAAATCTACATTAAACAAAAATTGAAATTCTTTCAAATTTTTTATTATTTTGACATTCTTTCAAAACTTAAATATATTTTAAAATGATTCAAGTTTTTTTTTTAATTTTGATATATTAAAAAAAATCCTTTTATATCTTCCAGATTATTTTTTGACAATTTTCGAAATCTTTTGAAACCTTTGAAAATCTTTTTTAATAGATATTTCCTGAAAATTAAGTTTTTAAATAAAAAAATCATTTCAAATATTTGTGAGAATATTAAGAAAATTTTGGTATTCTCTTTAAAGCTTTCAACACCCTGAAAAAGCTTCAATATTTTATTTCGAAATCTTCAAAAATTTACATTTAAAAAATGTAATCTTTTAAAATTTTCAATTATTTAAAAAAATGGTTTCAAAACTTTTAAACATCTTTCAAAATGTTTTGAAATTTTCTCAATAGTTTTTTGAAACCATGAAAAAATAAAAAATTTCCTTAAGATCTTCCAGATCCTTTTTTGACAATTTTGTAAATCTTTTGAAATATTATTAATTACTTTCTTAAAATTATTTTTTCAAAATAAATTTAAAAAAAATTTTCCAGGAAATTTTCTTATTATCTTGAAACCTTCCAAAATAATTAAAAAGCTTCCAACTTTTATTGCGAAATCTTAAAAAATCTACATTAAAAAAAGGTTTGAATCTTAAAATTTTTAATTATTTTTGAATTTGTTCAAAACTTTAAAATATCTTTTAAAATGATTCGACTTTTTCATATATATTTTTTTAAATCTTGAAAAATGAAAGAAATTGTCTTTAAATCTTTCAGATTATTTCTTAAACAATTTTCGATATCTTTTAAAATCATTGGTAACCTTTGAAAATATTTTTTAATATACTTGTAAAATTAACTTTTTAAAATAAAAAATCATTTGAAATATTCTTAGGAATCTTAAGAAAAATTTATTTATTCTATTGAAACCTTTCAAAATTCTTAACAAGCTTATACATTTTTTGTTCAAAATCTTCAAAAATCTCGATTTTTGATTATTTATATTTACGATTGATCAACTCAAAAGTTTTATATGAACAAATTTCCATTTCAAACACTTTTAATTTGTAATTGCTTAAGTATTAACAACAGCAGTTTAGAATTCTTTAAATTGAAAAAATTAACAAAAAAGTTGAAATCGACATTTTTTTAAAATGTTAATTATATCATGTGTTATTAAATTTGTGATATTCCAAGCAATCGTATAGATTTTTTTGTGTCTACTCACCTGGAAAACCTGTAATTGTCAGGGAGTTATTATATACCTGGAAAAATATGAAAATGTCAGGGAGTTTTGTTTAAACTCAGGGAATTTTTTCGAGAGCGTGTCTAAATTAAAAAAAATTGAAATATATGATTGAACAACAATGTTTTCATTTTTTTGAGTAGCTGTATGTTATTGGATTTAACTATTTTGTTGAATTTTTTTTTTTATTTTTTTTTTGGTAGGAAATTAATTTTTTTAGCTGAAAATTCAAGCATTTGCTTAAAAATGTGACCTTTTTAGTAGAAAATTAATTTTGTTAATTGAAAATTCAATAGTTTGGTTGAAATTTTTTTCTCTCTTGACTGAAAAATCTGACTTAGTAGAAAATTCTTCTTTTTGGTCGAATTCAACTGTTTCTTGTTTAAAATAAAAATCGTTTTTGTTTGAAAATTCAACTAAGTATTTAAAAATTGAACTATTCTATTGAAAATGCTTTTTTTTTGTTTAAAATTAATTTATCATTTTAGTTGAACATTAATCTCGTTAGTTGAAAATCAATTTTTTTAACTGAAAATTATTTTTTTTTTAGTTGAAAATTTATGTATTTAGTTCATAATTCGTCTTTTTTGGTAGAAAATTAATCTTCTGGGTTGAAAATTGAACTATTCCAGTTGAAGATTCATCATGTTAGTTAAAAACTCAATAACTTGGTTGAATGTTAAACTCTGATCAGCAATTCATTTTTTTTATAAGATTCATTATTTTGATTGAAAATTTAACTATTTTGTTGAAAACTGTTTGTTTGTTTGTTGAAAATTAATTTTTTAACTGAAAATCTAACTGTTCACTTTTTGTTGAAAAAATCTATTTTTTAGTAAAAAATTGATGCATTTTATCAAAAATTGGTCTTTTATAGTAGAAAATTAATTTTCTTGGTTGAAAATTCAACTATTCCGGTTGAAGATTCATAATTTCAGTTGAAAATTCAATAAATTTGTTGAAAGTTTTTTTTTGTTCAAGATTTATTATTTTAATAGAAAATTAATCACTGGTTGAAAATTTAATTTTTTATTTTTGGTTGAAAATGTATCCTTTTTAGTTGAAAATTCAACTGTTTGGTTGAATATTCATGTATTATGTTGAACATTCGACTTTTTTGGAAGAAAATTAATCTTTTTGTTTGGAAATTCAACTATTTGGTTCATCTATCTTGTTGAGAATTCAAAATTTTTACCTGAAAAGTTATGAATTTGAAGCAATTTAACATGAAGAAAATATTTTCGTGAAAAATCTCCTAATTTCCCCTGTTTTTACAGAGTATCTACTGACCTGGAAAATATTTTTCATTCAAAATATTAATATGTCAAAAATGTACTGAATTTTAAGTATACAAAGATAAATGTTTTAATTATTATTCAAATTCGTGGACTTTAGGAAGAAAATGAAGAAATGATGAATTATGTATTAAGTATTATTTATTTATTTATTCATTCGGTGGTGACAATATATTTATGAATATCTTGTAAAATAATTTTTAAAGCTTTCTGAATGAAAAATAATAATAAAATCCCTAGAAGCGGGTACCATTAAGAGATTGCTGATCCATTATAAAGTTACTTTCACAAATGAAGAAAAAAATAGTTCTTCAATTTTACATTTGAATATTTTTACACATTTAGATATTTAGAAGGACTGACAAAAACATAATTTACATATTTTTTGTGTAAGAAATTAATGCAGAAAAACTAGCGATGATGCAGCTTGCTAGAAATACTGAAAATAATTCATCATACCGTCTATTCAGGTATTTTTCTTTGATCAAAGGTGTGGTGGGACTTCCAATGCTGCTGTCGACATTTTCGCATTATTCCTTTTGGCACATGGCTATAAATATGTACGTTCTGCACAATATCTCCACCCCGGCAGTTCAGACACTTGGAGCCGAACAATTCGTAGCCATGTATTTGATTAGTGGTGTGGTTGGAAATTTCGCCAGTCACATGTACAAAGTATATTTAAATCAAGCTGGACAATCTTTGGGAGCCGTAAGTATTGATTAAAGGGTAATTTATTCCAAGAAGGGGAAAGTAGTGGAAATGAGGGGTGGGCAAGTATGTGAAATGAGGGCTGGGGAAGTAGGGGAAACGAGGGAGGGGAAGTGATGAGAGGAAAAGAAGGGAAATGAGGGTTGGGAAAGTATGGAGAGGGGAAGTAGGGAAAATGAAGAGAGGAAAAGTAGTCAAAGCAGGGGAAATTATGGGAGGCAAAGTAGGGATAATGAGGGGAGGGGGACTAGGGAAAATTATTGGAGGGCAAGTAGGGGAAATTAGGGGTGGTAACGAGGAGTGGGATGTTAGAGGAGTGAAGGGGAACTATGGGCAATGAAGGATGGGGATATGAAGGGAGGAAAAGTAGGGGAAGACAGGAGACATGAAGTAGGGGAAATGATTAGAATGAAGTAGGGGAAGTGAATGGAGGGGAAGTATAGGGAATGAGGGAAAGGGAGGGGAAATGAGAGTTGGGAAAATATTGGGAGAGTAAGTAGGTGAAAAAAGCAGGGGAAATGAGGGGTGTAAACGTAGGTGAAGTAAGGGAAATTATGCATGGGGAAGTATGGGAAATGAGGGGTGGAAAATTAGAGCAATTGAGGGGAGGGGAAGTATGAGTAATGAGGGATGGGGATATGAAGGGAGTGAAAGTAGTGGAAATGTGGGGAGATGAAGTAGGGGAAATGATTGGACGGCAAGTAGGGGAAGTCAATGGAGGGGAAATGAGGGAAAGGGAAGTAGGAGATACGATGGTGGGGAAGTGAGGGAATGGGCATCAGAGGGAATTTATGGGAGGGCAAGTATGGGGAAATGAGTGTTGGGCACGTAGGGGAATGAGGGGTTGGGGAGTAGGGAAAATGTGGGGAGTGGTGTAGGGGAATGGAGGGTTTGCAATTAGTGAAAGTTAGGGGTGTGGAATATGGTTAATGAGGGTTGGGGGTTGAGGAGAGGAAAAGTAGTAGAGATGAATTAGGGGAAATGATTGGACGGCAAGTAGGGGAAGTAGAGGAAGTAAATGGAGGGGAAGTATGGGAAATGGAAATTAGAGCATATGAGGTCTTTTGGGTAAAAGTTCTACTATTTGATAAAAAATTTCATTATTTTGTTGAAAGTTCAACTGGTTTGTTAAAAAATCATCTTTTTGGTTGAAAATTCAACTATTTGTATTATAGTAGTATATAGAAGAAGCATTAGTGATTCTTTAAATAGTAGACAAACTAAAGCTTTCATTTTGATCAATTTAAGAAAAGAAATTTACAAAAAATACACAATTACAAAATAATACAAACCATTTTTAAAATACAATTACAAATCAGACAAATCAAATTTTGTATTTGAAATGGTTATTTTTCGAGCTGGAAAAGGGAAGGGGGAAATTCTATCGCACCCTTTCCTTTTGCCAGCTTTATGATTTTTTTTACAAAAATTGTCAGAATTATTTTATTTGTAAATTTATGATCAAAAAGTCTTTTCTATTCATGCATCAACTTTGAATTATGTTCATGAAAAAAGTTTTACTATAAAAAACAAATTTTTAAAATACTATTGAGTGCTAAAAAAATGCAATAAATGTTTTTAGAAATCCTTCGGTCAGTTTCAAGATATTAGTGGTGAAACTAAGTCCTCCAAATTTCATCAATTTATCTGCAAACGTTTTAAAGTCATCGTGTTCACAAAAAAGTGTGACATCCACACACATACACACATACGGACAATTGCTTAGAACATTGTATTAGGCAATTTAAAATTGAGGAAGGTTTAATCAAATGAATTAAAATCTTTTGGAAAAGGTCATCATTACAAAGCTTCCTCCATGAGGAAGCAAAATTCATGTATTTTGGTAAAAATAATATTTTTTTTTATAAATTTAATCTTTTTTTGTTAAAAATGCAACTGTTTGGTTGAAAGTTAATCTTTTATGGTTGAGGATTCAACTATTTTGTTGAAAAGTTGTGTTTTTTGTTTGAATTCAACTTGGTTTGATTTGAAATAAAAAAATTTTCTGGTTGAGATATTAACCATCACATTTTTCGATGAAAATTCATCTTTTTTGGTTAAACATTCATCATTTTAGTTAAAAATATCTTTTATTCAAAATTCTTTTTTTTTGTTGTTGTAAATTAATTTTTTAAACTGATAATTTAATTAATCCCGTTTCTATTGAAAATTTATCTTTTTTAAGTCGAAAATTCAACTATTTGGTTGAAAATAAATGTATTTTGTTAGAAATTCGTCTTTTTTGGTCAAACAATTCATCCTTTGGGTTGAAAATTGATGTATTTTTTTGAAAATTTATCTTTCTTGGTAGCAAATTAATTTTTTTACTTGAAAATTCATCTTAGTTGAAAATTTAATTTTTCACTGAAAATTGAACTATTCGGTCTATGGTTGAAAATTTATTTTTTTTTAGTTGAAATGGCACTTATTTTGTTAAAAATTGTACTTTTCTTAGAAGAAAATTAATCTTATTGGTTGAAAATTCAACTATTGTGGTTAAGATTCGTTTTAATTGGAAATGCATCTTTTTGGTTTATACTTCAACTATTACAGTATAAGATTTATCATTTTAGTTGAAAATTCATCTCTTTGGTTGCAAAAGTAGCTATTTTATTTTAAATTCCTTCTATTTTTCTGGTTGAAAAATAATTTTTTTACCGGAAAATTGAATTATTTCGTTGAAAATGTTTCTTTTTTTTAATTTTAAATTCGTTTTTTGGTTAAAATTGTAACTAATCCAGTAAAATATTTCATAATTATAGTTAAAAATTCATCTCCTGGTTAAAAATTTTTTTTTTTCTACTGAAAATTTAACTGTTACATTTTTGGATGAAAATATATATTTTTGGTAGAAAATTCAACTATTTGGTCGACATTTGAACTACTTGGTTATAAATCCATCCTTTAAATTGAAGATTCATCATTTTAGTTAAAAATTCCTTTCTTTGGTTGAAAATTTAACTATATTGTTGAAAATTCGTGTTTTTTGTTTGAATTCAAATAATATTTTTTCTGGTTGAAATATCAACTATTAAATTTTTCGTTGAGAATTCATCTTTTTTTGGATAAACATTCATCAGTTTAGTTGAATATCTCTTTGATTCAAAATTATTATTTTTTTTTTAATAACTTTTAACTGAAAATTTAATTATTCCCATTTTTTCTTAAAAATGTATTTTTTGTAAATCGAAAATTCAACTATTTGGTTAAAAATTCAAGTATTTTGTTGAAAATTCGTTTTTTATATAGAGAATTAATCTTTTTGGTTTAAAATTCAACTATTCGGTAGAAAATCCATTTATTTTGTTGAAAATTCAATATTTTTACTTCGAACCTTACAAATTTGAAGGGTTTTAAATTGAACTTAATGCAGTATCCACAATCATTTTATTTAAAGGAATTAATTCCCGTATTTCCGTGAAAAATCTCTTAATTTCTCTAGTTTGTATAGCATTTTGGTCTAAGCCTGTCATAAATGCAGTTCCAAAAATGTTTTTTGGCTCTTAAAATCGAATTAAGGAACTGAAATACAATAAAAAAAAAATCTTGTTTTACAGTCTGGCTCTATAATGGGTGTCCTCGGATATACATGTACCCAATTTCCATCAGCGGAGCTTTGTTTAATCTTCCTTCCCATGTTTACATTTTCAGCATCGCAGGTACTTTCCAATTTAAAGTATTTTATTTTTAATTATTCAATTTTTTTTTTTTAATTCATTCGTAATTTTTTTAGGCATTGAAAGCTGTAATTGCTATAGATTTAGCAGGGGCCGTTATGCGATGGAAGGTTCTTGATCACGCTGCGCATCTTGGTGGCGTTTTTACTGGCATGTAAGCATACAACAAATTTCAAAAATGTTACAGGGTTGCGAAAGATTAAGGAATTTTGGAAAGTCTGGGGAATAGCAGAGAAATCCTGAAAGAGTCAGGGAATTTTTGATAAATTGAAGCTGAAGTTTATGAGTCATTCACAAATTACGTAAGGAATTTTGATCACAAAAACTTGCTAAGATTTTATAAACTTAGGGAATGAACATACATAAAAATTCTGTTAATTAAATAAACGTGGAACCTTGATGAAATTAGATTTAGAAAAGAAAATGTGTTAAAAACAAATAAGTCTTACAAACGTATGATTTTAGATTTTTTTGGTTGAAAATTCATCTTGTGGTTAAAAATTTTATGAATATAGTTGAAAATGTTATTATTTGGTTGAAAATGAACTTTTTTGTTGAAAAATAATATTTTCAATTTAAAAATACAACTGTTTTGTAGAAATTTCGTCTTTTTTGCATGATTTTTTTCCTTATAGCCTGAAAAATCTTTGTTCATTAAAAATTCAACTTTTCTATTAAAATTTCGTCTTTTTGGTTTAAAAATGTTGTTGTTATCGCATAAATTTCACATTTTTTCACTAAAAATGCAATTGTTTGGTCAAAATGTTTGGTTTAAACTTTACAGTATTTTTTCGTTGAAATATCAATTACTACACTTTTCGTTGAGAATTCTTCATTTTTAGTTCGAAAATATTTTCTGTTGGTTGAAATTTTTTTTTTTAAATTAATTTTTTAAACTGAAATTTTACTTTTCAATGTTCGGGTGAAAATTTATTTCTTTGGTTGAAAATGTAACTAATTTGTTAAAAATTCTTTTTTTTGTATGATTTCAAATTAATTTTCAAAACTGAAAATGTAACTATTCTATTTCTGCCTCAAAATGTATCTTTTTTAGTTGAAAATTTATTTTTGTTGTTTAAAAATCGTCTTTTCGGAATGAAAATTTAATTATTTTGTTCGGAAATTCAACTGTTCGGTTAAAAATTCTTTTCTTTTTTTTTTAAATTAATTTTGTAAAATGAAAATTAATTTACCTTTAAATGTTGCTTTGATAATTCATTTCTTTGGTTGAAAATTCTTTTGTTATGATTTAAAATTAATTTTCGAAACTAAAAATGCAACTATTCCATTTCTGTATCAAAATTTATCGGTTTTAGTTGAAAATTTATTGCTGTTCTTAAAACTCGTCTTTTCGGGTTGAAAATTGAATTCTTTTGTTCGAAAATTCAACTGTTCGGTTGAAAATTCTTTTTTTTTGTGCTGAAAATTAATTTTGTAGACTGAAAATTAATTTACTTTCCAATTTTGCGTTGAAAATTAATTTCTTTGGTTGTAAATTTGACTATGTTGAAAATTGTTTTTTTTTTATGATTTACAATTAATTTTCGAAACTGAAAATACAACTATTCCATTTCTGCCTCAAAATTTATCAGTTTTAGTTGAAAATTTATTTTTGCTGTTTAAAACTCATCTTTTCTGGTTGAAAATTGAATTATTTTGTTCGAAAATTCAACTGTTAGGTTAAAAATGAATCTTTTTTGTTTGAAAGTTCATGCATTTTGTTGAAAGTTTGTCTTTTTGAGTAGAAAATTAATCTTTTTGGTTGAAAATTAATATCTTTGTATGAAAATTAAACAATTTTGTGGAACATTCGTTTTTTTCGTTTAAAACTAAGTTTTAATCTGAAAACGTTTTCCTGCAAATTCGTCTTTTTGAAATGAACTCAACTTTTGCTGATTTAAAATAAACCATTTTTTTCTATGGAAATATCAACTATAACACTTTTTGTAGAGAGTTCATTTTTTTGGTTGAATATTCAATTATTTGGTTGAAAATTCAACTATTTTGTTGAATGTCTTTTTTCGGTTTAAGTTTTTTTTTGCACTGAAAATTGAATTATTCCATTTTTGATTCAAAGTTTATCTTTTTGAGTTGAAAACTCAACTATTTGGTAGAAAATTCATGTCTTTTGTTGAAAAGTCGTTTTTTTTGCTTTAAAATGCAACCGTTTGATTACAAATTTAACTATTTTGTTAATTTTTTTTTATAGTTTTTTTCAACTTAAAATTTAACTATTCTATTTCTGGTTGAAAATTTAGCTTTTGTAATTAAAAATTCATGTATTTTTTCAAAATTTGTGTTGTTTGATAGAAAATTCTTCTTTTTGGTTGAAAATTAATTTTTGTTGTTTGAAAATTCGTTTTTTTTTATTAATTTTTTTTTAAATTGTAATTATTCTATATTTGTTTGGAAATTGATTTTTTTAGTTAAAAATTGATTCATTCTATTTAAAACTCGTCTTTCTTAGTTGAAAATTGAATTATTTCAGTAAGTCAATAAATAAATGAAAGATTCACATCTTCTGGTTGAAAACTCAACTGTTTTGCAGGAAATTCGTCTTTTTGGTATGAAAATTCAAAATGTTGGATGATTTTTTTTTCTTTGTTGACTGGAAAATCTTTCTTGGTTGAAAATTCAACTATTTTGTTGAATGTCTTTTTTTTGTTCAAGTGTTTTTGCACTGAAAATTGAATTATTCGATTTTTGATTCAAAGTTTATCTTTTTGAGTTGAAAACTCAACTATTTGGTAGAAAATTCATGTCTTCTGTTGAAAAGTCGTTTTTTTTGCTTTAAAATTCAACCGTTTGATTACAAATTTAACTATTTTGTTAAATTTGTTTTTTTATAGTTTTTTAACTTAAAATTTAACTATTCTATTTCTGGTTGAAAATGTAGCTTTTTAAATAAAAAATTCGTGTATTTTTTCCAAATTTGTGTTTGATAGAAAATTCTTCTTTTTGGTTAAAAATTAATTTTTGTTGTTTGAAAATTCGTTTTTTTTTTAATTAATTTTTTTTCGAAATTGTAATTATTCTATATTTGCTTGGAAATTGATCTTTTTTAGTCAAAAATTGATTCATTCTATTGAAAACTCGTCTTTCTTAGTTGAAAATTCAATTATTTCAGTAAATCAATAAATAATAATCAATAATCAATAATATCAATCAATAATCACATCTTCTGGTTGAAAACTCAACTGTTTTGCAAAAAATTCGTCTTTTTGGTATAAAAATTCAAAATTCTGGATGAGTTTTTTTTTTCTTTGTTGACTGGAAAATCTTTTTTGGTTGAAAATTTAACTCTTGCGTTAAAAATATTTCTCCTTTTTCTTGAAAAATTTGTCTAGTATGGTTGAGGATTCAACTAATTTGTTGAAAATTCGGGTTTTTTTGTTGTTTTTTTTAATTAAACTGAGTTTGATTGTTAAACAAAATATTTCTTGAAAAATTGAACTATTTTGTTGAAAATTTCTTGTTGTAACGGAAAATTTAATCCATCCATTTTTTGTTCAAAATTGATCATTTTGAGTTGAAAACTCAACTATTTGATTCAAAATTCGTGTATTTTACGCGTGTCTTACGTAGTTTGTGGATGAGCTCCTTATAAAATTTTGTATGTTCGTCACTAAATGTCTTTAACAAAATTTAGAAACAAACATTTTTTTCATTATCATTATTGATCTCCTAGGTATTTCGAAACTGGAATCTTGTAGTAACCCTGTATTGAAAAGTATTTAAAAATGAAATAATATAAATAATTCCAATTTCCTTATAGATAATAAAAAATTGGTATTACAGATTGTGGGAGAAGTGGGCCAACGCAAACATCTGGCAAAAGCGCAAACCTCTCCTAATGATGTGGCACAAATTTCGTGAACCTCCACGCTCGAACTGAAAACCCCTTTTTCGACATTTTATCGGAAATTTCCTACGCGCCACGCGACGAGAGCGAGAGAAACGACTAGATTGCAAACTCAGAGAAAGTGTAAATTCAATATTTTTATTGTTAACTTCGATCGTTATCGCGACACAGTGTGCATGAGTGTGTAAAGTATAAAAACATAAAATTATATACACTCGATCAGCTGACTTTTCAGCAATATTTTTATTCCATCAGTTTGGTGAACAATTTACAACGATAGACAGAAACTTGACTTAAAAAAGAGAACTTGATTAAAAAATGGTATAAAAGTTACAAAAGTATATTATAGTTTTATTCTGCTTTTGTCTGCCGCTAAAATTACTCGCTTATAAGAAATCTCCTCAGCTTTTGAGATATTTTGCATGATGTTTGATGTGGTCTTCGATGAAGGAGGCGATGAAAAAATAACTGTGATCATAGCCCTCTTCCATTCTGAGCACCAACGGCATTCTGGCGGCATGTGCTGCTGCTACCAAATTTTCAGGTAAGAGTTCTTTGGGATGGAAGTTGTCTTCTCTGCCCTGTGAAAATAAGTGATCCCATCTTCAATACAAATAACAAATAACAAGATAACAAATAAATACAAAGACCGGTCCCTCCTATATCCCCTATTCTGCCCTATATTCATTTATGATCCCTAAAATACCCTATTTTCAAGATTTATTCCCTATGGTACCCTATTTGCAGCCCATAATGGAACTTTAACAAAATGTATAATAAGATCAAAGTTTCCAATAGTTAACTTTTTTCTCACATCAATTTTTAAAAGGAAAATATCACCAGGGTGTCCAGCGTGTTTGAAAACCTGGAATTCTCCTTGAATTTTGTTCGAACCTTGGAAATATCATTGAATTGTTCACGAGAACCTTGAATTAAATTTTTTTTCTTTTAAAAGGGTTATTTTATTGAAATGCTAATCTCGTTTAGAAGAAATCTTGCTACTGAAAAGTTTCCAATTTACCAAGATATAATTTATCTTTTACTCATTACAGAATAAATAAAGAGATTTCTAGGCATTTTTTGTAGACTTTATCAATTATTTTATAGATTGCAATGAACGGACTTTAATATCGTGAATAAATCTACAAGTTTTTAGTTTCGTCTCCGCTAATATAGAATTTTGAATTTTTTAAAATATTTTTGAAATCCTTCTAATTCATTGAAATATTTGTAAAATTTTTAAAATCTTCGAAATATTGTTGACATTTTTCGAAATCTTTTAAAATCTTTGTGAAATCATTAAAATATTTGGGAAATTTTTTTAATCTTCTGAAAACTTTTAATTTATTTGAAATATTTTGAATTATTTGAAATCTTTTAAATATTTGAAATCCTTAGAAATTGTTGAAATCTCTTCATTTTTTTTCTTTGAAAACCTTTGTTTAAAATCTTCGAAATATTGTTGAAATCTTTGAAATTTTTCGAAATATTTTAAAATCTTTGTGAAAAATTTGAAGTATTTGTGAAATCATTAAAATATTTGTTAAATATTTAAAAATCTTCGAATTCTTGTTGAAGTTATTAAAATTTGGTGATATCTTTGAAATATTTATAAAATCTTTTGATTTTTTTTTATCTTTGTGAAATCTTTGAAATATTTGTAAATTGTTTTTAATGTTTTTAATTTTTGTGAAATCCTTGTGGAATCATTGAAATACTTGTTAAATCTTTTAAAATATTCAAAATATTGTTGAAATCTTTTTTTTTCGAAATCTTTATGAAACAGTTTCAGAATTAGAATGAGCCATGGCTATATATCCGATTTTTTAAGGGTTTCAGTACTCGGTTTTTGAGTGTACACCAGATTACAAAACATTACTAAAGATTTCAAAAGGTTTCAAATTATTTAAAAGGACTTTAAAAATTTTACAAAGATTTCACAGATTTAAAAGATTTAAAAGATTTAAAAAAGGCGCGTACACCAGATTTCAAATAATTTCACAACAATTTCACAAAGCTTTTAAAATGTTCAAAATATTTCAAGAATTTCAAAGATTTGAAAAAGGCGTGTACACCATATTTCAAAAATTTCACAAAGATTTTACACATATTTCAAAGATTTCAATGATTTCAATCGAACACAAAAGATTTCACAATCAAAGATTAAAGAAAGCTTTCAAAAATATTTCAAAGATTTCATAAAAATTTCACAAGGATTTCAAAAATTTTAAAGATTTCAAATATTTTACAAAATTTTTTAAAAATTCCAAAAGATTTCACAGAAATTTCAAAATTTCAAACAGATTTTAAGTAATTCAAGAGATTTCAACGAATTCACAAAGATTTCACAAAGATTACAAGGATTTCAAAGGCGACTTATGTTGACAAAAAAATTAAGAATCTTTTGTATTTATGGTTCTGCTTTCTTTAAAAATGGTTGGCCAATAAAACATTAAATGACTCATTTGTTACATCTATAACAAACGGCTTTTTCATTATTTAATGCAAAAAAAAATGAGACCTGGGAAAACTTGACTTCTTGACCTGGAAAAGCATGGTTTAATCACTATAGCTATATACATATTTCTGAATTTTCTTGAAATATTTTGAAATAACTCAGGGTATTTTTAAAGATTCGGATACATTTGTAATAGATTTCAATAATTTGAAGACATTTTAAAGATTTTAGTGTATTTTTATAACGCCTAAGGCATTTTCAAGAGTTTTTAATTGGAAATATTTTGGGGAATTTTAAAAGGTTTCAAGGAATTATTAATTAATTTCAGTAATTTGAAGGGATGTCAAAGCTTCCTAACTTTTTTTAAATTCTTTGGAATTCTCTTGAATTTTTCATTTTCTTGAATTTTATGAATTGACTTTAATTTTTTAATTCACTTGAGTTCTTTTAAATCTACTCAATTCTGCTTAATTGAATGGATTTCTTGAATTTTTAGAAGCTTATATTTAATTGATCCTGAAGATCAATTGATAAGATGATCAAATGATTTGAAATATTTTTAAGTATTTTTTCAAAGTCATCGGCATTTTCAAGAACTTTTAAACATTTCAAAAGACTAAAGGATTTTAAATATTTCAAGTTATTTAAAAATATTACACAGACAATTTTAATTGATTTCAGTTAGAGCTTTAAAAAGTTTCAAGGGATTTCAAAAGATATCGAAGGACTTGAAATATTTTAGGAAATTTTTAATGATTCCCATACAATTTTAATTTATTTCAGTTTAAAGGGATTTCAAATACTTTTAAATATTTTAGAGTATTTGAAAAATTACCAGGCATTTTCAAGAGATTTAAACAATTTAAAATGTTTCCAAGGTTTTTAATATTTTTAAGGGATTTGAAAAAAATTTGCATGCGGTTGTAAAGAATTTCCTAGAATTTCAGAAGATATGTAAGGATTTTAACATATTTGAAAACAGTCCAAGGGATTTTATAAGATTTCTGAGGATTTCAATGCTTTTATGGGGTTTGAAGAGCTCTCAAGGTATATTAATCAATTTTCCAGGATTTCAGGAAGTATCAGAATTCATGTAATTTCAAAGGATTTTATAATATCTTAATGGATTTCAAAGAATTTATTCACAAGAAGTGAGGGATTTGGTAGGGTTTCAAAGATTTCAAGAGATTTTGCAAATATTTTTCGCAATTCATTTGGAATTCGCCCTGATTTCTTATGAATTTATCATAAATTCTTTTAAATTCTTTTGAATTCTTCTAAATTCACTCAATTCTACTTAATTCAATAGATTTTTGAAAAGTGTTTGTTTCATTCATTTTGAAGACTTTAAAACTCACATTCAATTTGTAGACATTTCATAAAATTGTTTTAAATTTTCTTTAATTTTTTTAAACTCATTTCAAACTCAATTCAATGCATTTTTTCATATTTTGAACTGTTTTGAATTCACTTGATTTTTTAAAATTCAATTTGATTTTTTATGAATTTTATCGAATTCTTCCTATTTACCTTAATTAAATTCCTCCAAATTCACTGAAAATTTATTGCAATCAATGGGATGTTTTGGATTCATAAATTTTTTTTTCCAATTCATTTGAATTCTTTTGAATTTAACTTAATTTGCTTTAATTTGTTTTAGTTTATTTGAATTCTTCTAAATTCACTTAATTCTATTTAATTCAATGGATTGTTTTGAATTTTGAAATGTTTTTATTAAATTGATCCTGAAGACTTTTAACCTTATCTTGAATTCTTAAGCATTAATACTAATAAGAAAATTCAACTACTTTTTAATTGAAAAGTCTATTATAGTTTTGGTTGAGAATTTATCTTTTATGGTTAAAATTTTTATCATTTTGATGAAAACTCATATTTTTGTGGTCGAAAATTCAACTGTTTTGTTGAAAATTTGACTTTTTGGGTAGAAAATTAATATTTTTGGATTGAAAATTCATTTTTTGGTAGAGAAGTCATCTCTTTTGGTTGAAAATTTAATTATTTTGTCGAAAATTAAACTATTTTGTTAAAAAGTAATATTTTTTGGTCGAAAAATAAACTGTTTTGTTGATTAGAAAATTCGTCCTTTTAGACTGAAAATTCATGATCACAGTTAATTATTATTTATAAACAAGTCCGCTATTATATTTAGAATTTAGAATTTATCTCTTCTAGTTGAAAATTTAATTATTTTGGTGAAAATTCAACTATTTTGTTGAAGTCATCTTTTTTGGCCGAAAATTCAACTTTTTTAAAATTCGTCTTTTAGGGTAGAAAATTCTCTTTTTTGCATTGAAAATTTACCTTTGATATGTCATCTTTTTTGTGGAAAGTTAATTTTTTAAATTAAAAAATCTTCTATTATATTTTTGGTTCAGAATTCATCTCTTTTGGTTAGAAATGTAATTATTTTGTTGAAAATTCAACTATTTTGTTCAAATGTAATTTTTTGTTGTAGAAAATTCAACTACTTGGTTGAAAGTTAAACTACTTTGTAAAAATAATTTTTTGTTGGTTGAAGATATATTTCTTTGGTTGAAAATTTAACTATTTTATTAAAAATTAACTTTGTTGTTGAAAATTGATATTTTTGGGTTGAAAATAATTTAACTACTTTTTTTTTGTAAAAAAAACGTCTTTTTGGATTAAAAATTCAATAATTTGGTGGAAAATTCTATTGTTTTGGTAGAAAATTCTCTTATTTGGTTGAAAATTCTACTACTTTCTGGAGAATTCGCTTTTTTGGCTTACAATTTCAACAATTTGGTTGAAACTTTTTTTTCTCTTGTCTGCAAAATCTTTATTAGTTAAAAATGTATTTGTTTGGTTTAAGATTGAACTATTTTATTTAAAAAAATATTAGTTGCGGAAAATTGATATTTTTAGGCTGGAAATTCCAAAATTTTGTAAAAATTTTTTCTCTCTTAACTGAAAAATCTTTCTTGGTTAAGGATTCAACTCCTTTGTTCAGATTTCATATTTTTTGTTAAAAATCAACTACGTGGTTGGAAGTTGAAATATTTTGTTGAAAATTCGTTTTTTTTTTTGAGACTTAATTTTTTTAACTGAAAATTGAATTATTCCATTTTTTGTTAAAATTGATCGTTTGTAATAAAAAATTTAATTACTTGGTTTAAATTTCGTGTATTTTGTTGACAATTCGTCTTTTTTTGGTTGAAAATTTAACTAGTTTGTTGAAAATTAGTTCTTTTTGGTTGAAAATTAATTTTTTGAACTGCAAATGAAACTATTCCATTTTTGGTTGCAAATTAACTTTTTTAATTAAAAATTGAACTATTTTGTAGAAAATTCGTTTTTTGGCTTGAAAATTCAACAATTTTGTTGAAAATTCTATTATTTTGGTGGAAAATTCCACTTTTTGGTTGAATATTCATATTTTTTGCGTCGAAAATGCAACTGCTTTCTAGAGAATTTGCCTTTTTAGTTGAAAGCTAAACTACTTGGTTGAAAATTCAAATATTTTCTTGGAAATTCGTATTTTTTGGTAGAGAATTCATCTGTTTGGTTTAAAATTGATATTTTAAAGTTAAATAGTAAATAGAAAATTAAACTGGTTGAAAATTCAACTCTTTTGTTGAAAATTCGTCTCTTTTGCTAGAAAGTTCAATTATTTGGTTGTAAATGCAACTGTTTGGTTAAAAATTATTTTTTTCTAAAGTTTTATGAAAAAAATATACTTTTTAGTTTGAATACTTTTGTTGGAAATGCAATATATTTCGACTTGAAATCGTAGGAATAGGGTACCTACATTAATTTTATTAAAAAGAATTTATTACCCTATTATCTCCCTATTTTCGTGAAAAATAACCATTTTTCCCCTGTTTTGAAATCACTTTTGGGCTTTGAAGTCTGAAATATATATACTTTTTAACTCTGCTTTTTTTCTATATAATCAGATGAATATTATACCTGATCGATGAGAATATCTAAGGGTGGTCCGTTGTAATTTTTCACGAGTTCCGTGGCGTCCCAGTCTTTCCACTGACCTTCGTTTTCGCCCAAATAACCCAAAAAGGCTTTTTGTCCCCAGGGACTGTTTATTGGATTGCAAATTGGAGCGAATGCTGATACTGTTTTGTACTGGCCAGGGTTTTTTAAACAACAAATTAAAGCACCGTGGCCTCCCATACTGAAAATATTTTATTTAATAAATTATAGTTTTTGATTAAGCACATGAATATTCCCCAAAATTTATTTTCGTTAATGTTTATTTTACCGAAATACATAATTACATATGACCAACAAACAATTTACTATAATTTTTATTAATCTGGATTGTCAATTCGACTATTTTTTGTTCTTCCGAATTACCATTTGCCATAATTTGTATATTTCCGTATTACTATTTGGCATAATTTTTATTACGCTGAATTACAGTTTGCCATAACTTTTGTTTTTCCAAAGTTCTATTTGGCATACATAATTTTCATTTTATTGAATTTTCATTTTACACTCATTCCCCTATTTCCACCTTTTCCCTTTTTTTCAAAGAATTCCTCTTTTTCCCCCTCTTTTCAAGAAACTTCCCATTTTTCTCGTTTTTTTCGCTTAAATTCGAACTGAATAATTATAAATCTATAAGAAAATACAACTATTTTTCGCTGTAAGTTAATTCTTTTAAACTGAAAAGTCTACTATTATATTTTTGTTCAGAATTCAACTCTTGGTTAAAAATTCTATTTTTCTGTTAAAAATGTAATCATTTCGTTGAAAATGCAACTACTTTGTTAAGAAGTAATCTTTTTGGTCAAAAATTGAACTACTTGGTTGAAAGTTGAACTACTTTGTTAAAAATCCATTTTTTGTTTGTTTGAAAATTGAACTATTTAGTTGAAAATTCGTTTTGTTTGACATTTTTTTTTTAAACTAAAAATATAACTATTCCACTCTTGGCTGAGAATTCATCCTTTTTGGTTGAAAACTCAACTAATTACTTAAAAGTTGAACTGCTTCGTTAAAAATTAATTTTATTGTTTAAAGATTTAACTATTATGTTGAAAATTTGCCTTTTTTAGTAGAAAATTAATCTTCTTGATTGAAAATTCATCTTTTGGGTCGAAAATTCAACTATTTGGTTAAAAAATCATTTTTTTGGGTGAAAAGTAATTTTTTTTAACTGAAAATATAACTATTTCATTTTTGGTTGAGAATTCACCTTTTTTGGTTGAAGATTCAAATAATTAGTTAAAAGCTGAACTTTATAAAAATATTCATTTTATTGGTTGAAGATTCAATTATTTTGCTGAAAAACATTTTTTTCTTGTTGAAAATTTATGTAGTCTGTTGAAAATTAGTCTTTTTTGGTAGAACATCAATCTTCCTGATTGAAAATTAATATTTTGGGTTGAAAATTCAACTGTTAAAAATTTATCTTTCTGGTTGAGAATTTGTTTTTTTGTTTCAAAATTCAACTACTTAGTTGAAAGTTGAACTATTTTTTTTAAATAAATTTTGTTGGTTGATGATTCTATTATTTTTTAGAAAATTCCACTATTTGGTTGAAAATGAACTTTTTGGTTGAAAATTCAACAATTTGGTTGAACAGTTTTTTCTCTCTTGACTGAAAAATCTTTCTTGGTTGAAACTTCGTCTTTTTGATTTGAAAATGAATCTCTTATGATAGAAATTTTATCTTTTATGGTCAATAATGCAACTGTCTGGTTTAAAATTAATTTGTTGTCGTTGCGGATTTAACAATTTTGTTGAAAATTCGTCCCTTTTGCTTGAAAGTTCAAATATTTGGTTATATAATATTATTAATTTCTTCATAAATAAAAATAAAATAACAATTTAGTAATAACTGCAAACTGTTTGATAGATAATTAACTTTTTAACGTTGAAAATGCAACTTTTTGGTTAAAAATGCATCTTTTTTTGTTGAAAATTTAACTGTCTTCTGATAATTCATATATTAGGCTTGAAGATTCAACTATTTGGTTAAAAAAGTATCTGTTTTCGGTTGAAGTTTAATCTGTTATGTTTAAAAATTCGACCATTTCATTAAAAGTTCATCATTGTAAGTTAAAAATGCAACTATTTGATTGACATTTTATCTTTCGTGGTTGAAAATTGAATTTTTTTGTTGAAAATTTGTATTTTTGTGTTTAAAAGTCAGCTTTATTATAAAACATTCGACTTTTCAGCTTGAAAACTCAACTCTTCTGTTGAAAATTCATGTATTTTCGTAGAAAAACAATGTTCTTGATTTAAGATTCATATTTTGGGTCGAAATTTTAACTATTAGATTAAAAATGCACTTTTTTTGGTTGAAGATTCATAATTTTAGTTGAAAATTTAGCTTTTGGGTTAAGAATGCATTTCTTTGGTTAAAAATTCCACTACTTAGTTGAAATTTGAACTATTTTGTTAAAACTTTTTTTTTTTGGTTAATGATTTATCATTTTAGTTGAAAACCCTTCATTTTTTGGTTGAAAATTGAACATGCTTGTTGAAAATTGTTTTTTTTTTCGGTTGATGATTCATCTTTTTAGTTGAAAACTCTTTTTTGTTAAAAAATTTGTTGTTGTTGAAAATGAACTTTTTGTTTGAAAATTCAAATTTTCGGGTTAAAAATGAAACTATGTAGAGAATTCGACTTTTTGGCTTGAAAATTCAACAACTTGGTTAAAATTTTTTTCTCTCTTGACCGAAACATGTTTCATGGTTAAAAATGAACTTTTTTGTTGCAAAATCATCTTTCTGGGTTAAAAAGTCAACTCGTTTCTTTAACATTCAACTTTTTAGCTATAAAACTCAACTCTTTTGTTGAAAATTAATTTCTTATGGTAGAAAATTATTCTTTCTCGGTTTGAAATCCCACTATTTTCTCGAAAATTTAATACATATTTTGAATTCGAATTTTAAGAACTTCATAATGAATTTAATATGGTGCCTACACATTAGTTTTATTTAAAAGAATTTATTTCCGTACTATTCCCCTATTTTCTTGAAAAACCACGCTATTTTCCCTCTTTTGAAGTCATTTTAGGCTGTGAAGTCTAATCATGACATATGACAATTCGGTAAAATAAAATTATGTACAATAGTATTTCAGACGAATAAAAATACTGTAAAATTGCAATTCAATAAAAAAAATGGTAAATGAAATATGTAAAGAAACGTAAAATAAAAATGTTGTAAGACGGCAATTTGGTAAAATAAAAATGATATAAATTAGTGATTCGATCACACGAGTTTCCGTAAAATAAATATTACGAAAAATAAAATTTCGGAAATATTCATGCGCCTCGTTTTTGATTCTTAGTATTATTAAACTTCTCGAAAAGAAATGGATTTTGTAAAAATTCACCTGTGCCCCATTATTGACTGTTTGTCCGGGATGGCTGGGAATTTTTCATTTATCAGAGCCGGTAGTTCTTTGGTAATGTAGCTGTACATTCTATAATTATTTTTCCATGGCTCGACAGTCGCATCCACATAGAAACCGGCACCGGTACCAAAATCCCAAGAGGTTTCTTCACCAGGAATGTTAAGTCCTCGAGGACTTGTGTCGGGTGCAACGATTATAACTCCATGCTCAGCTGCGTATTTTTGAGCTCCAGCTTTTTGTACAAAATTTGCCTCTGTGCATGTCAATCCTGAGAGCCAATAGATTACTGGTACTGGACCATTTTCCGCCTGTGGCGGTAAATAGACGCCGAAGTTCATCTTGCATTTTAATTCGGTGCTGAAATCATTTGTATCATTGTGAGGAAATGTATTTTTAATAATTTTCAGATTTTCCAAAGGTATATAGTTACAAATTTTTCAAGTCAAGAGAAATCTTTTTAAAAAATTTCTTGTTTGCAGACTTTTAAATTTTCTTGTGTTTCAATTTTTTACATTCCTAGAGGTCAGAAAATTACAGCACATTTTTGAAATTTGGAATTTAATAGGATTTTTTTCACTTGTGGTTTAAAAACACCACATTTTGCACATACTGAATTTTGTATCTGATAAAATTATCGAATATGATGCAATTTAAAATAGGTTCGATTAAAAAAATGCTGTGAATGTTAAGTTCAAGAAATGTTCACTTTTTGAATTATGAAATCATTCAGTCTACAACGCGTAATTCTAAAATGTTTTACTTTCAAATTTTTCCATTGTAGGTCTTCATTTTTAAGCGTACATTTTAGATTTAAAGAATTTAAAAATGCAGTTTTGAAGACTTAAACAGTTTTAATATTAACAGCGTTTCGATTTGAAAATTTTGGATAAAAAACGTTTTACATTGATCAACTGTAAATATAAATTAACTAATAATTTTTAAAACTGAACTGTAGTTCGAGTGTTAAAAATTGAACAATAATTGATTTTACAAGATGATTTTGAATCTGTTCAAAATTAAACAATTGACAGATTTTAACGTTGAAAAGTGAACTGTCTAAATTTGAAACATAAGTTAAACAAATTTAAATGTCCGATTAAAACTTTATAAATTATTTTCAATTTTTAAATAATTTCAAATTAATAGATTAATAATTAAACGCTTTCATTTAAGTTCAAATCTTACTCAAATATTGTTTCAATCTAAGATATGCCATTTTTAACCAATTCAATTTGAAATTTTTGAATTAAAAAAAAAAGGTTTAAAAAAATATATATAGCAATATTTGACTGTTCACTTAAAATAAGAAATTATTAATCAGATAATTAAAACTAAACATATTGAAATGGAAAGCATTAAATTGTTAAAATTTCAGAGTGCTAAATTTAAACTTAAAAGATTTTTTAAACAAAATTTAAAAGAAAGGAAAGAAATTTGGTATTTAATTTGTATCCGAATATGGAAGAGAAACTTTTTTTATTGAGTTAAAAGCGGAGAAATTTGATATTTTCAATATTTTAATTGAATTGGTATGGAGAAAAATTTTGTTTTCAATATGTTATGAATTAGAAGAAGAATTGTTATTTTTAACATTTTTATCGAGTTAGAAAACTAGTAATTTTGATTTTCAATATTTTATGAATTAGAAGAACTTTTTATTTTTATCATTTTTATTGAGTTTGAAAGGAGGAAATTTGGGTTTTCAATTTTTTGTTTGAATTGGAAGAGACTTTTTTTTTGTTTTAATAATTTTTATTTATTTGGAAGGGATACATTTTTTTCTTAATTGAAAGTTGGAAGGGACGAAATTTTGTTTATCTATTTATTTTTCTGAGATATAGGAGGGTAATTTTTCATTTTTTAACATTTTTATTGAGTTAGAACATGGGAAATTTCACTTTTTATTTTTTTTTCTGAATTGGAAGAGGGACTTTTTTTTATTTTTAAGATTTTTATTAAGTTGGAAGAGAAGAAATTTTGGTTTTCAAGTTTTTGTCAACTGGAAGAGGCACTTCTATTGTTTTGAACATTTCTATTGAGTTGGAAGGGAGAACATTTTAGTTATTAATTGCTTTTATGAATTGGAAGAGGCCATTTTTTGTTTTTTGGATTTTTATCGTATTGGAAGGGAAGAAATTTTGGTTTTAATTTTTTCTGAATTGCATGAGTTGTTTTATTTTTATAATTTTTATTAATGTGAGTTAAAAGGGAGGATAAGTTTTAATTTAGAGCAAATAAAACTTTGCGAAATCTTTGAACTGTTCAATTTATAAAAGTTAAAAATGTTTCAGTTTAAGGGCATTTAATTTTAAAATGTTCGATTGGAAGGTGTCAAAAGCTTCCATTTTATACGTGCAGATTCAGGCTTTCTGCGAATAAAAATACAAAAAGAAAAAAATGAAGAGATCCATGGAATGGAAAATAAAAACTGCAATTTTCAAAAATGCTGAAGCGGTGTTTCTTTTTTTTAAATATATTTAACTTTCGTTTTATACTAAGGTTACATTAAAGCCGATTTTGTTTTCTAGTGTATTTCGATGCTGAAAAATCCCACACATGCTCAGAAAAAAATTTTAAACCACAATTTATAAAGATAATTTGATCAAATATCAGAATTTAAAAAATTCGCTGCATTTCCAATTTCGATTCGTGGTTTCTTGGCAACTGTTCCTAGCACATTTTTGTCACTGGAAAGTTTTTAAGTAATTTGTAAATTTTCAAAATTATACCATTTTAAGCAATTTTAAGTTATAAACATTAAAAATTGAACGATAATTTTTTTTAACTGTACACTCTTTAAAAATCTTCAAATATCTACACTTTGTTTTACATTTTTTGGAATCTTTTCAAATTTTGAATTATTTTTGAAATTCTTTTAAAACTTTAAATTTTGTAATATGATTCAGATTTTTCCTAAAACTTTGAATAAATCCTCCAAAATAAAGAAATGCCCTAAAATCTTCCAGATTATTTTTTTTACAATTTTGGAAATCTTTTTAAATTCTTTTAAATATTTCCGTAAAATTAATTTTTCAAAATAAAAAATCATTCTCAATTTTCCTAGGAATCCTAATAAATTTTTTTATTCTTTCGAAACATTTCAAAATGCTTAAAAATCTTTAAAATTTGAGTTTGAATTCTTCAAAAATCTATATTTTGTTTGAAATTTTTCGAAATTTGTGTAAATTTTAAATTTAGTTTGAATCTTTAAAAAAATTTCGAATATCTCTTAAAATTACTCGAATTTTTTCGAAATGAACAATTGTTCAAATATTATTTATACATCAAAATTCAACAATTTCATTGTATATTAATTATGTGCAATTAAAAAGCAAAAATTTCAGTGAAAAAAAATATTTAAAAATTATTTTCTAAACTAATTAATTCAAATTTCTTTGAACCCGTTCGGGTTTGAAAGGTTCCAAAAACCGAATTATACCGGAATTCCATATTCCGATTACTTTTAATTCGTTTAAATCTTTTTTTGTTTACTAGGCTAGTCTAAAAAATGGCAATGATTTAAAAATAAAAAATCACTTTAAATAAACAGGGTTTTGCGAGTTTTTGGCGCTAATTTTGATTTTTTGCTGTTTTTTTTTTAGTAAAAATTGTTATATATATATATATATATATATATATATATATATATTTTTTACTGACAATTCGATATTTCTTTTTCGATTTCAATTTATTATTGTTTTAATAATAAGAATATTCTTTTAGAATAATGCTAGTAAGTTGCGTCTTTTTTGGGTCAACTTTTTATTTAGAGTGAGGTAATAATGAATGCAAGTTAATAAAGTATTTGTTTAAACTTCTTATTATTGTTTATAACTATCTTTTCTTAGAATAATGCTAGAAAGTTGCGGTTTTTTTCTGAAAATTTCAACTTTTCTTTGGCATTTTAATTATGAACAAATAATAAATAAACATCAAGGAGAATAATTTTGTTGAACAATCTCTTTCTTTCGTAGATATTTTTTTTTCTGATCATAGTAAAAACTGTGTAGTTCCAAATTTTTATTTTAGACTCAGCAATAAATTTTCGTGTTGCAATTCAAAAGAACATTTTTATAGGTTATTTAATGACCCACTTCTTCGACCTAATCCTAATTATTCTATCCTTTGTTTTTTATCTCTACTGTAATATGGCCTTTTTCTTTAAATTACTATGTAACACATTTAAAAAATTATTCTTTCTGATGTTTATTCATTATTTGTTTATAACTAAAAAGCCAAAGAAAAGTAGAAATTAAAAAAAAAACGCATCTTTCTAGCATTACTCTAAGAGAAGATAGTTATTAGTAATAATAAATTGTTTGAACAAATACTTTGTGTACTTGCATTAATTATTAATTCACACTAACTGAAAAGTTGAAAGAAGTTTGGAAATTAAAAAAAAACCGTAACTTTATAGCATTACTCTAAGAGAAAATAGTTATAAATACGAGGGTCATCCCACAAGTAAGTTTCCCTATTTTCTCATAAGAGAACTAAAAGAGATAGGAAGTTAATTAGTTCTTTTATGAGAAAATAGGGAAACTTACTTTTGGGATGACCCTCGCAATAATTAATTGTTTAAAAAATTATTTTTGTTAATTTCAATTAATTATTTCCTCAATCTAACTGAAAAATTGAAAACCAGATGAGAAATTCAGAATAAAACACGACTTTCTACCTACATTCTAAGAAAAAATTGCTATAAATAATAATAAATTGTTGAAACAATTTTTTGAAACATCTTATTATGAGTAGAAAGTAATATTTAATAATTAATAATTAGCGGCAAAAACTCGCAAAACCCAACTTTTCACTTATAAGGGTTGTTTGGGACCCTACATAACAGGTATTCTATGGTGTTGTTAACTGAGAAATTTTGAGGGACAACTCGATATGCTCAATATTAACAATTTTGTAAAAAATGTACAAAAACGTCTTTTATTTCTTATCGGAAATACGTTTTAAACTTCATGGGCTTGCGCCACCTCTAAATATAATTTTTTTCAAAACAAAAAAATACATTTTTTTTCTTGGATTCAAACGAATTTGGGAAGGGAGGTGGGGATGAGAGCATGAAAATTTGAAAAAAAATTTGGACCACCCTAGTGCAGATTGATGACAATGACAATTGTCGCAAACAGACGGGACACGAAAGCACAAATAATATGCCAAAGCGAAAAAATTTTGAGCGGTGCTACGAAGCTCATTATTTACAATATTTATTAAAATTCAATGAAATCCCCTTGGTGCACATTAAACATAATTTTCTAGATGCGTGAGATTGAATGTAAAAGTGTATTGTTAGTTCCAGTTACCATGTTTTTTGACGGGTCACAGATTAGTACTCAGCTAGCAAGAAATTTTCGGAATCGAAGTTTTTCCCCTGACTTTCGGAATCGATCGAGATTTCCAGCCAATCAGATTTGAGAAATTGATAAGGTCGCAAACTCCCGTAGTAATTTGTGACCCATGCGTTGTGAGCAGCATGAGGAAACATTAGTCCGAAAGGTTGTCTTGCAAGTGGGCCCTCCAAAAACTACGTTACCAATTTTGCCCCCCCCCCCCCTTCCGACCGTAACCCCCCCCCTCGAAAGTAATATAGCCATAGTTGGCTAAATACGAATTTCATGTTTATTCTGCAGTTTTTTCATGTTTCTAGTGAGTTCAGTTGCCGAAAATAGGGGAATAAATTCTTTTAAATAAAAAAGATGAAAAATAAAAAATAATAATAAAATAAATAACAATAAATAAAAAGAAAAGTATTGAATTCAATATGAAACGCTTTATATTCCTAAGATTTCAAGTCGAAATATCATGCATTTTTAACAAAATAGTTGAATTTTCAACCAAAAAATATTTTCTACCAAAAGAGATGAATTTTCAATCAAAGAGTTCATTTTAAATCAGAAAAGATGAATTTTCAACAAGAAAAAAATGAACTTTTAACCAAACAGTAGCGTTTCCAACCAAATATTTGAAATTTGAAGCAAAAGAGACAAATTTTTGAACAAAATATGTAGTTGAACTATTAATCAAATAGTTTAATTTTCAATCCACAAAGATTAATTTTTAACCAAATGGTCGAATTTGTCACCCGGAAAGTTGAAGTTTAAACAGAACAATTAATTTTTAATAAAAAAGATTACTTGTACAAAAAAATATGAACTTTCTGTCCAACAAGTCGAATGATTAACAAAACAGTTGAATTTTCGACGAAAAAAAGCAAAATTTAACAAAATAGTGTGATTTTTAACTGAATAGCTGAATTTTCTACCTACAAAGATAAATTTTTAACCAAATGGTCGATTTTTTAAATAAAGAAAATTTAACTTCTACCAAAAATGGTTGAATTTAACAAAATAGTTGAATTTTTAACAAAATAGTGGAATTTTTAACCAAATATCTGAATTTGCAACCTACAAATATTAATTTTTAAACAAGAACCTTTTTACCAAACAAGATCAATTTTATATCCAAAAAGACGAATTTTCAACAAAAAATTTGAATTTTGAACTAAAAAAAGATGACTTTTCAAGCAAAAAATGAATATTCAACAAAGTAAATTTTCAACAAAATAATTCAACGTTCAACCAAATAGTAGAATTTTTAACCAAAAGAGATTAAATTCCGAACCAGAAATATAATAGTAGACTTTTCAACCAAAAAAATTACCATTTAACAAAAAATAGTTGGATTTTCTTAATGGGTTCTACTAATTTAGTTCGCAGTTAAGCGAAAAAGGAAAAGTTTCTTGAAAACAGGAGAACGAATAAGAATTCTTGAACTCTGAAACATGAAAATGACTTTTAAGCTCATTTCTGGCGCGACCCCCACACTCCTCAAATGGGTAACGTAGTTTATGGACGGTCCCAAGGCAGCGATACACACATAAATAATCTCTTGAACTCGTCCGTTAAAAATAAAAGATTTTCCCCAACAAAGGTCGTCAACAATGGCATTCTTTCTTTAAAAATGTTCCTATTTTGTTCTTTGATCAGTGAAATTTTGTGTGGATCGATGCCGGTTCTTTAATTCTATGGTCTTACATGCATTGAGTTTGGAGACAATTTCGTACAAAGGATCAACGAATTATTATAAATTAGAGATTTAAATTGTATTCTAAAATTGTAATGACAAATAAAAAAGTCTCGTAAAAAGGGTAATAATAGGTACTGAAGAACGTGTCACCTTGGTACGAAATGCGAACATCAAGGTTTACAGTTTTGAGACAGCAAAATCATTAAAAAGGGAAAAGAAATTTGTAAACGTATTAGTACAGTTGGTTTTTGATTTGGAAATTTGGAAATACGGTTGAAAATCATTCCTATCGTCTGTTTAGATTGAGTATCACATAGGGTTCGTCACGATTGTTACTTAAATCCGTGCCGTTAGGCTCGTAACATGGATTGACTGTGTAATTCAGATTAGGTTGATGATAACTCACCGGTTGCATACTATTTGTTCTTCGTCTCTCCTCCTCGCGATCATCAAGACAGAGATCGGAATCCGAATCAGCTTTTCGCCCCAGGTCATCCTGCTCATTAAATTGCCGACAATTAGTTTTAGATTAGAGTATTAGAAACATCTTCATTTACTGTTAAATGAAATAAGTAACTTAGATCTTCCAGGAGCAATTAAAAATAGTGTCGATACAGGGTTGCTACAAAATCCTAATTTCGAAATTCCCTGAATTTTTCCTGGCCAATTTTTCATTTTCCTTGACAGTTGTACATTTTTCTTACAGGCATAAAAACAACCTAAACTTATTTTAAAGACTTTTAGTGACAACAGACATACATAATTTTATAAGGGGTCATCCAGAAATTACGGAAGAGGATTTGGGGGTAGGAGGGGTTTGGAAAAATCTTACTGTTTCTTATGAGGTTGGAGGGCGTGGGGCATTGGAGGATTTTACATAAGATTTTTTTCTACATATATTACAACTTACAGGTATTGCATTTTCAACAAAATAGATGCATTTTTTACCAGAAAGTTGATTCTTCAACTAAAACGATATATTTTCTTTCAAGAAGATTGATTTTCAACCAAGAAAGACTAATTTTCAAGTAAGAAAAACGAATTTTCAATAAAACAAATGAAGCTTTAACTAGCTGGTTATTTATTTAGTTTATAGGCGGATGGGAAGCCCCGATAGGGGTGCCCCTGGAGCTCAAACTATAAAGCCTATTGTGCCACACCCTTAAATATTCGCTCTCAGTAGTTGATTCCAGAACTCTTGGTGAAGCCCAGGATGTCAACCACTGATCGCGTTGTAATATTCTCGGGTTTCTTACTGTTTGCCCCAATAGTTTGTTGCATGACATGAGCCTAACTAATTCCGGGCACTGGCATAAGATATGCAGGGAAGTTTCATCATTCCTGTCGAATTTCCTGCACTCTGTCGTGGTGTTGAACCCCATTTTGTGCATGTGATAGTTTAAGCGGTTTTACCCTGTGAGCATGGTTTTTGCCTGTCGGCAATCCTGGGTTTGTAACCAGTATTCCGGGTGTTTCGTCAAGATCCAGCTTTTAATGGCCATCCCAATGCAGTAATATGCTAGTCCAGTAATGGTTCCGGGCCTGCGTATTCCGTTGCTTTGCCGGTTTTCGCCAGCAAGTCCGCTTTTTCGTTTCCCTTTATCCCTGTGTGACCAGGAACCCATATAAGGGTTACGTCGTTATTTTCTGCAAGTTGGTTCAACGCCCTTTTGGATTCCCAAACCAGCTTTGATGTTATGTCTAGGTTTTCAGCTCCAGCAAATGTCCCTGGGCTGTTCGAGCAGATTGTAATCTGCCTACCAGCAGCGTTTTCCTCTACCAATGTCTCAGCGCAGTGGAGGACGGCCAGAACCTCCGCCTAAAGACGATTGTATTTGGCCCAAGTGCGATCCCCATCCCCCTCCTTCCTGTGCTGTCATAGATTCCTGCTCCTGACCCTCCCACTCCTTTGGACCCGTCTGTGCACCACATTTTCCCTTGGAGGAACGGGTTACCATTTGCTTTTCACATATGCCTGCTTGAGATGCAAACGCCGAACTTCTTGGTGAAGTCGAAGGGCTTTGTTATTCTGTCTTGTCTCATTTCTAGAATTGACAGTGTACTGATGTCACTTGGGAACCTAGTGTGTTTAGTCCATACATTCATCTATTTGCTCTTGCTGGCGGCTCATCGTGTGAGACGCCCCGGCGGTTACCGCAACGTGTAGGGGCTCTTTAGAGAGAATGTATCTTATCGCCACTGTGAGCTCAGTCCTCATTGCTCCCGTCATGCTCCTAAACGATATCGTTTTTAATCGTTACAACCTGTCCTGCACCGTTTCGAGATTTACCCATGGCTACCAGACCACGGCCGCGTATAGGAGCCTTGGATTAAGGACAGCGGAGTAGAGCCATGCAAGTATTTTAGACCCTAGACCCCGTGTCAAACCAAAGGCTTTTCTGTACATACAAAATGTCATGACAAAATTCCCACATTGAGTCTCCAGATGCTTCACCCAGTTCAGTTTGTAATATAGGATTACTCCTAGGCATTTAAATGAGTCTGAGTCTGAGATCATCAGCATCAGAGCTCAACGATGCGCAGGGTCGGCCTTATAACGCCCATCAACGTTTCCAGATGAGCCCCCCTGATTAGGATCACGCGCATTTGCTACAAAGCAACCCGTCTGAAAAGCGTGCTGCCTTCTATACAGCGGGTAGGCTAAAAGCACCTCATCGCTGATATATCTCTCGACCAGTTTCTCTAGCGTCTCCAGAATAAAGAAGGTTTAACTGATACACCGGAAATCTTTAGCAACAGTGTAGCCCTCGATGGCACGTGTTTAAGGGTAATGCTTGCCCTGAATAGTTTCGTTAGTGGGGGGACGACGAAATACATGCCCTTTTGTAAGAGCATTGGGTAGACGCCATCCGCCCCCGGTGATTCAAAGGGGCAGAATGACCAAATAGCCCATTGCACCTTATTGATATCAACGACTTTTGCGGCAAAAATTTAGTCAGCCTTCTCCCTCTCCTGGCCCCAGCCTTCCTCCTCTCGGTCGGTTTGAGTTTACTGAAAACCTGGGCTGAGATGTGGACTTCCATTAGGTGATTCAGTGTTTCTCCTTTATCTTCGGCAAACTCGCCATCATGGAGCCTTATGAGCCCGAGGCGAGCTTCCGGATTTTTCACAAGGATCTTGTGGAGCCACACTGTATCCGGAATGTTCATAGAGTCCTCGCAGAAGCCCCTCCAATCTTCCTGCTTGTAGGTTCTTATGTTTTTATTGTATTCATACTGAGCCGTCTTATAGATGTTCCAGGCTGAAGGCAATTTAGTTCTTTATGCCCTTTTGTACAACGCCCTAGTTTTATTACGGAGTTTCTCCAGGTAGGTGTTTCAACACTCTACTCCTTTCCTAGATTTAATTGTACTTGAAAGGCAATTGTTTTCATATAATGTAAACAGAGCCCTTCGCAGAAAATCCGCGGCGTGCTCAACTCATCTATGGTACCGTAGCTTGTGGAGAATTCCACGTGCCTGCCCTTGAGTTCCTCTTTGTATGAGTCTCAAAGTGTGTTCCTGTGATTTCTGATCTTTAAAACCTCCAGTTATCCTAGGGCTAACTGGAACAATATATATTTGTGGTCCGAGAGAGGGTCCGAGAGATTGTCGGAGACTTTCCAGGCCACTATATTTCTCCTCAGTTCTTTCGAGCATAGTGTCAAATCGAGAACCTCATTCCTGTTTCTAACCTGGAATGTGAGAGTATCACCATGATTTAGGATCTCCAGGCTAGTACCTGCTAGGTATTCAATTAAGCAGAGGAATCCTATTCACCTGACAGTGCTGAATTAGAGCCTCGACCTCTAGGAGGTGGGGGACCCTCAGCGTTGCCCTGGAAATAAGACATGGCGATATACACCTCTAGTGTTTCTCCGCTTCTGCCCCTGAGTCTGACTTCAATAACGGTGAGGTCTCTGGAGCAGAGCTTAGGAACCAAAGTCGCATTCATACCCTTAACGGCTATGTATGCCCTTGGTACTTTTTTGCGTGGCCCCTTATATATGGAGCCACACCATCCTAAGCCACTAATCTTTTCCCTGCATAACCAGCGTTCTTGTACTACAACAATGCCTGCCTGTACTACTGTCATACGCCTGGTTAGAACCGCCGAGGCACCTTTGCTGTCGTGCAAATTTATCTGCATCATTGAGATTCCCGTCTCAGTCATTGGTAGGCCATTTCAAGGAGTCATCGGACGCTTCTGGGCTCCTTACGGTGCCCTGTTGGGCCACCCGAAAGGAGATCCTCCCCGTCCCAAGATAGGGTCGGTATTCTACGGCCGCAGCGGTCTTAATTGATGCTTCGGGGAGACTCACAGCTACAATCCAGCCCGTCCCATTCGGTCTGGTTCCCTGTCTATTGGAGTTTACCCTACAAGAATCGGTCCGTAGAGTAGGGTTCTGGAAGCTTAGATCATCAGAATTACCTTCGGATTCTCGGGTCGTACAAGGAATCAGTACGGACTCTCTGCGATACCTTTGGAGACACTCAATCCCCTGTAACTCCAGGTTTAGTCCCTCCTTGAGCCTAAACGATGGTGTCCTCTCTACCAACCGGTCCAGCGACCAGATGTCTGCAGTCTGCACTACGATGACCACCGATTTGATGAAGATGTTGTCAAATCTGGGGGCGCGCCCCTCGAGGGGTATTATATCAATCTTTTTAGAGCTTTTTTCCCTCAGCATGTCCAGCTACATTGGAGTTAGGAAGGCTTCAAGATAACGCGATGCAACGACAACTCTCACGAGGGTGTTGTTAACCATCTGTGCGAAGGTAAGGCACTGTGTTTCCAGAGACTTCGGCCGTTTCTACTCCCTTTTCAGGGAGTATCTTTGGAGTACTTCCTCCTCTTGCCTGTAGGCTGAGCAGGAAGAGTTGCTCCAGGTGATGTTTCGTTATGCAAGGCCCCTTGTGAGGAGCCTTGACTGTGTTCCAGAGCCGTGCTATGTGTGCTTTCCTTTTCTGGGCACCATTAAGGCTTTTTCTCTTTACAGTGATCCCAGTCACCTTTTCTTCAACCACGACAACTTGGTTGATGTCGTCATATTAGCGATCTCCACCGCTTCTGGTAAAATGCCCCCTGAGGAGCCTTCCCCCTTTGAAGATGGGTTAGGAGCGAGCCACGGGGTGGAGCCCTCGTTATTTTTTATTTTGTTTTTGTCAGTCCTGTTTGCCCCACGAATAACTAGGGAAATAATTAACACTCCCTGGAGAGCCCTCCTTGCAGGGGCGGGGGTGCTACATACTAAGGGATTCGACCTGATATTTTAAAGTCTCTGCTAAGCCACCTCCTTTGTGACTCCTTCATGTCCGCCTGGACTGAGGGGGGCATGTCGGAGTATTCAAGGATTTGGTATCCCTGGTTTCATTCAGCCCTTGACAAGGCGATCACATCATGGCTTGGGAGCATAAGAACTCATGCCCTCGATATTCCAGGGGGTATTGCTAATACCCCTCAGGAAGGATCGCTCCTTAGATTAGGTCCCGCAGACTAGAATCCGTAAGTTGCCCAGAGCATCCGCATCTCGCGATGCAGTCCCTCTGGTTCACCTTCTCTAGGTTTTTAGTTTGATTAGACCCTAAACCCCCCCCCCCAATCAGCTACAAAGTCACGTAATCCCTAGGAATACAAATTTATTTTGAACAAAAAAAAATAATTTTAGAAAATAGTTATAATTTCAACCAAAGAGATTTATTTTGCAGTTCTCTTTTTTCTTTTGCGTTATTTTGCAGTTCTTGGAACTCAGGGAATTTCAAAATATTGAAAGGAACTTCGGGAATTTAGATGATTCAGAGAATTGAGATGAATTCAGTTATATGAGGGAATTTGGAAGATTTCAAAGAAGTTAAAAGAATTCAAAAGGATCTGAAGGAAGCTTAAAAGCATTCCAAGCAATTCAAAAGAATGAAAAAGAATACATAAAATTTGAAGAATGAAAAAGAATTCAAAGGAATGCAACAATCAAAATTATTATTTAATACTGATACATGTTTCAAATGTAACTATTTTACTGAATAATAACATAAAATTTAAATTCTCCACTATTCCAAAATTCCGAAAAAGCATTAGGAACTGAATATTTTTTAGGTAACTTTGCAATTTTCCAAGCCCCTTCCCAAATTAATCTATGAAAAAATAAAAACTTCCGCATGAAAAATAGAAGCATGCCTTTAAACTTTTTTTTAAGTGATTAAACTGTACAATTCAAAATTGGAATCATAGCAATCTTGTTTTATATTTGTATATTATTAATTGACAATACAATTTTTCACACAATTGGTTTACAATGATTACTAGTGTAGGAATAATTATGTGAATCTTCAATCTTTGTTCTTACCTGCGTCATTTGTTGAGTTGTCGTAAGAACCCTAGCTAGAGGACTACAGCAAACCGGTAATGTTTCAAGAAGCGTGGGACGCGAATGCGTCAACAATGGCTTCATAAACCGGGTATCAAAATTACCCCAAACCCTCGCGAGGAGAGCTTTTTCATTTGGCTTCGACCCAGGTTCTGACGAGGGTCCATCCTGCATAGAATTGTACTGTGAAATTTGAACGACGATTTAGTTATCCATCCTGTTTAATTCCTCGTCTTCGAGATATTCCGTTCAAATTCTCAAATAGAAAACTCTCTTTTACACTACAAATTCAAAATCTGTGCCATATTATTCACTGTGACCTATGAATTATTTCACTAAAGTACAGTTTTCAAACTTACAAAGTAATTTTATTGTTTTAGAAAACAGTGTTGTGCAAATCATCACTAACGCTTTTTCAAGCAGCTTCATGCTTTTGACATAACATTAACATTTTAAAAATATATATAAATATTATTTTCCAAGTCACTTTCACGTGTTATTTACTCTGTTAATTGTCATACCATCATTCAAAATCATAAGATGCAAAAAAATAATATTCTACCGACTCAGAGCATACAGAATGGATAACCAAGGAATAAAAAAATCAATATCAAAGCCAGGACATGCAACAAGCAATTTCTAAAATCAAGCTATATTTCCCACAGTAAATTTATACGAGCAAGGCAGATCTTCAGAGGATCAAATCACCTACGAATTTCCTTCTGGAAAAAATTCTCATGTAAACTATCAGGTGAATCAAACTCATTCTTTTTTATTACATACATTTTTTCAGAAGGAAACAAATTTTAGAACCCAAAGTAATAATAATCTGATGATAAAGCTATTAACAAAAATAAAACTATTGTGCAGGAACGAAGCAATTAAGGAAAAAACGCGATTGTTTTTCTGGAAATATTAGTCTAGAGCTTACAGTTTTTATCCGATTTAAGCTCTCTTCTTAAATCAAAGTAAAATAAATTTCAAAGAGATTTTTGAGCGCCGAGTTTTTCATATTTGTTTATTTAACAACCAAGTTGACCATTTTTGTTATAAACAATCCAATTTCTTTGAAACTGCTTATATTAATGATGAATATTATCAACAAAAAAAGTGCATTTTCAAGGAAGGAGCTAATTTTTTCAACCAAGTAGTTGAATTTTCAATCAAAAAGATGGATTTTCAACGAAAAATGTAATAGTTGATATTTCAATCAAAAAAATTTGGAATCAAAAACAGTTAAATTCAACCAAAGAAAGATGAATTCTTAACGAAAAATTTAATAGTTAAAAAAAAGATTAATTTTCTAAAAAAAAAGAATTGAATTTAAAAAAAAAAGATGAATTTTAAACCAAGAAGATTAATTTTATATCAAAATAGACGAATTTTCAACAAAACGAATGTTTAACTATAAAACATAAATTTTCAACAAAAAATTGAATTGTTAAATTTTCAGTTCAAAAAATTAATTTTCAAGAAAAGAGATGAATTTTTTTAACTAAAATGATGGAGTATCTAACTGGTTTAGTTAAATTTTCAGTTAAAAAATATATTTTCAACCGAAAAAAAATGAATTTTCAACAAAATAGTTCAATTTTTAACCAAAGAGATGAATTTTAAATTAAAATGATGAATCTTCGACAACAAAAATTAATTGTTATCAAAAGAGTTTAACTTTTAATCAAGTAGTTGGATTTTCAACTAAAAAAGATAAATTCTCAACGAAAATTGTAATAGTTGATATATCAACCAAAAACGATTTGAATTTAAATAAAAAACCGTTCAATTCAACCAAAAAAGACGAATTTTCAACAAGATAGTTGCATTTTTAACCAAAAAAGATTAACTTTCCATCAAAATAAATGAATTTTTAATCAAAAAGATGAATTTTTAACCAAAAAGATGGATTTTCAAACAAGAAGATTAATGATCAACCAAAAAAGATGAATATTCAACTAAAGAAGGTACTTTCTTAACCAGAAATGGTAAAGTTAATTTTCCACTTGCAAAAATTAATTGAAAAAAAAAAAAAAAAAAAAAAAAAATTTAAAAAAAAAAAAAAAATTTTAAAAAAAAAAAAAAAAAAAAAAAAAAAAAAAAAAAAAAAAAAAAAATAAATTTGTATCCAAGAAGATGAAGTTTTAGCT